>CM023357.1:18473985-19006095 GCA_013282895.1 Eriosoma lanigerum
AAATGCTTTTCATCTCAACCTTAACAAGTCGAAACGGAAAAGGCCACCCGCGAGTTGCGGACAGGACCGGTAAACACGAGACGCGGTGGTCATGCCGTCCGGACGAGTATTATTTTGATTTCAAAGCCGGTGGCTAACGGCCAAACACAACGAGCGTTCGAGTGGACAATTAGAGGCGCACTCTCGTCTCTCGTCTCTCGACGGTACCTACCCAACAACAACGAAATAATGATAATCATAATAATATAATATACATACCGAGATGTAGTACCAAGGTATATACCGTCATCGCGGTCACGGTCGTCCTACCGTGTTGCAGGGTTTGCCGAAAGCAAACACACACGCGCACACAATATTGCTGTTTACACAACCGCCGCCGCCGTCATATAGTTATGGGGAACGCACGTTTATTTGGTATAAGGTATAAAATATAATATGTTTGGTATATACCAAGCCTGTAATAATAATAATAATATGAAAGATCCCGACAACGTGTTATTAGTGTACGCGCGCAGTTCCTTCTGTAACCTGCTGGCGGGCACCGGAGATGAGACGCGCACACATGATGTACACAAAGAAACACAGAGAAAATGTAATAATAATAATAATAATAATAACGAGGAGAAAAAGAAACATCTGCAGTCCGACGTTTAAAACCTCCCGCTGGGGTCTGCTGATGGTGTCACACACGAGCAACTTAGTAATAGTTATAATAATATCTCGTGTAACGCACTGGGATTTCATGCCGAAGAAATTCAATTATAATATATTATATTTTATACTATTATATTAACGGTAATGATAATATATTATACGTCACGTAAATTATTGTACGTTTACATATTATTAGTTTTAATAAATTATACCCCACGAATCTGTCGACGGACGGTTCGTTTAAATAAAACATAATAATATATTGAATCGTCGCGTTTCTAGAGAGTGCACGTGACAACAGCCTATATGGGGCACAATGCGTGTACGATAAATAGTATTTTTTAATTTTTTAACGGAAACCAGGATGAAATACGACTACTTACAGTCGTATTAAAACAACAACTCTTATCTTATTTAGATGCGTATGTAATATATTATATTCCCATTTAGTAATAAGGACGAGGCGCCGAGCAAACCGAGGTATAATGGTTATGTCAGTCCCATACGATAACGTTCAATGGAAATATTATTATTGTGTGTACATTTTATAGGTGCAGCCACGAATTACGATTCAAAATCACGACCGCGAGTCGCCACGTATAAATTATTCGAAAAGAGTATAAAATACTTATCTCACATTTTGGAAGTCTCGGTCGACACCACCGATGAAAACGAGTTCAGAACAGCAATAATATTACATTATAATTATTGTACAGCAGTGTAAGTCGCGTTGTATTATATATGATTTAGTACGACGAAACAAACATAATATATGCATTAGTACGGATTTTACGGAATTTTTCATCAAAAAATGCAATTATCAGTCATACTTGGCAGTAATTAAAATATTGTCTATCGATTGAAATTCGCAAACATTTGTTAAATCTTATGTAAATACATTTTTTATATTAATTAACTCTATGAAATAAAAATAAAGGAATAATTTAATTTTTAAATTTTTAATACGGATATGGTCTTGTATCCAAAATCGTAATTATTACATTTATACTGCAAGTGACCAATAAAAACATAAAATATAATAAAAATCCAAATCGTAAAGCTACTCGTTACTACCGCAATAGATACCTGTACAGGTTTACACTCGTATAGTCATAATAAGTTATTAATATCGTTATAATTGTTACATTGAGATTGAAACGATAACTCTATACGAGCTATACAGAGTGTCCCAGATCTATTTTCTAATTGCAATATTTCCGAAAAAATTAAAAATTTTGAATGCAGTTTTTTTCAAATTATTATTTAGGTAACGAACTATAAAGTTACATTTATTACTTGTTTAATAAAAGACGTTTCATAAAAAAAATAAATTCTTTACTTTTTAAGTTATGTAAAATTTGAAGATTAAAAGGGTATATTATTGTGAAAATATTGAAGTGCTAACTTAATTATTGTCAATTCTTAGGAATTTTTATTACTTTCTTTTGTGAAAATTTGTGGTACAAATTTTGAAGCAAGGTGTACTTGACTAATACAGTAATAAGTAAAAAATGAAAGAGTTTAATCTGTCACTATAAATATATATATATTTCTTATTATTCAGTGCGAAATTCTCACCTTTGACAGCGGGTGGTCACAATATTTTCAATCTATTTTAGCCTTAATTTAAGAAGTTTCAAACCAGTTTTGGTTGTTGTAGTCGAAACGTTTATTAACATATTTTTATATTTTTGTTTATTTATGTTGGCCGAATAAAATATAAATACGTGGCCTAGTCAATATAAACAAATATTGTAATGTTTATGAAATATTACATTAAAACAGTAATAATTAAAATAGTTTATTTCTATAAAATATAATATTGTATTTTTTAAAACAATATCATATATTTACAAATTTACAAAGTGGAATAATAAAATAATAATTATATTTTTTCCATTCTTTATTAATTCTACTTATCTATCTACCTACCAAAATCGTACTCATCTATAACGTTGTATAATATAATATATTGTTTCTTCATTCATATAAATCATATAATACACTAGAAGTCTACAGTTAATATCATAATTATGGAACCCATGGAACCAGTGAACAACAGTCGAACAAATCCATTGAATACGGCGACTTATTTTTGGATCTTATTGTTGATGATCGCTTTCGTCTGGGTGTTGATACTGGTACCGAACACGTCGAAATCGGCTAAGTCGTGCTCGCTGCAGCCGACCGAACAGACCACTGTGGTAGTACCGGTTACCGGTCATCCAGAAACAATTACCGTGCGTGCTGCGACATCGTTGCAACCACAGACGACCCCGCGAAGATCGAGGTCTCGTAAGAATGGCTTCTGTAAGATCAAAAAACAAACGAAGAGATTAAAAACTAAAAACAAAAATAAAAAGAATAAGAAGAAAAAGAGCAAGGTTCCTGCAGGCATAAGAAGCAAGAAAATCGTCGATTCGGAGACAGAAATTCCGTCGACGAAAAAGTCGGAAATTGTTACGCGACAGATTGATCAGATGAATATGGTCGAACATACAAATATTGGATTCAAGGAGGCGATCGATTGGGTGGTCTGTTTCTCGTTGATCGTTATGACTTTGTGGCTCTGTAATCTAACAATACAAAAGTACCGCTTTCGTTATCGTCCATGTTTGTGACGAAACTACAAAATGTTGACAATTCATACACGGAGATGACTTCGTATATAGCATTATTAATGCACAAAAATTCATTTTATAATATTAATTTTTCGCAGCTCTCGTCCTCACCGGCGTAACATTTTTATGAAATTTTTAATTTTCATCACATTGTTACGCTGGTGTAGACTTAAATGTATATACTTACTTACTAATATTATTTATTTTATATGCTATATATTTATACTGTATACTTTAATACAGTGTCTGATGTAAAAATATGATATTAATTAATTTAATAAACAATAAACCTTTTTCTAGTCGCGATTTCTTACATTTAAGATTCTAAACGAAGCGAAGAATGTATTGGTTTTACAAAGATTTTTTTTGATATATGAAAACACTTTTTTGGGTAGAAATAAGAGTACGATTACCACAAGTATGGTATGCTTTCGATAGAAAATCATGTCTAGTTGGTACTTTATTTAGCTCATTTTTCAAATTTCTTAAAAGTTTTTCCTTGGGAGGGTAAAAACTACCAAAAAATGGCGGAAAATTGGCAAAATTACGGTTTCTGTTATTTTAAATTTTTTAATTTCGTGATAACTAATTGAGTTTTAATCGTAGGGACTTGAAAATTGTTTTGTGTATTAACATAGGTAGTATACAAGTGAGGTAAAATTTTGGAATGAATTATTATTATAGTATATTTTAATATATTGAGTTTCCCTCAGAATCGTATTTCTAATGCAATATCATTTCATTCAAATCTTAAGTATAATAAACTATTAATTTCTCCGAGGACCAAAGGGATGAAGAAGGAACGTCTACAATCGACATTTCTACTTTTTTATTGTTTTTTATAGACAATATATTATATAATATTCTTTACATTAATTTATACTTGTATAAAAAGAAAATTTATGACGTTTATTTATTAAATATCAAGTTGACACGACTGATTTAGATATTACGGGATTATAAAACGTTTACGATCGTATATTTAAAAAAAAAAGGTAAAATTTGATATTACATTTGGAAAACAAAATCCATCATTAAAATATTACAAATACGTTATAAATTATAATTTTCGATTTATTATTCGCTTGTAATGTTAATATTCCACAGCATGTTTATTTACAGAATATTGTCAAAAATCTCTCGTACATTATGTTCACACGCATAAACATAATCATATTGTGCCGCAACGATTTTATTATAATTTATAATATAATATTGTAGTGGGTATATAAACGCGTATAATTCTCTTATACACTCTGGACACGTATTCGCCTTGCTACCTTTCCGAGATTGGACGAGAGCACACCCATCATAATATAATGCAAATTTACCGGAGCGTAGACCGGCGCAAAACGGATGATGGCGACGCGAATAAACGGAGCTTTTCGCTAGGGAATATTTTATAAAAATATTAAGTATATATGCGTATTTTATTTTTCTTACGACCGTTGGTCATCGATCACGCAACGGCGACAGACACGCATATGAATAGGAAAACAACGTTTCGCATACTGTAAGAGTTGTGTTTTTCTAGAATAACACTGCGATAAATCACACACACACACACACACATGTATCGTGATATTCCGTATGAGGCTCGTGCGTTGTGTTTATTGAGCGTAAAAAAAAAAAAAAATAAATAAATACACATATACGCGTATTATATCGAAGATAAGAAGAAATGGAGAGAGAGAAAGAGAGAGAGATAGAGAGACACTTTCAGATGACAATCTAAACACTATATGTATGTATGTACGTACGAGGTATATGCGGTTGTTAATCAAATCACGTTTTTTTCGAATGTAAAACGAACCCGACTGGTTTGGAAATCGTAATTCGACGTGGAAAATAACGCGTAAGACGAAAACCGTATAGAAAATAAGACTACGACTCGTAAGTCCGTACGTTTAGATCTATATAATTTCACTGATTATGAGTCGATCTTTCCTACTCAACAAAGTATAAATATATCGATCGATTTAGATAATTTCAGAACGTTCAAAATGATAACAGGTACATTGACGTAACATAAACTATATATTTCATACGATATACGAGTATAATTTATCAATGGAGTAATTTTTTATACCCGTGTACACAATCATTGTGAGTGTGACCAAACCTGGATTGTTCATGATATCCCAGAGATAAAAAAACAGTTTCAACAGTGGAGGCACACCACACCAATAGCAAAACAATTTAAAATTCAATAATCGGAAAAAAATATTATGCCAAATTATTTTTGTGATTGATGCTGCATCGTTTTGGTTGATAATTTTACTCAGCCATAAATATTCCAAGAGATACTGTGGGACTCTCAAAGATCTGAAGAGGGCGATAAAAAACACGGGAGGGGGAAAATTACAAAAAGTAAGTACTATTGCAAGACCGCACATCACAACGGCACTTCTCCATCATCCAGCTGTACAATATACTTTCTGTATATCTCTCATACCTTCATAGTTTTTAAAATAATATTTCTAAACGCCCTTCTGAGTTCTGACACTTTATATCTTGATTCCCGTTCTTCTATTTGTTTACAGATTTTAATCTATACATATTGTATTTATTTTTAAACGTACCTAACCTTTTTCTGATTAATCATTGTAATACAAAATTTTCGAAAGTACCCAAAGATTAAAGAGTAAATATACAATTTAAGAAGATAAATGTTATACACTGTTTTTTGTTCGTCGATAATTCTACATTTTATCGATCTTTCTATACGGATCGATTGCGTTTTTTCTTTTATAATACGATTCTCGAAACAGAAGTCACGATAATCTAAGTTAGCACATGCTAATATCTATACAAGCGTATATATTATATATTGTGTTATAAGGCACATGACTACACGAGTATTATAATAATACACATAACACGTATTAAAATAAACATTTTCAATCTGTTGGATTTGAACCGCAACCGGTAAAATATTGTCTCTCATTTTCTATTCAGCTCATCTCATAACAACGGATCTCGCTGTCGTAGTTTTCATATTTGTCAGCTTCTGTCCGTCGGTCAGCCGATCAATCACACAGCCATCCACTGATTTACTACAGTCGTTACATGTCTTTTTTTTTACATTACGCACACATGTCTTCTAGATTGCTCACAAAGGAGTAAGATTGCTACGATGAGTTTTACGCGTTCATAATGACTTTCATGTGTCTGTATGTTAAAATTTAGAAAGCATATTATCACAATAAATATATTCATTATTTGGTACCCAGATCTAAACCCAAGGATTATGTCCTAAGGATTATATGTTTCAATATACGAAAAATACAAAAATAATGAATTTGTTAAAATATTATATCCGGTAACGACCAAACGAACAACATTAGTTCATTATTACAAAATGTAGTAATACTGACCTTATATTATAATATAATGTATAGACGTATAATATACCTATACTTAACCATAAAAGTTAAATTATTAGTAAGTAGTTAGTATAATAATATATAATTATATTGTTGAATAATAATTTAGTTGTAGTTATTAAAAATAGTTTTTTATTACAATATATAGTGGGTTAGTACTTACCCAAAATTAATCGTTGTCTGTAAAGTTTTTAATCATTTTAATCCGTCTAAAACAACAGACGTTATTATTATATATTATAAATGCATGCAGAAGAATATAAAATAGGTAGTTATTTTTATAAATAATTTATTATGCTTGTAACAACAAATATATAACATAGCAAGTTTTTTTTTATTCAAGAACATTTACATTCTATTCTATTTTAACTATACTTTTTTTTATTAATAATTTTTTAAAATATTTTATATAACTTGCGATTCGCCATAAAACGTTTATGATGCTGAAAATGAGAAAAATAACTTTCATAAATAAAATGAATATGGAAGGTATACAATGTAAATATTAATGAATACATTATATGTTTATTTTATTTTTTTATTAAAATACATAAACGACATGTTTATTACTACAAACTTAATCTAAAATTAAAATAATCCTCGAGTTTCTGTTTAATATCATTTTTGCAACATTAATAATTTTTAGTTGTTATTAATAACGTGCTTGAAATCCGGTCGTGTCAACAGTTTATATATTTTTAAAACATGTTATACCTACACCCCATGCCCTAATAAATTAATGTACCTACACTCGACGAATATTTCGGAAACAAGTAAATAAATTTTAATTACATATGATATATGATAATAATTTAGAGCGAAATATGTACTCTTATTTACGAAATTTTTTATAGGGTTTATTGTTTAATATAACATATACACTATAATACGACTATACGACTATGCGTAGTTATAATATGGTATCTGAGAAAAATATGATAGCTGTTATAAAAATTAATTACATTCTATAGTTATAAGGTACAAAATAAGTATAAATTATTATAAAATTATAAATGCGGGACGAGAGGAGAAGAAATATCAGGACTCCGACAATCATTGAGATTGTGAGTGGCAACGATTAACGACAACAAACCATTAGTAAATGAAGAATACTTATTAAATTGTATTTAAATACATGCGTTAAATATAGATATCTAAATATTATTAAAAATAATATATTGTTGACATGCCTATTATTGATAATGTTATAATATTCCGACAGACAAGGCGAGCACGGCGAAAAAACGATATTTTCTGCATTTAGTTTACATAATTTCAACGTAAACCTGATCAATTTAGGGGCACTGTTTTATTTTTTTATTACCTTAACGACGCAACGGCTTTATATAAATCTGTTTTATTGAAGCTATTGACGATCGTTTTACGAGTATACTTATATAAATAAACCAAAATTGTGATTTCTCTTCGACAAATCTATACGTTCCTATACGTGCGTGTCGTGTTTTTAACAAGGCGTTTTCAATCCTATAATAATATAAAACAATAAACGCACAATAGCAACACGATATGTAGACACGAGTAGTGTTTCTTTTAGTGGATAATAATATAATCGTTAAATCGAAATAATGTTGCCCAATAAAACCCATTGATAATAGGCCATGAATAATATATATTTTCCTGTAATTTTACGTAAACCGAGATACATATCTAAGTTTTTATATATATATATATAAGCTTTTACACCGAAACAAACATCTGCAGGAGGGATATATATATAAATTATTTTCGATTTTTTTGTTTTTATCGCCACGTTTTATTTTATTATACGTCATGCGACTGCTATTAAAAAAAGTAAACGCGAACGTGTAAATAAATGATGCTATATAATATAACATTTTATAATAAAACCAAATCGGCCGTAAAATAAAACGAAACGAGTGCGCACCGAATGTATTTTAACACTATTTTTTCTCTCTTTATTTTAATTTACGTATTTATTCGGAAAAGTATGTTTTTACGAGTCTCGACGTTTTTGACATCGATCCATTAAGCGGAGAAGAAGTAGAAAAAAAAACTGCGGCCATGACCATTAACGTCACGACGAGCCTTTAAAAAAAAAAAAAAAAAAAAAAACGATAGAGTGAACGTTCGCTTGTGTGAGGCGAGTGTACGAGGATAGATTAAAAGCAGCTACAGGACGGGCGTTTGGAAAGAGAGGGATTGTGTGTGAGGGAAAAATAGTGTGAGTGAGAGGAGAATGTGTGAGAGAGGGGTAGAACGACCCAGATAGGAATACGGAAGATAAATTGCCTGAAGGGTATATAAAAGACAATCCCCGTTGATGGCCGGATGGATGACTGGAGGAGAACACTAATCTGGATTAGAAGCAAAAGGCTATTTGTAAACGTCATTTTTATTTTATTTTTCTGACACTGGGCCTACTTTAAGCCGCGGTGTTAGCCCGTTAGAGGTGCGATTGTGTGTCCGAACGTGGGCGAAGAAAGGAAAATACGTTTTTCGACTTAGGTGTTACATTTTACATTAAGCGTGCTTCTCTCGCCATAGCAAAGATTTTCCCCATTAGGATTTGTACGAGTAAATTAATTTCCCGAAACGAAAGTGACATAATATTTTTGTCGACGTTTTGCAAAATTTTAAACGGCTACTATAATATAAACTCTTTCATTAAATTAAACCGTTTTAACATAAATCATAATTATTTATTTTGTTATCACACGTGTTTTTTATTTATTTAAAAACAATAATATTACATATGTATATTTTTCTAGATCAAAGAAAATTATCGTTACAAAATATATAAAATTTATTTATGAATGTCCATTATCATTTAATAATATCGACAGGAAGCTCGTTAACCTTAACAAGATATAATTTAAATTTATATTTCGTAAACATTTTTGTACTTTTCATTCAGTGTCTTAATTATAATTTTCACCGACTATGAATATTTGTAGTATTTACTATTTATATAGATACTTCTGTAACATTCAATTTTATATTTTAATTAAATTTTATAGACTTTACTATGATAAAAAATGTGATCCTACATTTAACTTTTTATATTTAATATAAAACATTACATAGTGATTTCTTTTTAAAATGTCATTATATTGGTATTTGGTAGTATAAGACGTTAATTCTAAATATAACTATAGTCTAATGCATAATATATCAGAATCTTGCGAATTATACCTATATTCTCAATGTATACATTTTATTTTATATATTATATACTTCTTACACAATTTTTATTTTATTTGAGCTATAATAAAATCAAAAAATTAAATTATTATTTCAGAAAATAATACCATGTTTATTTAATATTATTGTAGTTTTTTTTAAAAAAAAAAATCATATTTCAATTTAATTATTACTGTTGTAAGTGTAACATAATAAACACCAATTATATCCAAGTAAATTGCAATTTTATATAAACATCTCAGATCTTTCCTATTCCAATACTTATTTCAAATAATTTGCTTAATATTTTAATAATTTGTTGTTAATAACAAATGTTAAGTTTGCATGAAATGGTTTACAAAGTTTTAAATACGTATGGATTTTTTAATCAAAAATTTATAAAATGTGTAAGACTGTAAAGTGTAAGTGGGTAACATGAATAAACATTAAACAGAAATGTATTATTAAAGCATAACGTTTTATATTATGTATTTTAATAATAACTATTACCAATTTATAATTTTAAAATGAAAATGAATAACTATAACTGAATCGTTATTTTTTGTTTAAAATTCATATATGTACAAATATGTGCAGCATATTGGCTTTTTTTAATTCATATTGACTCGATTGTTGCAAACTTCTTGCTTGAGTGCATTTTTCATATACGCTTTAAATGATCGTTCAATATAACCATGCAATTTGTTTTTAATGGAAGATTTAATGGATGGTGCTAACTGTTCATTTAAGTTGTACTGTAGATCATTTACTTGAATTTTGATTAGTATTTTTTGACAGTTGTCCATTGATTTAATTAGAGCAATATAGAGTCTTATGTTCTTTATACTAAAATCTAAGGATTGGACTCGAGATCTTTGTTCGTTAAGTATAACTGACAAGTTGCTAGTCCACTTTAGTTCTTTAAGGTTTACGCTTAAGCGCATTTTGTAAGTCGTATCAGTCTTACGAGTGTATGACATTGAATCCATTTTTTGATTGACTTGTTTCCAAGACTGACCACCGATATTGGACATTTGAATGTTTAAATTATTTTCGGTCCAGTTCATATCATATAATTTAGTAGCAGGTTCTTTATTATCATTGTTGATTGGAGTTTTCATTTCAGTCTTGAGTCGATCCACCATACCCTTAAAAGTAGAGTTATACACTTCGGCAGAAATAGATTTTTCTAAAATGTTCTGATACTTCATATTTACTGATTTATTTATGTCGTCAACATTTTGACGATTTTCTGCATTGATATGGGTTGATATCGTACTTGATTTAGCAGGTCTAATATTGCGTCTACCTTTATGGAAACTTGTAGAAATGCTGCTGCGAATATTATTCAGGTCGATTGAAAATGAACCTCCTTTAGTACGAGATAAATTTGTTTTGAACGTTCCATTAGTACTGAGCTTATCAAATGCACATTCAACGTACACACTATCATTTACTGGGTTAATTGACAAATATTCTAAATTTCCTTTTTCCAAGTTTTGCATTTCAGCATTCTGAAACTTTACAAAGTTGTGTTTGTTAATTTTAACTACAGAATCTTTTATAAGCAATGGATTTTCCATATCCAAAAGATTTAGGTTAATTTTATATTTTTGGGATACGATTTTATCCAAATTTGCTATTTTTTTAACAATATTCCAACCAAGTGTGAAAGAAGAACTTTCTGAAACTTGACTCAAAAACTCCTCTTGGGATTCTTCATTAGAGTTGAAATATTCAATTGAACGTTCAGATTGGTCATAAAACCAGTCGCTGTTACCGTCAAACTGATTGGTATTTTGGTTTTTGTTTTCTTGCAAGTTAGAGCCTTTGCGATCATTTATATTGTTTTGATAATCATTAATAGTTTTAATATTTTTGCATTTGGAATTTTCTAATATGCAGTCATCATTATTGAAATAATGGCCGTTTTCATTGTTAAAGTTTGAAATATCATAATTTGATTCTGGACTGTAAATTAATATACTATCTTGGTTCATTGGCTCTCCTATCTGTCCATGCAACAAATATTCTTCTATAATTATATAAAAGCAGAAAATAATTAATTACCTATATAATAAATAAATAAATTTAAATAATTGCATAAACTACTTAATGTACTTAATGGTTGTTTCAATTATTATGAAATTTCGTCATACTGTTATTATAATATTTAAGTATTATGTTTTGTGCATGTATCCTACTCGTGTATGAATTAGAAAACTAAATTTGAGAACCCTACAATTCCCAAAATTTATTATATTAGGTATTCCAATATTATTGCATAATTATGTATTTATAACTATAAACAAATAAATGAAATATTGAAATATAATCTTAACTATAATCATAAACATGATCACTATAACAAAGCGAAGAATATTTGAACATTTATAAAATGATTTTTAAGTTTATAATATATTTTTCGGATAAAATTAGTAATTCAAATACTTATTTTATAAGTAAATTAATACAGGTGCACTATAAAAGGTGTAATTATTTATTTACTTTAATGTTTTACAATGTGTTAAGGCAATAATACTAAAAACTTGTTAGAATACCGTTAGATAATTATTTTGAAATACTTTTGGTTGATATTTTTAAAATAATATCTATAATTAGGTAGGTACTTTTAACACTAACTGAATGGGTATTTATTAAAACATATTTATACATATGTTTTATAAAAATGTTAACCACTCTTTATTATAGTTTTGAAACCATATAAATATAAAAGATTTGAAACCATTTTAAGTTCAACGATTTTTCATTATTCTATACTATCTACTCACATATTAAAATATTTGTGAATCATAATAATTAAAAATTAATTTGTTTATAACGTTTAATTAAAATTAAAATTATATTAAATGTTAAATACAAAAAATACACGTATTTAAGTATTAACATAAAATACGTAATTATAAAAAAAGCAATTTATATTTATTGTATTAATTAGTTTATTCTAAAATAATGTCTTACTACCAATATCATAAATGATAAAAGTAATTTACAAAGTATAATTACATTTATACGTAATTTGTAATTTCGATTACAACCATTTGATATTTTAAGGTTATCTACTCTTTTCATTACCATATTCAATTAAAACATAATATAAGCATTCCGAACTTCGTTCAGAATGGTTTTTTCTGATTATGACGATTTATCATTGGCATTCTTTATTAACAATATTAAATTACCTTGCACACTAATGTGCAAAGTGAGTTTTTTTGTATCATATCATTTACGTAAATCGTTTAATTTTTATTTCGTTATTAGGTAGGTACATCAAACATAATACTTCCCTACTTAATAATAATATGATTTTTAGTACATGTTTTTATATTTATTTGATATTATTAATTTCAAATTTAAATGTTTACATCAACATTCAGTAATTTGAAAATATAATTTAACCTATCACATAGGACGTAGGTAAATTATTTACACAGTGATCAAAAAATTTATATTAAATTATACAGGTTGATCAGAAATTCATAATACATAAGAATCGTATGTCTTTCCGGTCATTTTATAGTACGATGTAATAAGATGTGCCTTAGAGAGGTATTCAAATTTAATTTTATGTAGAGACTAATAATGTTATCCGGTTAAATGTAGATACAGATAATGTAATACAAATATGTTTAAATATATATATATATATTTATATATATATCTATATATAAATAATATATATCTATATATATATATATACTCCGAGCATATTTAAGTAAATTAAATACTAAAAGTTAATTAGATATAAAATTTATAGAAAATATATAGATAACCTATTTTATATTCTGTTTAAATTCCAAATAGAGGTTAGGTTAGTTTAGAATGTAAAAGGTTAGTTAACCTTTTTACTAAAGCGAGTTAAAAAAAACTACTTTATATATAGGTAGGCCGTAAGTAATTGACTTATTAGTGTGGATTAATGAAAAAACAAATGTAGAAAACTAATATTGTACGAATTTTAATTCTTAAAAAATTAAAAAATTAAAATAAAACTATATGTATAACTTTCATAAACTTTGAGATCAATTTTATTCTTCTTATTAATTTCTAAATACATTATTTTTAATTAACAATTCAGTTAACATCAATACAGCAGTAAAAAATTAATAGATTCACATATTTTAGCAACATTAATACATTAAAGAAATAATGATACAACTAATTACAAATTTTAAGATTTTTTAATGTTTAAAAGTTATAACTCATTAATTTATAATTATAACTAATTACTTGTTGAAAGATGAGAAACGAATTACAAAATTAGTAATTTATCTTTATATAAATATATTAATTTTATGGGTTATTTTATTTTACCCAAGTACTTATTCACATGTATCTAATCAATAATTGATACGTAATTATTAGTTTAAAAAAATATTATTGACAATTTTAGTACCCTAAAAATATTTAGTATTACTTATATATTATAAAAATTTAAGAAAATATATAGAACACAAAATAGAATAGTAAATAATAAGATCTAGTTAATATAATATGGTCATATAATAAATAATAATATTAATACCTATTTCAACGTATTACCTAGCAATGTAATCTTAGGTACCTATCTACATATTCAAACTTCAATAAGTTTTAAAAATTGTATAATTTTAATCCTACTGTTATTTGTTTATATTACTAGATGTGTGTATTAAATAGTTTAAAATAAAGTAAGTAAACACTATTGTTATTTAAATAAAAAATAAAAACAAAATGTTGTTTTGTGAAAAAATAGTGTTTCTATGTAATACTCCAGACCTATATAAATCTTGATAATGGTAATATTTTAAAAATATTTGTCTGTCTAAATGTATTAATAGATTATTAATTAATGTTGATGGTACCTATAATAGTATAATATAATATTATTTGTTCATTCTTTAAGGTATAATTATAACAATGACTTGCCATCTGATTTAAATCATAAATGATGTATAATTTATTTGATTAAAAACTATTTTATCATAGTCCGTATTATAAATTAGAATGTAAATAAAAAATCAAATTTTTTTCATTAAATTTTCATTTGAAAATATATAGGTTAAAAAGATTGATAAACCTAATAAATTCATAAAAAGTCTTTATTCTAGTTTACTACACATTTCAATGACAATTTTAATTTTAAAATAAAAATTTTTAATAATTATTAGTATTATGACATTCACTTACTATTCTGGCCATCAAATCTGATCGTTGTAGCTTTATGAGTTACAATTGTCAAGAAAAACAACGCAAATAATAAAGTTTCCATCATGATAACTGTAAACTGTAATATTATTCTCGATCAACTCGGTACGTATTTATGGAAAAAATATTGATGATCTAAGTACTAAGTGAACTTGGAAACACATATAGGACGCATAAAAAATAATTGGCAATAAATAGCAAAAATGCAATTAGAAGAATTCATAAATATAATATATCTTATCAATCTAATGAAATTTTATAAACAAGGCACATTTCCCAGGAATATTAATTTTAATATACACTTTAGATCATTTGATAGACCATTATCAACTTATGGCATTTATACATAATTGTATTAATTTTAATAATAAATTACTATAATAAAAATATAATAGATATTTATATTTCTTTGAATACATTAATAAATAATAATTGTAAAATATAAGGAAAATGATAACTTAACCAATTAATAATGTAGTAACAATATTAGGTTGTTATTTATTTGATAAATCCATTAACTTTAATTATAACTTATTTACACGTTTATTTTATTAAATGTTTTAAACTACCATTTAATTTTATTACAGGCGTGTGATGAATAAATTTTCAATACGTATAAATAAAAATATGTTTGTTAAATGTTGACTAGGTACAATTAATTTTAAAATTAAAAATATAAATATTAATTGAAAACACATTTTAAGTCGATTTTTGAAATGACTTAAATTGTATAAAACAAATAATGGAATATATAATATTATTTCATTTTAAAGTCAAATCAAAGTAATGGATTCTGGATATAAATTGTATAACATCATTCTGCTGTGTATAAACAATATATATATAAATAGCGATGAAAATCGAAGTATCACTTAAACGGTCAGAGGGTTAACCCTTGGTTTATTGTTGCAGTAAAAGGGAAATTGGATGTGACGAAGAGCACTTTCTTGGCAACATCGTCGTACGGCGGCGTCCTCCCTAGGGGACGTGACACAACCTAGGTATGTACAAAAGAAAAATAGAGATCGATTCTGCCGATTGCCGAAAGGAACGAAAAGGAAATAATCGAACGATATTATATATATATGTATATATACGTTTGGACGTTTATCAGAGTCAAAGAGTACGCGCATATACCAACATATATATACCTAAACTAAATATAGAACTTTTCGCGTTTTTTCTCTCTTATGATTATATATTTTCTGTTCTATTCCATCTTCAACCACGGTAATAAATATATTATATACCTATACCTCGATTCAGTATATATATATATATATATATATATATATATATATATAATACCATTATCGGCGGCGGCTGCGTGAACATCACGTCGTTTCGATCATTCGCGAATGTTATTGGGTGCAGAATGACCGCAAAGACGGCGGCTGGGTCTATCCTATATATTATAACGTTATAAAAGGTATATGGTCGGAAATCGCTGACGCGCGTGTTATCATCGTTTGTCGCGCGCGCGCGTACATCCCGCGAGTGTCGTTATACCGTCCCGTCGCGTCTCCGCGAGATGGTTACGTTATTGTAGTCTGCGAAAACATATATATATATATCACAAGACGAAAAGAGATTTTCGACGAAAACGAGCGGAAAGCGGAAAATCGCGTAAAAATGTCGGGTGCGCGGGCGGGCGGAATAGATCTAAGGTATATACGATTTCGTTTTAGCGCCGCCGGTGCGAGAGGATCGCGCGCGGGACAAATGGCCGAGCTATCAATCTGCCCCGACCGCGTGACGAGAACGAGGAGCGGAAACCCGCGACAGACAGCCGGACTCTCTCTCATTTCCCGACGTGATTCGTTCGCGTTTTCATCTCGCGCGTCCCGAGAGAACGATTTCTTACCGCGCGAAACGCGGAGACAAAACGTCTATTGGAAAAAATAAATCTCGTCCCGCGGCGCGTGTGTCGAAAAGTCTTCTCTCGTACGCGTTTTCCGAGACAACAGAGGTGGAAAAAAAAAAAATAATCTCCTAATCCCGACCGGAAAACAGGAAACAAATCCGCTGGATTTCGGCTATCGACCGTACTTATAAATATCATAACAATTCGTACACGTCTAATCGTTTTACATGCTTAATGTTTTGAACCAAAATTACTAAACACAATACAAATTGGCATAGTCATGACCATAACCACGAACGTGGTTTTTCAGGTATACAATAATAATATTGTTCTATATCCTATATACTGTTTATCAATTTATTTAGTTTTTTTACGTTTGTTAATTAACGAATTAAAAACTATTTTCAGAATCAGAAATCGGATTTCTCAACGTCTCATAATTTTATCCCGCGTTTGTGTCGACTTTACGACAATATATCGATTCCTCTTATTAATATCTGTATAAGTGTATACAATTAAAAACTATAAGATATCGTGTTTTATGTGAATTGGCAGGTTATTATCAGGTTATTTATTATCTCATCGTCTTAAATTTTTCGCACTGCCGCCGATAAGGGTACGTCACAGGACGTTAGAGCACAACCTCGTTATCATTTTGTTTTATTATCGTCCAATAATATAATTAAGTTATAATTTATTTGTTATTTACATTGTGATTGAGTTATATATATATCTTGTTTTTAATGTAGTGCTTTAACGTCCAATGCGTTTTATTCAATTTAATCTTTATGCGAACAGACATACTACACTGATTTATAATAACGTAACGAATTAAACGAAAAAAATACTTTTTATAACATATTATATTATAAAATAAGGAAAAATAATAAAATTCGTATTGTTTAAGTTGAATTTGTTGGCCGCTATCCGACAGACGTTTATATCGACAGATATAATATTTTATTTGCCGATTATACGTAAATTACGTACAAGGGTTGTATAGTATATTATAGTGGGATATTCGCAGTAGTGAACGGACGTAAATAATTCATGATGGTAACTTGAACAAATTATTTACGCGCCAATAACGTTCATCGTTTATCTTGTTTCATAGTGCATATTATAATATTGCACGAACGTTTTACGTTTTCAAACTTTGGCATTGGTTTTGTTGCATTAAATAATGTAGTTTACGAGTTTATTTCACCGAACAGACCGCGATTATATAATAACATTATAAACTATGTTTTATTTAAAATAATAATAATAATAATAACTATAATACATGACGCGATAACATTTTACCCTATAAATTACAGTTGTGTTTCAATTTAATTTAATTATACAGTACATTGGTACCTACCTAATTAATTTGTTATTCCGTTTAATAAACACTCTTATCGATTACAACTAGTATATGTTACACACGTTAACGTGTTACGTGACTTTAAGTTGTATTTAAAAGAGGTTTCCCCGATTAAACTTATGTTTCAAGTTTTATTTTTTTTATTTTTTTTCGGAATAATAGTAAATCAGTTTCCGCGTAAACGAATCACAATGGTTGATACCCACGAACAGAACAAATCTGTCGAGAACGACAACGAAAAACAAGTCATGGAGGAAGTAAATTATTATTTGTCCATGTACATTTCATGTCCATTTACATCGGTGTTTACATTAATATTGTTGCATATGCAGAAATACTTTTGAATGTCAGTCAGCATGATCAATCGTCACATTCTTAACCCGTACATCTTAACACTGCAACATTATTTCTTATCTAAGATAAGTTACCTAATCTACTTATAATAAATTTATCGATATATAAATTATTATAAAATCGACTATAATTTATTATATTTATCTAAATTGAATATAATACTAAAATCGTATACGATATATTATGTTATTATGTTAGGTTAGAATACAAAAATTTATCAATATGTACTCATACTACCTATATGGTATAATATTAATAATAATAATAATAATGTTATGAACAAATATATATAAAAAAAGGGTAAAAATAGTCAACGATATCGATAGTAAATAATATAATTTGTAAATTAATCACGGATAACACGATTGATAAAATGATTAAGTTGCAAGTATATAATGTAATGATTGTATAGTGGAAGGGGTAAAACCGTAAAACTATCCGATTATGTGGTGATTATAGTAGAGATAATATGTATAAATCGATAAATTAAAGACATTGAGTAATCAATAACCATAGATAAGAAATTTTGCAAGGAGTTAAAATAATCATAGGTTACGTTAATATTAAAAAAAAAGTGAAAGGAATGATGTGAGCCAAAGCGGACATCGGTATTATAGTGTGCGAGTTTAAGATATGATGATCGAACATACAAATATATTCTACTAATTTTAAGAAAGATTAGATTTGATCGTAACAACAATCAATCATTATAAAGATTATATGATAAAGATGCGCTGCCGTAGGGTTCTTTCACAATAGGAGATAACACGATGTGCCAATACTAAATATTAAAAAAGGTGTCCGAACACGAACATTAATTATAGTATACACAAAATAACACATACCTAAATAATTATACAGTATTTATTAAATGTAACATAATAATATTATGTTTCATGATAATTTATACCATATTGTCTAAAGCCAAAGTCAGATTACAATTAATTATTCAATTGTTATTTTCACAAAATAAATATAGAATTTTAAAAAAATGTAAGTTTTAATTTGATGACTTAAAAATATGTAATTATGCATAAATTAAGGGGTGCTTCGAGGTACTTTAAAGTTAAAATATTTTTGATAATTTGGTAATGTGACTTTTGAAATACTATTACATAAATAACAGTTTCGATTTTTAACAATGACGTAAAACTCAAATCTAATTTATAAATAAAATTCTTTAATGTAAGGGGAAATTCGTTTGGGAAATTTTGAATTAGGAACACCACAAAAGAACTAAAAATGTCTGCTCCATTTTTTCAATTATTAAAGTATTGCCACGTTTAGTTCAGTTAACATACCTAATACGTATGTATGTTATGCAAATAATCATGTTAAACACTCTGTATATGTCTACATAATATATTATTATAATTTATAATACACAACAAGTAACAACGTTTACGTTTATTTTCGAGAACTGTTTGAAAATAAAAATAAGATTAATCGACACACCATTACGTTTCGAAATCCCCAAATTGATTTATCTCGGGGTTTGCCGATATAATATGGAAGGCAAGAAGAAAAAAACATGTTAGTCATTAATCGCGAGCGCACACAATACATCTCGCCTACGATTTAACGATCAAATAATATATTACTATTATTATATTGTGAGTTTTATTGTCGGAAATTTCGCCATAAAATCAATTAACATACTTTGGTTTAAATTGATGAAACATAAAATTCTGATTCTTTTATCTTACAACACTAATTTTTTTGTTAAATTTTTGTCTCTCCGCTAAAATGTTCAGTAATTTTAATAAATATTTCAAGAGCCTAGTCTAAAACATCCTAAAAGCTCCCATCATTTACGAAACAAAAACTTAATGAAATACTGTCAGATTATATCAACAGACACAAACTATAAACTGATGCCTCTAAAGATGATTCTAATCTTCAAATGTATTCCAATCATTTGCGATGGTGAAACCACAACCTACAAAATCATGCCACAATACTCCAAATATTCTGTTGAAACATTTACAATATTTAAAGTCTTCGATTATGATTTTAAACTAAAGTACAAAATAATTATAATTTATAATTTTAAGTGACTCAACTTATGCATAATATCATATGTCTACATCATCACGATAAAATAAAATATATAATATGGTTTATGTGGATCGTAGATTCCTGGACACTTGAATATTGATGGCAATGACAGAGTTGATTTTCCTGCCAAATTAGCAGTAGCATCAACTACGACAGAAATAATTCCGTTTACTCTATTCCATGATATAAAATAAAATATTAAATTAAATTATCGTATTATATGGCAAACACGTTGGAGAAACCAAACAATTTAATAAATTCAAAATTTCAATATACTGATAGCCCTAACCTTCTTCCAGCGATCATCATACTAAATAATAATCGATAAGACGATTTTATCAAAAATTATAATATTTAAACCACAACGGATAAAATTGAGATGGCGACTAATATTATAATATTATACAAAGCTAACAGCTCCTTTTTTTATTTTTCAGTGTAATAAATCGACAAAGCGGGACTGTATCTCTGTACATTGCAGTTTGCCCCGATGGCCATGGTCTATCAATTAGAAATCTATAAGTGATACAACACTGAGAAGTCTCTTTTGTCGCACAATGTTTATTTTTGCGTCTATAACATATTAGGTATGCGAAATAATATTTATAATAACAACGCGTAAAAAAATGGACAGGTGGCGAAAAAAAATAACAATGAATTATTGGTAAAAAATAAATAAATATAAAGGTAGGTAATACGCGGCTGCATTAATGATAACCGACGCTGTTACATCATGGCAAATACACATATACACACACGCGACGTGCCTGAATAAATAATTACTGTCATTACGATATTCTAAAGTAATAAATTATGACCGTAGGGACCGATAAAAAAAATATATATATTTATAGTTTGGTGCAAAATGACAGCTCTGATGTATACACATGCATACAGAGTGTGTGAAACGACTCAGGTATTATAGTATCGATATTCTAATATCGGACGTTCGTATACAATAATAAATAGAAATGACTTTTTCTAAATTTGAAAACATTAAATTTATTAAGTCCGCTAAGAAAATCATGTACCTAAATAAGTACATAGCAAAGATTCCGATCTATTTGTTCGTAATATATAATATTATTGTTATTAAAACTTATCGATACTTGAATACCTACAATAAAAATATTAAAATTGTCAAAAATATAATATGTTTTTAGCTTATTTTCCTTATTATAAAATAATATAATTAATATTTAATACAATCATATTATGACTTAGCATAATAAAGATAATAGTTTAAAAATCAATGTTTAATTAAAGACATATCTAAACGCTATAGGTACACATATAAGTAAATAAAATCTATGTCAATATTTAAAAACTGTCATAATATTTTAAATATATATTTTTTTTTTAATAAATCAACAACAATAAATATTGGTTTGAAAATTTTTAAAAATTCTATTTTTATAAATTATTTGAAATTAATCAAAAATGTGAAAGGAAATAGACAAATTTCAAATATAGATATGTGTATGGAAAAAGTAAAATATGAAAAAATAGAAAATATGCAAATTTTGATTATAATTTTAAAACGATTATTTATTTAGCTATGTATTAAATTGTAATTCGTTTTCTAAAAATTAAAAAAATGGTTAATTACAGAGATAAATAACAGAACAAAAATAAACACAAAAACATTGATTAAAATGTTAACTCATGAACAAATAAATCTTAGATTTTTACGATAAAATATTTGGCACTGATGTTTGTAAATAAACAACAAACACGCGGGCACCAATGAATTTAGTTACCTATTACGATATTACATTACAATTCTATATTGGAATTCAATTGGATAAAGTAGAATTAAACAAATTTATAAGTATAGTAGTTAGTTTTTAAATATAACTCCAAAATTAAAAAACAAAAATGATAAGCCAAATGAACTTTTGTTAATCATCTTGTTTGTAATATAATATGTAAGTATATAATATTATGTTATAGTTGGTATAATTCGTATAATACACTTCATGTCCGAGTGAAACGACTACGACGGCTCATCGATGTATCGATCGATTTTTACGACCACGATATACATGACTGCACCTATTTTCTTCGTCGTCGAGCGTATATTTTACACACAAATGCAATGATAACAATAAATAATAATATTTTAGATAGGTATCCTATATATATATATATATATATATTATATTGTGTTATGAACTACTATAAACGTGGTTAGGTTATACATAACTGCCTTCCTCCCCATGTGTGTGCGCTTGGTGACTGTTGTTATTTTAATCGAAATATATATTATATTTTACCTATAATGATTTATATACGCAGTGCACACTATAATAAGTAATACCTATGGGTACATATAATGTTAAATCGGTGGTGATTTGAACCCTCTTTTCGCGAATAGAGAAAAGAATCGTCGTCGTCGTCGTCGCCGTCGCCGTCACAAGCCGAACGACTATTATACGGTGCACCGCGTATATTTTATTATATTATACGATGATATTATATTATGTACATGGCTATTTAATAATATAATATATTATTATTATTATTACAATATTGACGGGCACTGCCGATATAAATTGTCATTTCGAATGTATATTTTCCCCGCGAACAATATAATACTAAACTTGTATAATATGTTTTATTATACCGCCGCCATGTGCTCCCGACAGATTCCCTTTTAGAAGGCGACACAATATGTTTTTATACTATTACTGTTGTACTGAACTATGGAGAAAAAAAAATATAATAAATAAAGTAAAATAAATTACGACGGAACACGTGTAAAGGCGTCGGATGGTATAATATACACAATACAGTATACAGAGTGTTTAGAAAATACGCGTTTGAACGATAATATTGTAATGATTTCGCACGCGTTCGTATGATGGGGCGGTCGCTGTGTGTGTCGTATTCGACTTTATCGATACACTGCGTATAATACTGTACATACTTGGATGTTATTTTTTCGATCCTCGAATTTCGCGAGATAATAAATATTAAATTATAAATATTATTATTGTTTATGCGATGGCGTCGCCGTGTTCGTATTTTATATATTATATTTTACTTATTTTCACAAACGCGTTCCTCGGTTTTACATTTTCTCTGATTCGCGGGGACGAACCGAAAACCAAAGCCGATAAAAATAAAAATAAATAAAAACATATAGGTACCTATTATACCGCTGTAACCAATGTAATATATTATTATCAAAACACATTATTCCGATACTGTCGCGCAGCATGAACACTAACAGACTTGCACCGGCTTGACATCTCGCATTGCACGCGCGTTGATAAGAAACGCGTCTTAAACCGAACGACGTCTGTTTGTCAAATACGCAGCGGAGATACCGTCGAAAGCCAAAACTATCATCACCGGCTTGTCATGTACAATACCGTCGTCGTCTCCGGCAACGTTTATACAGTATTATACCTATCTGTCCTCACTCGAAACCCGTAAGTAAGTTGTAAACAAACATTCGACGGGATAACGTTCGCCTACCGTTCGATATAATAATATTATGTAAATATACCTAGGCACCTACCGAGTCATATTCATTTGTAAGATGTGTGATCGTTACTGGTTCCTGTCGATCGTTATTTTAATTATCTGCTGACAATGCTTTCACGGAGTCGTTTGAATATTAACAACATAATATTATATTATCATTTATCATTTAACTACCAACGTTACTTCCAACGAAAAAAGTAGTAACTCCATTTTTGTTGTTTTCGAGTTACGACTGTGTTAAGAAATTTTTAATTATTTTAAAATTTTCTATTATATAAAGCTATGCCTATACAATTTGTCTCTGTCGTTCACAAAAACGATCGTAATATCGCTATATAGCTACCTCAAAGACATTATAACTAAAACTAATATTTTAGAATTTCCAAAAATGACGGTTTCCGACGAATAAAATCGTATCTTGAGTTACGACCGATTTGAAATAATATTTAACATAAAAGAGTTTATACTGTTAGGTTATGTTTTTTGGCTAAACAATTTGCGATATAACCTTACATATTTTACAAATTTAAAAATTGTTGTTATTGCAAGTCACATTAAATATAAAAATATTTTATTCCAATAAAAGTTTATTATTTAACTTAACTTCATAAAAATATAATCAACTGAAAAATAACATGGCATTTCAGAAAAACTATTAACTCTTTAAGTTAAAAGTTAGTACTTAAAAATAAAGTAACTTAACTTTAAGTTTATAACTCTTTAATACTTATAGGCTTACGGCTTACTTATACTGGAAGAAAAGTTACAAAAAAATTCAATCTCAAACACAACATTAACAATAAATGGATAGTTAAAAAATATTAGATATTCACACATTATAAAACGTTTCATATTTGAAATTATAGACGATTATAAATTGTTTAGTTAGATTATTTCATTTTTTATTGTGATCTCTTATTTTAGTAGAACTTATTATCTTATTCGTACGAATACATTTTTTTATACAAAAAATGTTATTTTGTATTAATAATATAATATTATTATCGTGTATGATATAATATAATATGATTATACAACGTGCGCATTGACTACTCATCTTAAATAATAATAAATTAATACATTAAAAACACAGTACGACTTTTATAAAAAAAATAAAATTGTATGGGAGATTGAATCCCTAAAATACCTAAATTTCCTTTAAATACAGCCTTGCATAAATATAATAATATTATAAAAATATATAACGACATCTCGTTCTCGTTTTTTAGTCTATAATAATTCGTAGATCTCAATGCATTACGGCGTAATAAAATATAAATTTACTTGGTTCGAATATATAAAATATAAAAGCCAAGTTTGTATTACGTGTTAATCATTTTAATTATTTTTTTCACATACGCAATAATTGCATCCTGTGCAATTTATAAATTATAATTGATAAAATTCATTAAAAACATTATTATGCCATTGACCCAATCTTGTGTAGGTTGTTAATCTACGATCGTACCGTCGATAACAAATTATTACATTATAATATGATACCTTTATGCATTATCATGCTATTAAGATGATAAAAATAAAATAAAACAACACACATTATTATGCGAAAACAAAAACATTATACAATAATATTCTATAATTATTGCTACGAAACGCGTATGAATTATAATGTACATTGTAGATATTATACCAAACTAATGATGATAATATTATAACAAAGATGGTGTTATTATGTATACCTACTAAAAAAAAAAAATTCTATTCATTAAAATCATTGTTGTTGTGCTTATTATAATAATTTGTGATTAACGGCGTGAACGTAAAACGAGACATTTTTGGATTAGATCGAGAACAGCAACTATTTTCCAATATTTCTTGCATTAACACTATAACGATGACACAATGCATTATTTTTTAACGTACACAGAATTTCTGATGGCGTTATTAATCGATCGAAACTGCGTCATATTGTCACGATACTGTGGTGACGAATTCGGTTTAAGCATAATATTATACTGGCTCGTGCTGAACAATACAAAAAAAAAAAATTATATAAAAATAATAGATAAATAAAAACCAAACGCTTTGGTGGATGCACGAGATCTTTAAGATATAATGTGCATATATAGTGCGTTGTATTTCGTAAAAGACTTCCGGTCAAAACGCCATCGTCATTCTCTACGACCGCTCTGTATATTATATAAAAATAAATAGGCTAATGGGTACATAAATACTATGTATATGCGTTATAGGGTAAAAATGTAAATAATAATAAAAAAGCGTCTATAAAAAAACTAATAATAAACGTTAATTTCACGTTAGCTCCTGCTGCCCGTCACACGCCAGTAAACACACACTAACACATATACGTGCAACGCGTTATTGGCTCGTTAATCATTTTCCGTCTTTAAACACACACACACACACAATAATTATATACTTCCATTTTTTGTTTAGACAAGATGAAAAATAAACGGACGTCTAGTCATCAAAATAGGAATTTTTTTAATAAATTTTATAATCCTTTTCGTATAGTATATATATGAGTAAACGTATTACATTCTAACCTAACCTTCATGGCGATCAAAATTATTTTAAGTTAAAATCGGCTTAGTTTACAATCTAGTGAATAATATTACGAAATATTATTTAAAGTGTAGCTCGTCACTATACGGTTTACGTACGTTTATCAACGTTATTTCCATTATTTCTGTAACGTGATAATAATAATTTATATATATATATATATATATTTATATATATAGTAAAGTAACTGCCGCCGTACAAATCGCAGACAATATTTCAAGTCTGAAACGATGTTTTCTGCACTGCGCGTGAACCACGCACAAAGAGCTGGCGGACGAAAAACGATAAATTAGCGCCTCGGCGGCGGTGGATAGGTCTGTTGCAACTGTTTTTACACGAGCAAAACGAAACGAAACGAATACACACACACTGACAGACGGACACAATATATACGAGGTTTTTGTCCTTTGACAGAGAGCAGGAAGAGGAGATTCCGCTGTAACCGCGCGAATAGGGGAGGGAAAAAAACTCAGAAAAATAACCATATATTATTATGCCCAGAGAAAGTGAGTGAGAGAGAGAGAGAGAGAGAAAGAGAGAGAAAACTGCGAAATTTCGACAGTTTCCCGTTCAAAACGTATACACACACACACACACACACACACACACACACACACTAATATAATATATAGTGCGCCGATCGAGGGGAAAGGGGGATGGAAAAGAAACGATACGTTTGGGAAATGAAAAGTGGAACGCTAAATCATTAAGTCCTCTTTTTATCCGAAAAACACATCGACGCGCGCGCGGTTGACTCGACGTGTACCTAATGCCTACGCGGCAATTCATCACGTCCTCGTCGGCGTCGTAGGCGGATCTTTGATTTCAGCTGCTACAGCTAAAGTATATATAGGTATAGAGGTATAACCTCTATATACATAAGGGCGTGTTCGCATATGTATTTCGCGTGGGTTTACGCACAATAGGACGATACGAACAAAAAAAAAAAAAAAAAAATCGAAATTTCTTTTATATACATTCGGCCAAACATTTTATAATATATATTATATAATACTTATTTGGTTGTTGTGTTTTCATAAGCCGTTTATGATTATTTTCCAATTTTTTCTTAAACTTATTCTATACAATCAACAATCGCAATCGGAGTGGTGGGATATAATTCCTCTACACTTTTTAATTAGCACTATCCTTCTCTTCGTCTATTATGCCCATAATAACGCATTCCTAGTGAACTTAACAATTGAATTCAGCATTTTATTTGAAATTAATAGTTCATATTGGCTATTGAACAAATATTACAAAGCAACCATCGAAATAAGTATATTTTTTGTGTCTTTTATTATTAAATTAAGAAGCCAATATCTAGGATGTAATTAGTGATTAAAGAAATTATACAGTGAGAGGACGATAATTAGGGAGTAGTTCGATATAGGATAAATGCAGATAAATGTAGAATAGCCGATGGAAGCGAGAGATGATTGGAATTTGTTACGTTGATGAATGAGATAGGGACAATATATAAAAAAGTTACGAATCAGTTATTGACAATTATACGTATTAATAATAAAATATATTTCAACATACCTTATATGTATTTTTTAAATGAGTTCTGACGACTGCAGATCAACACGATTGAGATTATGTTATTATCACTACCTATCGTTTTATATTTAATCGAAAACGATAAAAATATAATACGAATAATAATGGAAACGCAAAATTCGGAAACGTTCATTACACGCCGAGAACGTTATATTATCTGAACGCTCTATACACGACATAATTGCATTATAATTTTTCGTATATCGCACGTCACAGAGACGCTAATATTATTAAAGACACACACAATCATAATATTATATCCATATAGACGACATTATGCGATATAATGATACGTATTATTTTGAGGTATTGTCGCATACGACGATACGTATAATATATTATTATACAGTAGGCACCTATATCGATCAAATTCATGTGACGCGTGTCAGTTTTGCGGATAAAAAAAATAATTTCAAATTCACGTACCTATATATAATAATATCGGAATAACATAATAATATTACCAATATCGATTCGCTGCGATAAATTATAAAACAGTTACGTCAAAATGAATATTATATTATAATACACGTCGTGTGTACTCGATTATTTATATTACTGCCGTTGCCCTCGTCCTAGCTGTGATACACCTATAGCTTTTACCCATAACACAATATATAATATTATATTATGCATAGAATATTTACGATCACAAACCGTTAATTATTTTAATGGCAACTAAAACAGTTGTTTATACGCCGTTTTATAATTTCAAGTCGACGCATAAATAACTCGTACTGAAATAAATTGGTGTTGTATACACGCGCATAATTATAATGATAACGATAACGATAATACGAGATTACATATTGTATTGTAATACATCCTATTTTGCATGCACGAGCGACGGGGACGGTGTATAAGCATTTATTATTTTTGCATTTCATAAAAACATACACACATAAGCACATAATAATAATATATTTTATTTATATTTAACAATAATGTTTAACAACAATGAAAATGACGTGCATGTTTATCTGTTTTCAATTGAATGAGTTATATAATATTATATTAATATTTCGTTTTTGTTTTACAATTAATTTATATTTATCGCATTACGTTTATAACATTATAATATTATATCGTGTTATAAATTTAATTTTTTTTTTCATCTATTCGACACGCCAGATTCCGCACCGTTGTGGATCGATAAAAAATAACTTTAACGAACATAGTTATAATTAATTATTATAATTTGTATTTTATACACCTATTAGTATAGTTCTATAAATTATTACTATACAGAATGATTCTGTTAACGCGAATTAGTCAACTTATTATCATAAGTTTATATGAGAGATAATTTTTAAAACAATCGAAAATAACCACATAATATTAAGTAGGTACCTATACATATTTAAAAGTCCGTAATTATAATATATAATATATCATATGGATAAAATACACCTAATTTTATAATTAAACATTTTGCAGTTTAGTAAAACTATTTTGATTTTACTATTCGTACTTATAGATTTTTGTTATTTCGTTTATAATACATTAATACTAATTTATATATTTAAAAGTTAATTTACTGACACTGAGAGACCAAAAATATTTACATAAACTAGTTTAATTAAATTGCCTTAAAAAAGGGGTAATTAGTTTCTCAGAAAAATACTTCCTTTAAAATTTACCAATACTGCTTAATAAATCTTGATACTATAATATTTAAATATTAAAAAAATGGTAAAAATTTAACTATCTGTTTTAAACCCAGTCAGCGCCATCACTAATTAAAAGCAATTAAGTATCATAATTAATTGGACATGTATGTCATTTTTTTAGAAAAAATTATATTTTAAATGTTCAACAATAAATCTATATTTTTTGCTTTAATAAATTAACCGATTAACATTTAAATAAAAGTATTTATCAGTTATAATTACTATTATCCTTTCGTCAAAGTTCAAAACTTATAATTTATATTGACAATCCACTATAAATTATATATATATATGTATATCTATTCTCATTTAACCTAATCTAAAGTATTTATCTACATCGAGAAGTAGGTATAATATATGAATACGTTTCTAAGTATTAAACAATCGTTAGTTAGGTATATATAAAATATGTTATCGAGATTTACTTAATTCACCATAGAAAATTTATTTTTTATTTTTGTAAGTATCTATTACATTTAGAATTTATAAATAAAATATATTATCATATTATATACGATTCATATCATTATGTCATAAAAGTCTATGTTAGTGGTGTAATAAATATAACAAGTTACAAACAACAAGTTTGTTAACTTTTTTAATTGACGATAACAAATTCCATTTACGCCGAATGCCGTAAACTTATTTCAATCGTTATATATAATATTTACATTTGCTCATAGAATAAAAAAAAGTTCCCGACAAGACTTTCTATGTATTTTTTTTTTTTTTTAATACTAATTATGTAAATACGTATAGGCATACCCGCAATATTATATATCATTTTAATCTAATAAATAATTCAATAAGCAAAATATAAAATTTATATAATTTATTTTAATCACGTAGACGTATATAGACGCGTATTACGTATACACTCTTATATCTTATATAGGTACACGCGTTTGACTATATTATTGTACGAGTAAAGTGCGCTCGTTAGTTGTTAAAAATTTAAAATATGATATTTTAAAATTTCTAAAAAACGAAGTTAATAAAATTCTAAAGAAATGCATTGAAATCGTCTACTCAATCCGTATAGTGTAATTATACATTATTTCAGTTATCACAGATGATATAATTAAAACGAATAAATTATTACGTAATATTCAAACCACACACGTCCCGTCGAACATGATGCATGTTACATTACGTTGTTATAATTGTCGTAAATATTATTTTGAACGGAAAGCCGATTAAAAGTCTACAGCGTAGTTGGTGTTTATTATCTATGATCTTCAGACTCGCAGGAAATCCATAGACCATAATATGTATATAAGTATATACAAATACTATCGTATTCACGATATAGTGTTGAAGCGATTGGTAAGAAAAAAATGTTTTTTCAAAAAAAAAAATCACGTAGGACTGACGACGTGTTTATTTAATATTACGGTCAACAATATATTGTAAGAGAGGTAGGAAACACAATAGTGTATAATGTAGGTACGAGATACGCCATGACGTCTGTGTCGAGATTACTGATTTATGAAGGCACGTCGAATGCATCGCCGCGATACTGCAGTAGTAGAGTGGTTAATACCGCGACCCGAGTTGTGCTAATGGTTTTAATAAAATCCGACAGAGTCGTCGGTCGAGACCAATATTATCCTTATACTTAATACACGCGCGTTGCGTTCGCGGAAAAGACTTAATATTATTATTATTATTATTATTATAGACGTGCGTGCGTGCGTAAACATTTTGAAAACTCTTTAAAATCATTTTTGAGAGCGTATAATACTGTGTTATAATCGTATCATATTTTATATAATTTATGACGGTCGAAAAAATTCGTAACTTTGTTAGATATATTATTATAGTGTTGCGGAGGAAACGTAAACACGAAGGTAACCTATTATTAATTTTATCGACGATGAGGTGTCATTGTTCGTCATTATTATTATTATTATTATTATTACCGTCGTAGGATCGACAATGATTGAAGAGTATTATTTACGTTAATCAGAATTCGTGAACAGATTGATCGGTCTCGATACGTCTTTCTATGCAGTTATATAACTGCATCGGCCGTCATTGTATGGTAATGTCGTTATCTTAGTTCGTGGTTTAGACCATTAAAATAATGATAATAACATAAAACTATTATATCGATTTATATACGCGTAGCCGTTATATAATTGCATTGAATCCGTAGGCCATCCATCGTTTTCGTATTCTCAGATGGGTTCCATTCAAATCAGACATCCAGAGAGAACATTATTATATAAATTATTATTCTCAAATTTTCGATATTTTCAATATGAAAAAATAAAAGACTAATACGATTTCAAAGATTAAAAAGTATTGACTAAGTTACGTAAAACAAAATTATGTTACTTATAACTAATAAGTAAGACTGAAATTTCGATGCACTTTGCATATTTTTTCTAAAAGTTGCTCGTTTTGACACAAATCCGTTACATGTACTTTTGAATGAGATAAGAAAATGTATTTTGCATTTTTTGACAATTTTTAATTTCTGGTCATTTTCTTTAATTTTAGAGTTTTTGGAACTTTATTGGAGTTTTTGGATACAAAATATGAATTTTAAATTTTATTTAAAAATTTTTACACACCAACATGATTTTTATAGATTTCTGTACTTCTATAAAAACTTTTATTTATAAGTATAACAAAAAATAAAGTAAGTACTCGTAAATCGTTGTATATTATCGGACAATTGTTGAAATATCAAAACTTAGATAACGAGCGGCTGCGTCTGCGATAAAACTAACGCGTGGTATATTTATAATGAAAAATTATATAATATATTGATAATATTTTTTAAGGGAATTTTTCAGAGTTATTTAGGCCATTAAAATCCCAGCCCTACTAATAAGTAATAGGTTATTAGTAGATCACAATATTATATAAAATATATTTTAGTTATTTGCGCAACGCATCTATCAGCAATACATATATAGCAAGTATTGTAATTACCTATAGTAAAAATATGTATTAGTGAATAGAACTCATAAAGTTTTTAAAATTTAATATATGCATATGTATTCGTCAAGTAAAAAAGTTTAAAAACATAGCTTTAAATTATTAATAATTTAAAAGTATGATAATTTATACATTTGTTTTAACATAATACATTAATTACAATATTATATTATTAGAAGTTAGGTACAAATGGTACAAGGTTCAAGGTACAATTAAGTTCTATTTCCCATACATTGTATAAAATGTTTATAACTAAAAGTTGTTATTAACAATTAAATATTGTATTTAAAGAGTAAACTTATGAAATTTTATCAGTACAAGCTATATTTTATCCGAACAATTTTCCATTGTTTTAAATTTTCAAAATGTATAACTGTTAGCGTTATTAATAAAATTATATGTATCATGTTCAAAGTGTACCTTATAACTATTATGATTTTATAATTTTATATCCCATGCATATTCCTAAAAACGCCAAATGGACATTTTACACAATAGTTTATATAATTGTGAAATTAATCATTTGTTTTTTATAATTTATTACATGTATAGACGTAAAATAATTGTATAAATTAACCGTTTTACGATAATTCATTTATAGATGAAAATGTACAATAGATAATTATATCTTAGTTTTGAAAAATATTTAAAACAATATAAATTATGTTAATATATTTTTTATAAATGATCATATAAATATGTTAAATTATATCATGGCATACATAAATATGACATTATTATATTAAAATAAGTAAGTTATTCTGGGATACGAATTAAAAAATTTTAATATTGATATCTATTGAATAACATTATATTTAATTTGCTAACGTAATACTTTGAGTAGGTAATAATTAGTTAAATATTTAAAATGTATATTCATGTTGAATATTAAAATATGTACATAGTATAAAATTATAAAAGTTATACGTTACAGAATTAACGTCTGTTTTGTACAAATAGCATATTTATGATATGCTATTTGTATAAAATAATTATTAATGACGGGATATTTTATTTTCAGAAATATATTTTTTGTTCGTTTATTAAGTTTTGTGCGTAACTTAAATATGCATTTAAATAATATAATACAGAAACTTTGTTAAACATATATACACTTAACCCTAATAATACAGAAACTTAATTTTATTTAAAAGTTTCGCTCTCTGAGCTTAGTAAAACGATTTTTCCAATTGAAAAAAATAGATTTAATGAAACTGTTTATACGTTTTCAATTAATTCCGCATATTTTTATTCTACTAAAAATTTCAACGATAAATCTATTCATTAATGTGCGGGCTTTTTGGTCTTGTTTTTCCGTGCATACCTTTTTGAGATATTATTAGTCTAGATACATTTTCTGGTGAATATTATTCTTCAATCTCAAATGTGTGTGTTCAATTTTGTTATATTCAATGTCATTAGATCCAGATCTTTAGGTACTCTTTATTAATAAACTATACTAGTGTAATTTACCAAATTATTTAAAATATAGTATTGTTTCTCTCTAATTCTTAATATTTTCGTAACGCCTTTAAAATATAAAATACAAAATTGCACGAGAAACTAATTTTACTTAATTGCTACATATTAACTATTTTAATGAAAGAATAATATAGCTTTTGCCATACCAATACCGTAGTATCTAACTTAACTCCCAATAACACAATATATGTCTATACAAAGCGAACAGATTCGTCTATCACAAAATCTCTTATAATTAACTTTTAGCTAGTGATGTTATATTATATACTAGTATTATGTACGTGACATATTGACATTGATCGACATGATTTAACACGAAATTCCAATCTACAGTTACAACGTATGTCACAAAGCTTTTAAAAATTTGTTCATCCCTCCCCTCACCAACTATCATAACCAAATCTCAATCGAATACCGACTGTATAACTATAGTGGTGCATACTGCATATAGATTCCTATACGGCTATATTTTTCTATGATCTTCCATAGAAAGACCACTATCATAAAAACCACCACATATCGTTTTACACTGTTGAGTGGATTTTTCTTTTTTCTTTTTTAATAGAATTTTTAGTAACCAATTTTTTATTCGTTTCATCTTTCATCTGTCGTTTAGTAAATTCAATTTTAAAATTTTCACATCATCACAACTATGTTTTGCTCTATTCTACACTTAAAATTAATTATATAGTTTATACGTATTATGAAAATGAAATCATGCAAGGCTTCAGTCATAGTAACTATGCGTTTATCATAACTTTTGGCATGATCGTATTGTTTACTAAACTTTTATTGTTAAATGTAATTGTTCACGTATTGATTTATGTTTTATGTTACTAAATTGTTATCTTACTGGTCCGGTCAATGTTATTAAATTTTTCTTCTTTTTCCTAAGCTTAATGGTTAATGTAGGACCTGAACTGCCACAAGGAATTCTTCCCTATTAAATGCCAAGTCAGCTGATGCATTTCATCCTAATATTTTTATATCTTTTTCTGCAGCATCTTTCTATCTAGTACATTACTTAGGTTTATCTATGATTCTTTTCTTATGTATGGGTTCAGTTAGTTCTTTTTTTTTAAGAAATCAATTCTCCATACGTGCCCAAACCATTTCATTCTCTTAAGTTTTATATGTGATAAAATATTGGGCTTTGTCATACAATCTATATATAGGTTAGATTAATATTTATATTACATCACTTTTCTTTCTTTCGAATGTTTCTAATTCTGTATTATATATTGGACCGAAAATGTGTCTTGATACTTTTCTTTCAAATATTGCCAGTCTGTTTTTATCACCTTTTGTTGAATATCACGTTTTACATACATAAATAATTATTGGTCTCAGATAGCTTGTATAAAGTAAGGTTTTTGACTTTAATGATAGTAATTACGATTTTAATAGCTTGCTTATACTGTGATAGCGCTGGTTTCCACTTGTTATGTTTTTGATTATTTCTTGATGTATGTTATTTTTATTATTTACGGTCACTCCTAAGTATTTAAAATTTTCCGCTTTTTTGAAGGTAAAATTATCTACTTGTAAGTTGGGCTTAGTTGTTCCTAGAGAGGACCATAAATTTAGTCTTCTACTGATTGACACATAGCCTCATTTTTTTTACTAGCAGCCAATAATTCAGAAGTAGTTTGACTAGTTTGGGTAATTTCTTGTCTGGTATGACCTAATATGACTATGTCATCTACATATTCTAATATCGATTCTTTATAAGCCATTTGTTGCCTTTTACTTAATTCTCTAATGACCTTCTCTAATATAAGTAAGTCTATGTTAAATAGTGTTGGCGACACAGCATCACCCTGTCGTAATTCTGGGTTAATTTCAAACTCCGATGATAACTATCCTAGGAATTTCACTTTAAATACTGTTTTGGCATTGCACATCATATTGGCATCGTATCAATGTATTTCTTTGGTGTACCAAAGTTAATTATGGTTTCGTTGTTCTTCTATATTTATACTATCATATGCCAGTTTATAATCGACAGATACCATGAATAAGTGTTTATTAGTTTCATATTTTTTTCCATTAGATGTTTAAGGATGAAAATTTGATCTGTAGTTGACCTTCCTTTCCAGAAAACGAATTTATATTTTCCAACGATCTCATCAGCATAAGTAGCTAACTTCTTTAATAAGACTGTTGATAGTATTTTGTAACATATGTCTAATAAGAGGATTCCTCGGTAGTTTTTTGTTTCAAGCATATCACCTTTTTTTAAAATCGAGCATAGTATTGCTGTATTCCATTCTTTAGGTATCTGTTGTTTTTTCCAAATTAGGTCAATCATTTTCCAAATGTAAATTTTTATTGCTTCTTTGCTGTTCTTTAATAGTTCGGCTACATCATTGTTTTCTCCTGGTAACTTAATATTCTTTAGTTTATTAATCACAGCGTTGACTACGAATCTCGATGATTCACTAATAAATGGCTCCGCTGTATTTTACTGTACATTTGTGTACTTGTCTAGTTGTATTGTTAAGTAATTTATCAAAATAAATTTTGAACTCTTCCGCCACCTCATTTTCATTTGTGATTAAATCCAAATATTATTTAAAAATATAATCCCAATATTATTAAATAGATAGATAACAAATAATAATTATAATAATTGATCGACCGAAACATATTGTAATATAGTTACATTATAATATCGTCTCCCCGATATAATTTTAACCGCGATTTGACGTTTCAATGTCACCGGAAACGTTTGCACATAAATTCGTTTCCAAGGTCAGCACATGCTGGTCGCGATTGTTTTTTACCGTGTAAAAAGTAACTCTCCCGTCGTCGTCAGTCCGTTCCTACATAATATTACGTATATGTATTAATAAATGTGTAACAATAATATTATTCGTCACATGACATTATTTCTTCGGCTTTGCCGTCGAGACGACAGCAGCCTTCGACCGAAATATTGGGAGGTTTAATAATAAAATGACGTACGCTGGGGCACGCATCCATCATTCCTCGCGTCGTACACCGGCTGCGGCGTCCTTAAAACGTCTGCTAATGCACAGTTAATCGACAATAATGCTGTCAGATAAAAATCGATTTTTTTTTTATCTTTTCCCCCTTTATTTCATTTTATATTTTCAATTCGCAATAAAAAAAAAATATATATATATATATATATATATATATGTATATATGTATATATCAGAAAATGGCCGCACCGGTGCACCATTCACCACGGTGAGCAACATAATATATTATCGTTTACGTATATAATAATAATATATAACATTATTTTATGCGCGGTTATGCGTACTTTACACTCAGCTGTCATAGCGCTGTCACAATTGCTGACATAAATTCCAATTAAAATCACGCTCCGACGTTGTTTTATCGTCGATATATATATATATATATATATATATAATTGTTTTCTTCTACTTGCCGGTCGACGTGTTTTCCTTTCCCTTAATAACACGTCAATACGTTTGTAAGCGATTGGCTTACAAAACGAGATCCGACCATAAAACCTAATTTGTTTTGAGGACGTCGCGGACAGCACGAAAATGCAATAAAACAATCATTGTAAATATAGATGAAATAATAATAATAATAATAAAATATGATGATGATATCCGCGTAACGCCGCGTGCGTCCGCGTTTCAAAACATCATCATCCGTGAGCGTCCAATTAAGAATATCGGAAAACTAGTTGCGGAATCGTTTTTTATATATATATATATATATATCAAAAAGATTTCATTCCGAACGAAAGTCTGTTTTCACAACATTATTTTCGACTAAATCAACTTGATTTGAAATGTTTAATTTATGTTTTTCACATAATTTGGTACCACTATTTATAAACGATTGATTCGAATAGTTAAATGACGTATTACCTACACATAACACACGTAAATAAAATTTAACCAGATAATTTTGAAACGTAGAACATTTGAGTTAAAATCAACATATACAATAGACATTTACGCCGTATAGTCGTAATCTGTAAAATAATAATGTCGTTTGGTAACAGAAGACAGAACCAAAAACTGTTAATATTATGTACATTTCCTAAAACCTATTCGACTTTAAATTAGAGTATAGACTTTTGAATGGAAACTCCTGTCGGGATTTTCAGTCTGGCTGTATTGTAATATACTGTCAATAGCACCGGTACAATATTTCCAGTGAAACAATACAATATTGTGATTGCGTATGCAGATAGGATAGACTGATGTCTATACGACTGCGAGTTTAGTTCAATCCTGGAAAATCACTGTGAAACTAATTACAGCCAATCACAATAAACACGTACACTGCAGTTGTGAGTTATGCATTTTAATTAGAATTGAATGCACGTGAACGTTTTCATCACAATCGTCGAACCGTATATTAGTAGTTTTACATATACACACCGAACCGTTATAACCAATAGGTAACCAACTTTCTATATTCCATGTTCCTTTATTATACCATTAAATAGTAAAATTATGAAAGTTAAATTATTCAAATAACTCTATAAAAGCTGACATTAATTATTTGATTCGCGTAATCTTATTTAAAGTTATTACTCGTATAATTTTTACTCGTAGAGTCGTAGGTACGAGTATTTTTTACTTTAATTATTATTACTTTTTTGCTTCAACACTTCAAATTGCATTTCGATGTCACTCGATTTAGTTATTTATGTTTACTATAAAACAATAATTTTTATCTATTTTATATACTCAATAATCTAATAATTTTATTATAAATTATACTTTATTAAAATAATTACATAATATAAGTATGGAATTAATCAAATATAGAAAAGAACTATTTTTGCACAGAAACAATATTGTTATATTTTTTTACGCAATTAACATTATAAACAATAGGATTTATAAAAAAATATATTATCGTGTGTCCAAAGTAAATCAGCAGGTCAAACGGTTAAATAATTTAAACAAATTTATGATAAAAGAACGTTCTAATAAACTTAACAATGATTATAATACGAGTATAATATGCAATCGACGTACGATAGGTTATTGTCTTCGACCAAATCCGCGATATGACCCTTTATAAAACACTCATAATTCAATTGAATATATTATTATTATTAAAATAATTATTCATTGTGTCATGTGCAGTTTGACCAGAAATTAATTATATACTTTGACAAACTTGACCCAGTAATATACAATATATATACACACACACGCATAACGCAGACAAACGAAAACACTTTGGTTGTGTAATAAGGTCGAATCGTGACTGTTTGTTTAAATTTATTTTATTGTCGGGTTGACCAGCGTGTCGCAGAACGTAGAAATCTATTAATTGACGTCGTGGCGAATTTTAAGTGCGTACTTTTGTCATATAATCCAATATTCATAATGATATGTCAGAGATTTACCCAACAATGCACACGTGGGTAAGTCGTGCAGCTATTTATTTATTATACAGGGTGTAATTTTTGTATTATAATATAATTTGCTAACCGCCACGAAATATAAATAGTATTATGCATTTAAAAATAGCAATACGTTTCCTCTCAAATAAAAAAGTACATATTAATTTATATTATTAAAAATATATCGAGACCCAAAATTTCATCGTAATTTTCATAAAGTATATTATTTTATAATAAAGTATGTAAATTTGTATAACGTAGACACTTTTGTATCGATAAGACGTAGCGGAAAATAATATGGATCTAATTATAATATTTTAATTTTAAATCGATTAAATCAAATACTAAAAATTAACATTATTTAATTGGTATAGGTATAGGTTTAGAAAAAAATTATAATTTGTTTATTTTTACTACAAGACAGTAATTTAATCTTAATATTATAAGTAATAACATCACAATGGATTTATACTTGTGGAACTCACTTTATAGTCTCGTGTTCAGTTAAAGTACCTATAATATAATAACCTACGTCAAAATTTTCTGACATACGACCTAATTTATTCACACTTGTCGTGATGATGTACGAGTCAAAGGAAATAATATTACGAATCACTGCGAAATAAATATTATGAAACTATTTTTTTGTATACATAATAATAGGTTTGGTATAATTAAGGTTATGACTTAGTCGCAATATTAAATAATTATAACAATATTAAGAATTTGTATTTAATGTTTAAGATGTTTTTAATCAATATTTCAAGTTTTTGAAAATTTTTCACCCAATTTTTATAATTTTTCATAGGTGAAATTATTTGTTTGGATTCGTACTATCATTTATTATAGAATAGTCTATTCTATAATCAATGGTACTATATACAATCTCCTGATACAATGTTGTCACTAATACGGCATATTATTAAGGTGATGATGGTACCTTTTTAAATAGCTATCACTTTCAAAACTTGTCTAAGTTAGCTTTTCGTTCGGAACATTGATTACAATTTATTAGGTCATTAGCTTCAGTAGAGATGGTTCTATGATAAAATACATTATATTGAATTTAAATAAAATAACAAAAAGTTGGCAGTTTTAGAACTCTTTTATACCTTCTTTCAACATATGCTATACTATATCTGGGTGGTAACAATCATCACGTGATTCCATCGAAATGCCACCAAACGAAAAAATCCAGTGGATACCCAGACCCTCGTGCGCCGAAACATGTGTTTAGTTTAGTAGTAACTTGGCTAAACTGGAACCCAATTAAAAAAAAAATAACAAAAAACAAAAAAAAAATAAAATCTAATAAAATCCAGGATATAAAATGTATTGAATGGGTCAAATACGGATTTGAATGGCGAGTAATTAGCGAACGGTGTTTTTGTTTATTTTCGCTTGCCGTAACCGAGCCTAACCGCGGTATATGTCGTGTGGTGTTGTACGCACATTACACGCGACACGCGGCCGAGTCGTTTGCCAACGGCAAGCTGTGTTTCCATTTATAAAACCCCTCGTCGATTGTTCAGCTACGGCGGCGGCGAGTCGGACTTTTGCAAATTAACCGCGTACAAAACGGCTTTTTGGCCGAGCGACAAAACGTATAATTCCGCTACGCTGTGCGCGGCTGACCTTTCCTCAAACCGTCCGGGAATAAAAGCACCCGCGGTGGGACGGGAGAATGTTTTCAATTTCGTTTTCGGCGGTTGTAAAAAAAAAATATAAATTCCACCGCCGTTCCCTATATATATATAAACGTATAGACATTTTAATACGATATGCCACGCGAAATGGCTTGTTGTCTTTTCACCGCGTATATATTATGTGCATGTCGTAATAATATCGTCGCCGTATATACTCCGCGAGGGGAGAGCGCGAAATCCTCGCGGGAATTTATATATAAACGAGCTATATAATATGTATTTCACTCGTATAATAAACGGTCGTGTGTGTAGTTTATTATTACACTGGTCCGTTTACAGGGGCAATTTGGAAAGGCAGGAAATCATAATTCACCGCTAAAAGCTTTTGCGAAAAGTCGTACCGCGCGCGCCAGCCATCGGGGACTCGGCGTGAGGCCGACACGCAGCTCGTATAATATATATTATACGCCGGAAAATTAAGTTACGGTGACTACGCACACAACGCGACCATCTCTCTCGTTCGCCCTCCCCATCCTCTACCCTCCGAAACAATAGAAACGAATTTGTATTGTGTACACTATATTATACATATTCTCCGGTCCGATGGTTTTTTGTTTTTTGTTTTGTTTTAGGGACGCTTCTTCTATATATAGTCATCTCTTCTATGACATAACGGTCAGTAAACTCATCGACCGAACCGGTCCGAACGGAAGGAATTGCAACCCGTTCTTAGGTTAGGTTAGTTATTTGAAGTTTAATTTTTAAATAATATAATTTAATATAGTAATTATTATATAAATATAATTTTTCATATTATACTTTATTAATGAAAATTATCGTATTTGGATAGGTGTATGCTTGAATTTTATTAAGTACAACATGGAAGGCGAAAGTGCATCAAATTCCGTGCTTCAGTGTTGTTACATTTGTAATTTGAAATGGCAGACCCCGAACGGAATGAAAAATTAATATAAATTGTCAGTTATGTGTAATACTAATCATTTTGCTCCATTTCGAGTTAAAATTAATGCCGTCCTTTGAAGAACGTTTCATTGATGACCAGCTTATACTAGACTGAAAAATTAATTTAAATGCATTAAATTAACAATAAAGTTCGAATTTGTCAATTCAATAGACAGTACAGACGGAATATCAACGAACTCTCTATATTACTCTCTTTGGTTAATGGACTCTATATAGAATATTATGCTAACCAACGGTCAATAACAACTACAAAAACAACTCGGTAGACGTTCACGTGTGGGTAGAATTTACACTGCATAATATTTTAATAATTTGATGCCATTTTGTAGTTTACACGATTTGATGACTGCGGAAACGGCTCTGTAGATTGGTTTTCGAAATATTAATAATGTTAAATAACAATATATTGTATTATTTTTGTCATCTTTAAATTACCTACGGCATTTAATGTGGATGTTAACTAGCTGATAATAATATAATTAAATATACACGACCCGCTCACAGATACTAATAAAGTATCAATTTTATAATTATGTATAACAAATACTTTTTTAACATACAATTTATAAATTATCATTTTAATTTCGTAAGTCGTAAGTCATAAAAAAATCATTTTGATATTTGTATAATAATATGTAAATTGTGCATGGATATTTATGGTCTACCTACATATGAGTATTGTTTATTAATAACATACTTTAAAAAATCAATTTTGTCGTTACAACTGCTTTTAATACCGTTGTTTATAATATTATAACGACGATTAAAATATCATATTTCTGTTTCTCTCGATTTCAAATAACGCGTACAAATGATAATCATTTATTTATTTATTAACCGAAGAAGTTATAAGATAGTAAAAAAAAAAAAAAAAAAAAAAAAAACATTAAATGTTACCGACTCGCGGGAATAATAATCATTACACGGCTGATGAATCGACATCGTTAAAATATTTTAAAATACGCGTATAATAAAAAGTAATGTTTGACTAGAACGCGACATTTGATATCTATGTGGGGAGTCTTGGACGAAAATTTAATTATAGGTAAGTATATATACATTAAACTGGCTGCACATTCTTCGTTTCTAATGATAACATCGTAAGATAACGAAATACAAAACGTGTGAGCTGTTCATAACATTTTTTGTTTCTAATTATGAAATATAATATATCTACAGAAAAAAAAAAACAAACGGCATTAAATCTAAATTACCATAATAGCTCGAGTAAAATATTTGTAAAATGAATATTATAGGTGAGTTAACCTATTCAGGTTAGGATAATAATAATGTGTTAGTAATAGGTAGGTAGAAGTTTATATATAATGGTTTCAAACCATCTCGAACAACGCAATTTTTCAACAGACAATCGTGAATATTATTATTTAGTATTATATTTTCATATAATATTATATGGTTATGTGGAACATCTTGTGTACCGACACTATGTAGTAAATGGCTCGTACCTAAACAGTTATAAACTATAATAATAATAAGCAATATGATTATGATTGGATTATGAAAGATTAAGTTTAGTTGCAACACAATAACGATAATTTAAATTTTAAATGGTATAATAATAATACCTACACGTATAGTAGCTAACTGTAAAATTTATTACACTTCCACAATTATTCACAAATTTCAATATTATTACTCTTTTACGAGTATTATAATAATATATTCATATATAATTGTAATTTAAATACTGATAATAAACCTGGTAGAGAGTTATTTAAATTTCAAATACATTTATCGTGTGTCGAATAATTACTATTTAGGTGCATAATAATTATTATTATTTCCCGCGATGCCAACACGGCCTAAACTACCATTTACGAATATTATCGTACCTATGTGTATATATATATACGCCTATTTGTTGGGTTTGAAGGAAAACCACTCTGAAGAGAATTCAATGATAATACCTAATACAAGAATGGCAAACAATTTAGCGATTTTCTGCGTATTATATTTGTATTTTATTGATTACTATCGGAATCGAGTTTGCTGTCAAATCAACTTAACAATTTGTAAATAAAATATGGCGTTCGTCTAAACATAATGAAGGTGACAATTTTTATATCGCCATTCGATAGCCTATCTATTAGTTGCTGCAGTACCTATCAAACAAAGCTGTCACGATAATAAAAAATGTACGCTATATCTTCAGTGACTTTAATAAAGAACATATTATTTTATATAAGTTATAGTCCTCAGAGTTCTCTACATAATAATGTTAATACATGGTAAAACAAAGAAATAAAACTTTACACTGTTATTGCCTTTGTGGACAGATTAAAGAGTCCATTGGGATATTCTGATCATAAAACATTATTATGTTCTTTATTCCGTTCCATTTAAAAAAATAATATGTACGTACATATTATTTTTACAACAATAAAAGAAACATAATAATATACTTGAAAAATAAATTATTGAACGTTAACGACTTATACCACAGCTAACCTAGCTCAACTTTAATTAAAAAAATTAAGGAAACATTTTAGGAACCTAAAATATATCTTATTGTTTTATTTACACTTATCATACATTATTTATATTTTATATTACTCGTACGTATGCAGCCGGTATGTAGGTATACTGTAAATCCTATAGTTTCTTAAAAATAAAACTAACTTTTCGAACCGAAAATATACCCATAAAGATATACAATAACTTACGTACATACTATTTTACTGGATTATAATGATAGTTATTGTATTAGTGTTTTGCATATTTAAAAAAAACTCCACACGATTATTATAATAAAATATTAGTTGTTATTTATGATACAAGTAAAAACCAATATAATTAAAGTTTTATTTTTAAAATATTATGAAAAAAAAAATAATTGTGTAATTATTTCTTTATTTTTTTATTATTGTAGGTAACTATTTTATGATTATTAAACCATAAAATAATTTTGTAAGAAATTATATACTAATTATAGTCTATAGGTAACGAACGTTGTGTTTTACATATTATTTTCTATAACAATATTAATTATAGAGTACCTACCTAGCTGTATATTATTTGTATTTGCATATATATAAGAAAATATAATGTAAGATTATATAATACGTATACCTAATATCATAATTTTTAATAGTTTTAATATTACATAATTTTAAAATACAAAATTTCAAAATACTTGCTATATACATTGAAAACATGAAATATATTTATGAACAATTTTAAGTTATTATATTCTTCAAGAAAAATTCTACATTTTACATTATATAATACTTAAAATAATATCAAATTGTATGATATGACCGTATAGGTAATAATAATTTATAATTAAATTATTTTATTTTAAATATCTTAAAGTTAAAACAAGTTATATATATATTGGCGATACCTAGTTTTATGATTCTATATACACGTATAGTGAATACTATTTTGTTTATTCTTTTCATTTTTTTATTTAATAATATTTTACCTAAACCTACATAATATTATTGATTAATATATCAAAACACATATTATCCTGTAATACGTTGGACCAGAGTTACTCAACTTTTTCAATATGATGACACTAAAAAATAGCTTTTACATTTTTCACCACTGGAAATAATTGATTTTGTAAATAGTTAATATTTATGTGCTATCGACGTTAAATAATAACTATCTGGTGATCCAAAATTTGGTCGAGTCCCACAGGTTAATAATCATTGAGATTTTTTGTAATCGTAACTCGAGCGACATCTGTTGTTACTATTATTGTTTGACATGTATATACGCGTGACGAGATAAAAACAAAACTTTCATACGTTTTTAGCGAGAGAGAAAGAGCGTCTCTATACGTGTTTAGTAAATAAAAACAAACCAACGATGCGTAAAAGCCCTTTGCTCTTTGTACGATTTTCATAAAAGAAAACGCTATATACTTATAAACACCTCGTTAAGTATACCGTGGCAAACGAATCAACTGTTTCGATCTTTCGGATGATTGACGAGAGTCGGGTTTCTTTCAAATCTCCGTGCTCATTTCTACAACACACTTTTTAACTTTTCGTTTTACAATTTTCAAAATTTGCCAATTTTAAACGCTATTCTTTCCACATAGAAATGTGTGTTCAAAACCTGTGCTATTATATAATTCTGTTTTATAATATTGTTCCACCGGAACACTCGTAGAGTCGTAGTTGCTCTTGATCAAATGTAAAAATCAACTACCAGCCATCACTTTTATTGTCATTATTTATTTAAGAATATAATGTTCAAATGTCATAAATACATGTAATAAAATTGTTTCACATGAATAATATTATACGATTAGAACTGATTTTTTTTTAAAAATACCTATATTATCTATTTAATAAAATACAAAGTTCTATCTATATTTTTTATATTATGTTTTCACACTGATCAATTGAACTGGAATTAAAACACCGATATATTATACAGAGTGATTGGAATATAGTAATACGAAACTAATAGAGATACGACATAATTTAAAAATTTCTATGCATCTCCAATCGTTTTCGTAACATAAAATTGTGATAATCATACTGTATATAAATTATATACTAAATATTTTAGTATACTTTTAATTATATACCAAGTTGTAATTATGGTTAACTTAGTTATTATTATAATTATGGTACGTGCACATGCATTAATGTAAGACAGTAATATAATATAATAAATGTTACACATAATAGTAATAATAATAATATATCGTACAAGCAAAAATTAGCGTTGATAAAAATCTCCCGTTTCTAAACAAATTTCGAATAATTTCTGAGAATATTATAAAGTAGATACTAATTTTCTTGTCCTCGAAGCTCAGTCTGCGCTCAATATGTACATTATTTACAATAATTTGAAAACAATTTTTTTTAGTAATTTATTTAAAATGGAAAGTAATTTATTCACACGAGCCTTTTTCGAAAAACAATTTACGTTTGGGCGCTTTCCGAAGTTGCAACCGATTTATTATTCATTGTCCCGTACGTATAATAATAATAGTACAACAGGAAACATTTTAGTTACTTACAAAATAATCCGTTTCAACTTTTAATTCGCATTTTATCGAATTCGTATACAGTTCTTGTGGTCTTTTGTTTTAACAGTTCAAACCAGTCGCGCGTTGTGAGTGGGGACGGGCACTTCGCGTAAGCGCATAAAATGTAAATAAACTTTATAATCTCGCAGATAAGTGTGGCGAGAAAATGTAATCCGTTTTATCGTATAAAACAAACAGTTGGCTAAGCTGATTTTAATGTATAATTCGTATTGTTATTTGTCGTTATAAATACGATGATCCGGAATTTATTATGAACACGACCGATTTAAACAGAACCGCGTTCGTGGTTCTACACGCTTTTACCCGCCGGAACGATGCTCCGGTCCGATAACGTATTTTAATCTTCGATAAAATAACGTTTTGAGATGTTTTTTTTTCTCGCTGTCTACTTTTTTATTATAATGTTATAATATCGATCGCTGTACAATCGTCGTGTAGACGACGTATGGTACCAACGTGTATTATTATAGACGTGGCGTGCGTTGCACAGATTGTTGTCATAATAATAATAATAATAATATTATTATTATTATAATAATCGTCGCCGTCGATCGGTAGCCGCGACCGTCGTTGTCGGAGACGCGTCCGACCGCGGGGTGAAAAATATATTATATTTTTATTAATGGTCGCGCCACGGCACGTCAGGACGACGTGTAATTAACCGAAACGTCGCCGCGCGTGTGCTCAGTCATCGTCATTTATTACATTTGACGTCGGCGGTTCGCATCGTACACACACGTCGTTTTTCAAAACATAATATACCTAACCGGCGGCGGCGGCGGCGGCGGCGCGAGTTTACACCTGGACGAGCGTGTACGATGTTTTATTATAATAATAATGCGCGCGTGAAGTATACAGGACGATCGACATCTCGCGTTACAACAAACTACGACAATCAAAATGGGTTTTACGTTAACGTCGCGATCGTCCTGTATAACGCGATCACGCGTTTTATAACAATAAACACGTATATGCACATTATATGTGTTCGGAGAGAAGAAGACGAGCGAAAGAGGAGTGTGGATGGAGAGGGACAAAAAGAATAATAATTACTTTGTTCCGTCCAAATTTCAATAATAATATTATACTTACGCGTCCAGACGGTGGTTAAATATATATATATTTAGCCGTGTCACCGTGACTCGTCGACAACGTTCACTTTTTTTTCATATATATATATTATCGGTTCATCGCGGCGGACATAATATATGTATTATATTATTATTACACCGACTCTATGGATTTTGTCATTATTAATATTACGATTATTCATTAATTTTATTTTTTCTTTCGGTAACGTCGGGGAAATGACCGGATGTAACGCGATGAATGAGTATAATATTATAGTATTAACTATAGTACAACCATATAACAGCGTCACCGTCAAAGAAACCGGTACGTTTCAATCGTGAACGACACACAATTGGAGTAGAGGACTCGTAGCTTTGTTGATGACTTTGTAAAAACCAAAACATATTCATTTAAAAGAAGCACAAAAAAACAATTTAATTAATTACGAGTATTTTTAAAATATTTTAATATATTCTAATAATACAAAACCTCGTAAAATAATGCAATGTAATTAAACTTTTTGAGAAGATTAAAAGATTTATTTTCTTCTATTCTTATATTAATCAAAAATAAATTTAAGAGTATTAATAATAAAAACAAATCGTACAAAATAATTATCTTCTTCTACTTCGTAATATACTCCCAACTATACTCCTTGCCACGAGAGAACTCGTACGTTTTGCACATCTAAATGATTGCGCTCCGTTGTCTCGAGACTATAAGCTATATATACACCTTCATAGATTTTTATCTTTTACCTCTCGTCCATACTAGCTATTTTCACTCTCTATTCTATAAATCCAGTTCTTCTTCAATCGTCCTCATTCCCTCTTACTTTTAAAATTCATATCCATAATAATTCTCACTGTCTCTGAATCAATTCTTCTCATTCTACTAAATATGTATAAAATTATATGATTTTTTGAATCATGGGATATGCAAAAAAAGTTTAAAATATGTTTATACTAAAATTTCTTATCTTGCTCCGTTAAAGCATTTAACGAATTTATTTTTCACTCAGCTGATTTTATGGCTGTAAAAAGAAATATACTATAAGTCCTTTTACACAGATACCCTACACATAATTTACCATACTGAAATTAAATCATTTTTTTGTTTTTTTTTTTTTAATCTAATGTCAATCGTTTCAAAATCTTGTTCTGTTTTGTATGTTACTCGTCATATAATAAGTCCACATTTCCCTACCAGCAGGATATCAAACATTTTAAACATTATCAACCCATCGCTAGGGACAAGGATAAGCGTATTAATATTATTATTATTAATGTGTACTTTTTTTAGGACAAGTGTGTATAACAAAAATATATAAAATCATAATTTTGTACCGTTTATTCTCACGATAAATTAGAATTACTCAATACATCTCTCATATTTGTTTCACAATGTGTTTTTCACAAGTACATATTTGTTGTACTCTCGGTCTAACCACCCACCATTTAACGATTGATTGTAAGTATTATTTCGAAATATAACTGTTAATTATTAACTATCATACATTGTAAATTATTGCATATTATTGGAGTTTACATATGCTATAATAGCATCGTACAAATGGCTTTATCATAGAAACATAATAATTATATATACTTATATAATATATAGGCACTTCCTACAACTTTTCTATATTATTTTGCTAAACATTATGGACCTTAGTGGTATCGTGAATAAAAATACACATTATACGTGAATAAAGTTAAACATAGTTTTTTCATAATAATTGATGATTTATTAGAATCTACAGGTTACTGGTTAGGTGTGTGGATATTAATATTAACCAAAATTTAAGTTTACCCAAAACATACGTATTCATAATCATATTACACAATCATAAATAATTGATGTATTTCAGACTGTTAAGCAAAATAAATTCCTTTTCTTATATTTTCAAGAAGTTGAATATACCTATACGTATTAAGTAGATATTATATTAACTATTCCGACGACCGTTTATTATCAATCTAATAGTTTAATTATCATCGGGGGAGTAATATTTTTAAACGATATTTTGTATTCACATGGGTATAAGAATTTTCCTGTATTAATTTTCATTTACCAAATACATTTTCGAAAAAGGCCCAAAAGGATAAATAATAATATAATTAGGCTTTTACTGTAAACCAAAATAGGTATAATACACATTATATTATATTCTTCTTTCATTATTTAATTAATCGCAGACAATAATTCCACACTTATATTTTTAGTATTTACCTAATAGAACAATATTAATAAAGTAGGTACCTATAGTGAAGAAACTTTTAACCAACGAGTTTGATTAACTTCAAATTAAATTATTACTATCTATAATTCGTTTTTTCTTTCAATTTTCGTTTATAATTTTATAGGTATGTTACTTTTGAATTTTACATTATATAAGTATCTCATAATCATCTTAACTGATATAGGTATAAACTATGGTATGCGCATAACATAGTCAACATCAGGTTTAATACGTTTATAATTATTGTGAAAATCATATAACCGTAGTGTAATCTTTAGTGAAATATGGTATAATCATACTTCGGCCTTTCATTGCATTCTCAAGTAGTTCGTTTATAACGGAATATCTGGTTTAGAATCTAAATATCCGTAATAATCGTGTCTAAACCCTGTAAATTGTGCATGCTATACGAATTTGTTCTCGTTGAATTGTTCAACGTTATTATTGGTAATCCGTTGGATAATAGGATATCTTTTGTGGGAAGCCGTATTATCGGTCTATAATACTCATATATTATTATTACTTATTATCATTATAAATCACATGGTGCATGTACTTCTATACAATCATTATTAATAATCCTGTCTATAGTTACTGTATAGTAACCTTTAAATTTATGTTTTAATAATAATATCAAAATAAATCACCAAGTGCCTTTATATTTTATATCTAGTTAGAGTAATAAATAGAAACTATATTATTATGTACTTTGCACAATAATACTGTGTACAGTATGGTATTGACAGTATGGACACTTTCTTTAATTATGTTGTACCCATACGGCAGGCACAAGATTTATAACTCTACGTTTCTATACGCATTTTATTTTACGAATGAGACCTTTCTTATAACATTATTTTCAGTAAATTTGAAACGTGTTATACATAATATTCAGTTAACGTTCGGGATTTGACATGACATCAATCAACAATGCATAATTCAATAATAATAATAATAATAATAATAATAGGACTATACTAACAACAATAGGCGCGGTAAAGACATGTGACGACATTCAATCATTTCGGTTCACATTATAAAGGTACATGATCCTTGTGCTGTATATACGAGTAAGTTTTATATTCTATTAAAAAAAAAAAAAAAAAAAAAAAAATGAAACGTCATTTATACAATATAGAAAACGATAATCGTATTCACCGATTTCGTTGTGGAGATGCAAATATCTTGGGACGATTCAATAAGGCCTCATCGTTTTGATAGACTTTAAATTTACTGACAATTTAAAAAAAATCCTATATAACAAATACTAAAATAGAATATAAATATATGTCATTTAACATTTTATAATAAAATAAAATTATTTATACAATTTAGGTATATTATCTATAATGTTGAATATTTGAATATAATACAATTTTAAATAATAAAAAACGTTTAACACATAGCCAGGTGATTAATATTTATCTTGTGCATTCACAACTGTATTTAGAAGCAGACTACTAATAAATACGAAACAATTTTGTGGTCTAAATATTAAACTATTTTAATTATTAATTGTTATGATACTAACAAAAATATATTCCATAAAAAGGCGTCACACAGTGAAATTTTCGAAAATTAGAAACAAGAATATCCCCGAAATTCGGGAATATGAGTGTAGTAATAAAGTGTATTCAAAATATTTCTTTGTAGGTTTTCTTTGGATCAATGGAGAGGTAAACATCTAGAAACGATAACTTACGGTAGTATTTTTCATCCGATTACACAGAATATTAACATAATAATAATAATACAATAATAGAATTCTAGATATTTCATCGACTCCTTTCTTTGAGTTCTCAGATCTGTAGTTATATTTAGCAACGAAAAAGTGGACTTTCTTATACCAGCTTCATCTATAACATTTTCCACCTATTATTTCTATTTGACCGTGGTATTAGGAATTATAGATATTAATCGTTAAAATATATGTTCATATATTTTTTACCATGCGTTTTATCAAAGTCAAACTGCAGTTGAGCCCAGTCTTGTGACTTCCAAAACCTGCTAATTAACTGTCCAACTATTTCACTCAAAAACTCCATCTTAAAAAATCGTTTTCTTCTTTATCCACTAAACATTTTATTTTACTTTTTAAAAACGTTGTATTATATTTTATTCTTCAATTAGGTTTTAAAACATAATGGTGGTCATTACATTATCAATTTTTCGCCATAGCCTCATAGGTAATATGTTACAATTATGTATAGATTCTAATTGATTGTACTGTTCGAACCTTATGAATTTATACCCGTGATTAACGGTTAAAATGCAATAACTTTTTGTTAATATTTCTATAATACCTAGTAATAATAATAATAATAATAATAATGATATCTAGCCCAGTTAAAAAAATAACGTGCGCGTACCGCGCCATTATGAATACGACGTAACGATAAGGATAATAATAATGGTAACCTTTACGCGTATACCTCGGTATCTCCGCCCCGGTAACGTGTGATTATCATAAAAATTAATTACAACGTCCGACCGAGCTGCGCTAGTTGATTACCTTGTTCGTGTTTGCGCGCTGCGACGGACACACGCGGGCAGACGCAGCCGCGATAATTGTCGAATATTTATTATACCGTTGTGTTTACTAGCGCTCGTAATACTCGTCGTCGGCCCGTCATTAACATAAATCTTAATCAGTCGCCGTGAAATGTTATTACCGCCGCACAATTAATGCACACGCCTTATCCCGTCGGGCATCGACGAGTGGAAATCGAGATTTCCGTCGAGAAACACGCGGATTTAGCGTATTATGGTCACGTGACCAGTGTTCTACAAAGATAACGCATAATTAATCCAGATAATTGATTTTATTATTGATCTAGATGAGATAACACTTAAAATTCTTATCTAGATAAGAGATAAAAGATAACCAATTGTATCTAGATAAAAAAATAGATAATTCATATTTAATATTGTAGATCCAATCATGGCCCCTCAGGGGGGTGCTAAGTAATTAGCACTACGGGTTTGGCGAACCCGGGGCCCCGAGCTCTGAGCTGGCCTTAACTGGTTGGCTCAGTCTGGTCCTCTAGGTTGGGGATTGGGCGACAGGCTAGCAACCCATCACTGTAAAAAATAACTTTGTTCAGAACACAAACACAATGCCTTGGAATAGTGGACTACAGGACTCTAGACTGGAAAATTGGAAATACGTTTTGGTACTTAGAATATACGGACTTTAATTAAACCTGGCGCATTGAGAACATTGGTAGATGAGGTGGAGAAGTATAGATTTGGAATTGTTGCACTACAAGAATTACGATGGAGTGACACTGGATTAATGCAATTAAAAAATACTACACTCTTTTATGGAGCATATGATAATAGAATACTTGGAGGGAGCGGTTTCGCTGTAAACAAAGCATACCTCAACTCTGTTAAAGATTTTAAAGTAATAAGTCCTGGAATAACTGTGCTGACGATAGCAGCCAGATGCTTCAATATAGCATTTGTAAATGTGCATGCTCCAACGGAAGAAAAGGAGAAAGTAGAGAAAGATGAATTATAAGATCCCGGTCAGTAGAGTGGGGGAAAAAAGGAATAGAGGAAAGATGGAAAAATCTGAAGAATGTAATTCAAGATGCAGTCGAAGAGATGATAAGTAGAGAACGTCATGTAAAGAAACCATGGTTCAATAAAATCTGCGAGGAAGCCATATAGAGTAGAAAGATCGCAAAAAATAATTGGCTAAACAATACGGATAATAGGGAAAAATTGACACAGTACAAGACTTGGCAAAGAGAAGCATGTAATATACTTAGATGCAAGAAAAGAAAACACGTACAAAATTTAATAAAAGAAGCAGATCATGATTATGAAAATCACAAAACTCGTAACTTATACAAGAAGATAAACGCTCTGAGTAACAATTATAAGCGATTTGAGAAACTTATAAAAAACGAATATGGTACATTAATTACGACTGATAATAGAATATCAGATAAGTGGTTAGATACTTCGGCGAGCTCTTAAACTTCTCAGAACCAGAGGATCCATGCACATTTGATGATTCCCCGAAAAACCTAACAAATTGCCCAGCCCTATCAAAATAATAAATTTTAATGCTAATAAGGTTTTTGAAGAACCACAAAACCCCTGGAGACGATGGAATTCCCAGGGAACTGTTAAAGAACATGGAAAATGAACTAACTGAGTATATATAATTGTTGGTGAAGGAAATTTGGGAAAAGGGGGTGATTCCGGAAGATTGAAAAACGGAAATTATTTGTCCTATTTACAAGAATGGGGATAGACAATTGTGCAGTAATCACAGAGGTATAGCCTTACTTAATGCCACGTATAAAATATTGTCAAATTGTATTTTAGACAGAGTGAGACCATGGGCAGAGGAATTATTGGGAAACAACCAGGCAGGCTTTAGGAAAAATAGATCGACGATTGACCAAATGTTCATATTAAGACTAATTTTATAAAAGATGAGGGAATTTAATAAAGAAGTTCACATGATATTTATTGATTTTAAAAAGGCCTACAACTGCATTCATCGTGAATCTTTAATGTCTATACTAGAGCAATATGGTTTCCCACTAAAATTAGTCAATCTAATAAAGGAAAGCGCCATGAATACGGAAATAAATGTACAGGTAGGAAACTCCTTATCAACAGCAGCCTAAGTAAGAACAGGATTAAGACAAGGGGATGCATTATCGCCTATTTTATTTGACATAGCACTGGAAAAAGTGGTTCAAAGCACTAGCTTTGAACAAAGTGGTGTACAAATAGGTGAGACAAAGTTAGGTCTTCTAGCGTACGCGCATGATTTAGTGCTGTAAGCTTTTTTAAGAGCTCATTGAACAAACTCAAGAATTACTTGAGGCAGCAAAAAGAGTTGGGTTAAAAATAAACATGGAAAAAATAAAGTACATGATAGCTCAGATGGCGTTTTTGCCGGAGGATGTAAACACTCATCTGGAAGTGATATAAAGATATAAATTTAACAGAATACAGAAGTTCAAGTACCTAGGTACACTTATAACTCAGAATAATGCAATACAAGAGGAGATAAAAGCAAAAATACATGCAGGCTATTTTGGATAGAACAAGCTGTTTAAATCTAGAATATTGTTATATATATATATGTTGTTATAGTTTGCGTATTTATTATTATTCCATGATATTTCATGAAAGAAAATCTCAGCTGGCAGTGCTCCATAGAGTAGATTATTATTACCTGTTTAAATCATATGAAATATCTCACTCAATATTCACGTGTGACCAATTATTACTGTTATTTGTTAATGATAATAATTGATAATGAATTCACTGCCAGTGGCCACTATAACACCTGCGCATCATAAAGTTGCTGACATACCTATATATTTATCCATGAATAATACATGCACAATCCATAATAACAACATTTTACACAGTTGCTGTCATAGATACATTGTTCTACAATCGGCGTAAACCATAATTGAGTAGTTACATATACAAGTAAAAATAGTTACATATATAATACCCATTTTAATACAACTTTCAACAAATAACCAATAAACATTTTCAATACAAATATTTATTTGGACATGTTTATTATTCGACACTATAAGTTACCTTGTAGAATATAATTTATATTATTAAAATAGTTCGATTTTTTTAACAAAATTAATATTATTAGAAAGTTATATTGATTAGGTATGTAAAGATTAAAATATAAGTGTATGTAATTAGTACATCATTACAATTACCTTTACTAGTAGAACATATATTATATTATAATATAATATTGATTTATCAAAAGTAAGGGAAATGTTTGTATAACACTCAGTCTTATAAAGCATGTAAATTATTTCATATTTTGTTATTGCAAAGTTACATTTTTAAACATATAACATATAAGTTTATCCATATTAATTATAATATACTCGTATAACCTATAAGACCTTCATTTAAGATACCGATTTAGAGATTAAACTCCTATGATAAAATTTAAAGAAAGAAATAGGGTTCAAAGATTGACATACCATATCCCGTTTTTCAAATATTGTCTGGCAATCAACCATTACTTTTTATTTAGTAAATAATTAAGTTAATTAATTTAATATGTCACCATCTTAAAAATAATTCTGTCTTTAGTTTTGATGAAATGAATTTAAATTAAACCTAAACGGTAAAATTGTTCTTCCAAGTATGGTTGTTTTGCTGTATTTCACGTTAGATATGAACGGAGATTGAAAATTGTTCGCTTACATCCTCTTAATCAGACTTCTATTATCATAAATAATAATTATTTTTATATTCTTGTTTGTTACAAACGTAATATTATTATTATTATTATTATTATTATTATTATTATTGATGTGGATTATAACAATGATAATAATAACAAGTGCCTCTACGTATAAATTTAACGTAAATATCCATTATAAATTATGCGTACTGCATTACTGCGAACTGTACATATATTAAAAGAGTTATGTTTATGAATACTTTTATGCCCAACTTATGAAACTACTGTATAATATAATGTACCTGCAATGTCAGATTGTCTTGGTTTGCCCTCGGGTCGACTTTGTAATTTAATAGAGCACAAATAACGTACAGGACTAAAAGTCAATATACAATGTTTAAATGACAAGCTCAGACGTAGCAATCATAATAAATTACTCAAGATATCAATATCATTAGATCATTGAACTCGGTCTCTTACCGAGAAACAATAGTAATGATATTATGAATCCTGTGCAGAGTAGGTATACATATTAGTCTGCAGCGTTCATAAAATAATAATGATTTTAATAATATTTAAGTACTTAGTATATTTTTTTGGGTTTTTTAATTGTTATGAATATATTATTTAAATCGGTGGCACATTTACGGGGTGGTCTCCTAGGGGTTAAAACATCCACCAAAGTCCTAAAAAATGTATAATATATAGTATAATTCGTTATAATATGATTTTATTATTAAAAAAATATTTATATATATATATACCATAATGTACCTAATTGTTTAACTTGATAACTTACCGTTGTGTATTGAATGCAAGTTGATAATCCCGATTATACTTGCTGATTTTAGTCTAATTAGACAGAAAAAAGTTTTATATTACAGCTGAAAAAATATAAATAAAATTCTGTCAAAACAACGCCCAGAAATTAAACACAAATCCGCAAGGATTATTATAATATACAAGTATTTTTTATTATTTCAATAATCAAGATATGCAATAATATAGCAATTTTATTATTGATGTATAATAATTATTACAGGTAACAAAATATTGTTCATTACAATACAATATATTATACTTATGTACTTATAATTGATATCTACATAATTGTTTAGGTACATACTTATTTTTATCAGATATTTCCTAAAAAAAACAAATGAAAATAATATAAAATATTATAGTTTTTAACTATTGAAAAGATAAAATGAGTAAGAAGGCCGATTGTGGACGTTCCTTTTTCGTCCATTCAGTCATCAAGAAAATTAGTGGTTTATTATAATTATTAAGATTTGAATGTAATGATATTACATTAAAAAATACAATTCTGAGCGAATCTTAATATATTGCAATATATTATACTGATAATCCATTTCAAAATTTATCATTGTAGAAACAATACATTTCTCGCTCCGCTCAGAATCTAATATATACATAATATTTTCAGTATACTAATTACTAACATACTATATATAATTATTTATAAGAACGCATAGTTAAAAAAATGACATTATTTTATTTGTTCAATGTATATTTATAACGTCTATCGAAACAACTTTGATCCGTGTCATTGTGTGACAACTGACAAGTGACACTTATACTACTCAAATTTTTAAGTCACGCAGAATTATGTGTGTCTGATCCGATATGATTTTATGATCCATTGAAGGTCTATTATTTAATGCGTAATCATTTTTTTTATAGTATTGTTGTACGTAGCCATACCTAATGCAATTCATTTGCTTAAATAATTTAAATTAACATTTATCCAAATGCTTTTTATAACTTTCATAATTGTTTTAAATTACAATATTAAGAAAATTTAAAACAATTGTTATGTAAATTTGGAAATAATACATTACTTTACTTGAAAAGATATTTTATTATATTTTATAACTTTATATAAATTTGTACATGTAGTATGATATAATTTACATGGAATTCCTGATTTACAAATCATTCATGATAATTAACTAATAATATAAAAAAGGTCAAACTTAAAATTTTACATAATTAAAAATCAATTTAAATTATTTGAAAAAATGTTGAAGTTATAATATTATTATCATAGTTATAAGAACGTTATTTTGCAAGAAACATGACAGGTAAATCAGATTTTAATATTCTTCGATTTACACGCATCTATTCCTTAAGAAATTTTAAGTAGTGGTTAATAATGACACTATAATTTATATTATATTTAATTTAAATATAATCTCAGTCAGCATATAATCAGAATAATTTATGTTGTGTACATTACGTAAAATGTATAAAAATATATTTAATATGTTGTTAGAATTAAAATTCAATTGTGCATGACGAATAATTGATACCTAATTGACTAGTCATAATATGTGCAAAAAAATAAAAATATGTTTTTATCGTTTACTTATAACTTTTATTTTAGCTCTTATCATGTTTCTTATAAAACCCGTAGTTATGATTTGGGTAAAAATATTGTATATTACCAAAAAAGAGTGCTAAATAATAGGTATTTCATTAAATGTTTAAAGTACGAACCAATTGCTTACAATGTGCTCATTTCAATCAGTTTTCTTTATTTTAATCTAACTTAACCTTAGATGTACGATATATATTATATTATTTCTGCATTAATGGTGACTGATAGTAATAGTATAGTCTGTAGTAGCACAATATTTGAAGTACGACGATATTATAATATACAGTTTTGGATTTATATCGATTGTGACCCCATTTTTTTTTTTTTTTTTGTATGACTTTGATAAAGTCAACTGATAGGTAAATCTCATTTGGTTATCGTGAAATATATCCCTATGGCACGCTGGGCGTGTATCAATGGTTATACATATTGTAACACACAAACATGTTCGGTCATAACAGAATAAAAATATTGTAATATTATTATGTAGATGTATTCTCGGGGTCTATTGTTCCTCTGCCGGGTTTATAATCTTCCGACACAATGGTTGCAGACAGCTTTCCATTGTGCTTAGGTGTATTGTTTACCAATATTATTATTATTATATATTTTTTTTATATTTACCGAATCGGAAATCAAATAACATAGGCTATACGATACGAAAAATCTCGGCGCATTGTGGCAAAGCCAGTCGGCTAAATTCGGTGGTTTGAATGCGGTGAGAAAAAAAAATTCCTATTTCACTTATGATGGTGATACTGAGGTAGGGTTGAATGTACAATGTATTCTTTCTACATGTCTCGTTCAGATGAGAACTGAAGAGTATTAAGCAACGCGCAACAAACATTAAACAATTATATGTAATAAATTAGGTACGTATACTCACTACTATATTATAAAAAGTACATTTTGCAACGATCGGGTCAAAACAATAAAAACATTAGCGGTCAGGTTTGGTCATCTCTTTATCACTTCTAGCGACATATTATGTTACCCGGTTACCTCCAATTACATGTCGAAGAGTCGACATTTCGACAAATTCAATTCATTCAATCCTTATTGGTCAACTAAAACACGACATTATGATAACCAAATGATTGGGCTTTTTCGAGTAATTGTGACTGGCTTCAGAGTCCAGAAAACACCACGTGCAACTATTCCCAGGAATCTTATTTAGACCTCGTTAATCAAAATAATAAGAATATTGGAAATAACGCCCACCTCTATGTTATATTCATAAAGTCCAGTGTTTTTAAATCCGTTTGTTAATTTTTAATTTTATACAATCCATTGTTTCTCAAATTTATTCGTCGAAAACAGGGTTTTTGTCGGGTAACGAGAAATAAATAATATTATAAGGTGTTTATAATGTTTAATAAAGCTAACTCGTAGAGTAAAGTTATAACATAATCAACAGATACATTAATCTGTAGTTAATAAATTTGGATTCAATATACCTACACCTGTTGATAATACAAATTTGTAAACCACGGTCCTATTTTCTATTAAAAATTATGGTAATCGGTAATTATAATCATCGATAAATCACAATTATATATATAGTTTTGTAATAAGTACCTACTTGTTTTGTACAATTAGCTAATATTCTATTATTAGCATTATCATTTTATACACCAAATACTCACGATAAATTTGCAATAAATAAAACTTATCACATTTTTTACAATAATTAATATATCATACATTTTCCAAGAATAATATCTAGATCATTGAAAACCTAAGACGATATTGTTAAATTGTTAGGCGAAATATGTTATACATTAGATAGGGAACTTGTAAATGAAACAATGATAAATATACCAAAATCCTTCCTTCGCCAAATTATGATTATTCTATGATATATAGTGTAATGTTAATACACTCTATACGTTGTCAAAAAATTTGAATGATTTACTGTGCATGCAGATTATGTGTTTATAACTCATACAAGTTATATTCTGATTTAAATTTAATACGAAATAATAATTTAAATTTACGTATCGTTTCAGTTTTAAACGAATTAATTTTAATTGAATGTTTTCATGTTGCAGAGTTGGGTTTAAATTGCTCGATAACTGTCTTTAAAATTAATGTTCTGCATTGAAATGTATAATGGCTTTAGAGATTGCGAACTCAACAAACTTTAAGGGTTTGCTAACCGGGTAAATTCAATTGACTATAAAAATTGCTCTTATAAGGTTAATTCAATAGTTATTATAGGTAGGTGTCATGTAAATAATTATTATTGATAGTTTATATTATTTTACTTACTTCGGGTGGCGCAAATAAGTATGATTATAATATTACTGTTCCGAATCGACTGTATCAATGTATTATTATTATAAACGTATTTTGTGTAAAATTCAATATTTCAGTCATACGATTTTATGGTGATGCAATATAATAATATATGTAATACCCATTATTAAAAATTAAATATATTATATAATAAATTCAATATAAAAACGTATTAAAAGAGTTTGTCAAAGATCAATAAAAAAAACGGTTCTAGTTTTTTCCGTGTGTTTTTTTGGGTTTATTACATAGATTGCAGTTATTTTCCTCGTCTTGCCATCGCCGTCGTTGGGACGTTAAACGTCAGGTTTTGATAACAACCCCTACAGAAACTCCAGTGAATATATAATTTATATCCTTTAGATCATTGATGACCCGTAACTTTTTTTTTCACTCGTCGTACCCGCGGATTGACTGAGAGCAGCGGTGGCAGCGGGTTTACGCGAGATTTGATGGATGCGTTCTCGGCGGATATACGCGTAGGTAGAGGCGTTGTGTAACTTACCCTTGATATATTTGCATGAGATGTCAGACACCGGACGGGGCGGCGAGTGAGATGAATTCTCGGCAATTGATGGCACTCTTTCAGGTGATGTATGACCCGCATCAATCAACCACTGTTATTAAACCCGTCCGTAATGCTGTAAGGGTTATGGGGTAGGGGGAATAAAATAAAAGAAGATTCGACAAAGTTGATGGAAAGGGGATGATGATGATGATGATGATGATGATAGAAAATCGGTCCCTGTCAAAAGGCGTAAAAACGGGCTTTTACAGCAGTAATATAATATTTCCAGATTAATATTCCGACCAGAAAACCATCGGGAAAATGATTATTGACCTATAATAGCTGATGATCGACATCACCGCTGATGTTCAACAATAATCATTTAAGTAGTTAAGTACTATCGAGGTTTAACGTTTATTGTTACATTTTCATATATAATCGGTACCCTGTCCTGTGAAACGGGTTTAATAATAATAATAATAATAATACCTTTATATATATTTTTTTATATACATCATATACATAAAGCGCCATCGTTCGTATATTATATAGTTGCCACTACATTTAACCGGCCGAATTACAATCGGGATTAAATGTAGCGTAACGTTTCTCATATAATAATTCCGTTCTTTCTTTTATTATCGTTATTATTTTTTATTAGCATTTGAAAAAAATAAAAAATAATAATAATAACAATAATAACCAGTGGATCGAGGCTTAATACCTTGTTACCAGTATCCAATGAATATCAAACACGGGTCTCACACATATTTTTACTCGAACAAACAGGGTTCGTGTGTAACCGTTGTCGAGTGCTTATATATATATATTATGTATTATATTGTTAGGGGTCGCGTGGTTATCCCAGGAATTGTCTGCCGATCAGATTACGACACAAACACACTTCGGTCAGTTTCCCAAAAGGTCTCGGTGGCTATTGATAAATTTGAACTCTTCCGATGTCGTCGTGTCAATGTGTCTCGTATATTAAGTATAGCTATAGAAACAAATAAAATAAAAAACAATTTCCACACATTTTCTGATTGTATATTCGAATTTATAAAGGGTTACGTTCACGTATGGGGTTTTAACACTATAATATATTTATAGCCATCACGAACACGTACTTATATGTACAGTGTAAGTTATAACAATGTTGGAGTGTTTAAACAGTATAATCTCAAACACGATTATGTTATAAAATACTCAACGTTTCTAGATTAATTGTTTTATATTTAAAAATAAAATGTGTTAATTATAACTAACCCAATATTTTTAATTAAACATAACGTTAATAGTAAATGCACGTAGTATATTAATAATTAGTATGTTAAATAAAAATCTTCAATCGTAATATTTAGATTTCATTTTATTTTACGATTTATCTATAAGAAGTTTTATTAGTCTTAATAATTTCATATAGAATTATGTAATAGAATATGGTAGTACAACGTATATATTTAATTTTCGACATAAAGTATCGTTATATTATTCAAACCAAAAGATCTTCTGCTAATTTTAGTGTAATTTAGTATCTTAAACAAATATAATATTATATTATATTGTGACATCGATATTAAAATACACTGTCGTATTTATAATTTTTGAGGAGCATTATTTAAATTTAACAGAAATACGAATTTTTAGAATATTTAGAACGGCATTAAATATTTCGAAAGAATTCATTAAATTAACTTGTCCTGTGGGATCGTACATTTTCAGTCATGATAAATAATGACCTTGAATTTATTGTCTAGAAGTTAACATTGATTAACTGTTTTGTCAGTCCTTCGCAATCGATAGCCACAATTATATACAGTCAATTTTATTTATGCGAATATTAAAATTAATCTATTCTATACAGTAATAATTTTGTTTATAAACAAATTAAAAATTATCTTGTGTGTGACCATAATAATTGCATTTTAATCATTAGAAAACCAGAGTAATACGATTATAACCGTTATTTAGTTATGGGGCATGGCTCATTTTCAAGTATTATATATATTTGTTTATCCCATACATGACGTGAATTTTAATTTTTTTATTCGTTTTCGTATTTTTCATTCATATAATTTTAATTTTAAATATTTTTTTAAATTTGATAGTTTTTTTTTGTAAAAAATAATATTTTTACTAGATTCTATATTTCGAATTAAATTATCTTACCATGGAATTGCTTAAATATGTTTTAAGACACTTAACCAAAAAAGACGTGAATCTTCATTGTTTTTTTTAAATTAAATATATATTTAAAGCATATCCCGTGATGAATTAGAAATAATTTTTTTCCTGTTATATAGGTAACATACGGGAAATAGTTTTATTCTATTTAACGTATAAATGAATAAAATATAAACTTCGAATTATTTAATATAGATACATATCAATAAATTATATTTTGTGATATTAAATTTAACTTTATATTTGTGATAAATGTACACTATAAAAGTGATAATATCTATTTTGCATACATGTTTAGTTTTACAAGTAATATATTTTTATTAACCACGATATTTAATATTATATAAAAAAAAAATGATGACTGTCATTTTTAATAATGCTTACAACCGGTTTGTTTTTTTAAAATAGAAGGCATAATAAATAATTAATTAAATATATTTTGTTAAAAATATGAACAACACACGTATAATTTATGCATGATATACGGTACTATTTTAAATATTATAGTGTTATTATCCAAATAAATTATAATAATTATTGATAAACATCAGTATATTATTTACAAAAACAGTCACACTATAAATTTATAAATTTATAGCTAACAGGTTTAGGAAATAGGTTAGTTTAGGTTATATAATATAGGTAATAGGGAAGTGTCAAGATTCAGAAAATTAATAAAGTGGTAACGATGTTTAATAATAATTAAATGTATTTCATTTAAATTAAAATGTAAATGCGTGTCTGTAAATTATGAAAAAACTTTGCTACTAGCTACTACCTATGTTAATATTTATTATACAAACGCATTAAATGTTTATTTATAGATCGGACGTCGGTACATTCATTTGAAAATATCCTGGGAACACAACATTATAATATTAATGTTAATAAGCGTCACTCATACATTTACAAATGAGTCATATTGATTGTTTGAGTTATTGATATTTCCTTAATGGCGGGTATTTAAATATATATAATGCATGTCATTATATATAGATGACTGGACGTGCAGTATAGGTATTATGTTCTTTCTATATGCGAACAAATAATATTTCAGTTCACAGGACATGCTAGCATTATAAAGTTGGATATCATCGGAATACACGAGGATACTAATTATAGGGAAAAGTTTCCAAAGGACTTTCAAACCGTTCGTATATTGTGTCTGCGGAAGGGTATTTTTCCACCCCCTCCGTAACGTATTCTAGGTTTAAATATTAATAGTTACGGACTTAGAACGAGTCGCGTGACCGCCGGACCGTCGTCGGTGTTGTCACTGTTATTTCGCAATTTTGAAACAATAAAGCATTCATGATAAGTAGCTGTAGAGAGAAAAAAAAGAAAGAGATGGCGGATAGGCGGTTGCAAAATGGAAAAAAAAAAATAATAATAAAAAGAGGGGCTAGAGGGGCAGAATCAAAAAAGGGCGATGAAGTCGTGTATTTGTCGTCATATGACCGCGTAATTACAGAGTAAGAGTAATATGTTGGCTTGGGAGTGTCATTGGCCTTGGAAGCAACCATTGTGAGAGAGACGGTTATAATATTACGAGAGATAGAGTGAAAGAGAGAGAGAGAGAGAGAAAGAAAATTACACAGACCTTTTTAAGTCCCGACCACTGTGTACTGATGATTGTTATTATAGTTTCTAGGAAAATAATGGAAAAGTAATAATAATAATAACCGTCGAAAGAAATTATAGTGTGTTGGCTAGTGTACTTATATATGCGCGCGTGTATGTGTGTGTGTATTATAAACTAGAATATTGTATGTTATTAACCAAAGAAATAAAATATACACCCACAGCTCGTTATAACGTGGCTTTTCGCCAGTCGGACGGAAACATCGAGTTTCGAGTTCGAGACTATTTACGCTGTTGAGCGCATAGTTCGGACAGAACATTAAAAAAAAAAAAAAAAAACCAACAATATCAAACAGACCAAACGACTTAATGGCCGTTTTCTAAAAAAAATATAATGAAATAATTATATTATTATTATTATCAATGTGTAACATCATACTTTAATAATATAATCGTTTTAAAACGAACACGCGTATATTAATAAAATTACTCGTTTGATATAATAATTAACCGATCAATTAATACATTTTTGTGTTTAAATAATTTCAAAAAAAAAAACTATAAATCCGTAGTTGCTGGTGCGGTATTTCAATATTGTTCTTTCTGTAATCATTTCATAAAAAAAGGAGTTATATAATCAAACATTTTATCATTTAAATACTTTATCAATAATCAATGTCTAAATATCGGTTTCCTTTAAGTATTATTATTATTATTATTATTATTAGATATTATTTCTTGTTATAAATAATAAAAAAAAAACAAGTTTCTATACAATTTATCGTTTCCAGACTATAATTTATTTTTTATTGTAACATAAATAATAATACTAATTATTACTACCTGCATATAATATAAACAAATAATTTCGTAAAAAAAAAATATAATAACATAGTATAATCCCAATATTTAATGGGCCCTAAACCAATAAAAGAGTGAATTTATAATATTTTTAGTATCTAATAAAAATATTAATTTAGTATGTCTAATAGAGTTTACACACGATCACTAATAAAAGCTATAATAGACGGACATTATACATGTTTCTAATTTCTCAAACTACTTCTATTATAATAATTGGTTGAAATTGTACCATAATTACTAATTGCATTTTCCTTTAATTAATTTCAACACCTTAGGTCATCGAAGTCTTCCCTTCCCACAAAAACTAATAACCATAATTATAATTACTTGGGGTAAGTTTTAAATATATAGGTATAATATATATAAGTTAAACAATTAAACTAAACTTAATGTTGCTATACTTATCCATAACAATTGAGTCACTTAGTAAATTATAATTTAATGTTAAAGAATTAAACATGATATCGGTTTTGTTGATTAAATAAAATATTACTTCTACGTAGTTTCTTAATAAATAAAGTTTGTAATATAAATTTTCAATATATCTATTAAAAAAAAATTCTATCAAGATAATATCATAAATTAAATCAATTTAAATTACGGATGTCATTGTTTTCGTATATATATTAAAATAATTAAAATATTTAGAATAACTTTTATTTAGGATATAATTATATTTACTTCTAACAATATTTATTTTCAACGCATGAAATCATAAATACCAAATCATAAATTTTCTAATTTTATTAAATATTATAAATTACTACTCCAATTTTGTAAATAATAGCTTTAACCTAACCTATCTACAATTAATAAAACTTGATTGATCAATAAAAACGAATATAGGATACTTAGGAGAGTTTTAAAAAATAAATTACGTTCTTTAATTTGTTAGTTTCTAATTTTAAATGATAACTATAAAATTAACAATTAAGTAGCTTAAAATATAAATGTTCATACAGATATTGCCTATTAAAATAAATCTAGTTTAAGCCTTTTGTATTATTTTGAGTTATGACATACTGATACTATAATTCTGTACGTATATACAGATAGGTAGTCTTAAATGTGATTTGTGTTAGGGATACCTTCTGTCATAAACGGGTTCAAACGCTAATTTACTTGTGATATATTGTAACAATTAATCATGCATAGAAAATAATAATAAAAAATAAAAAATATTTTGAATACAATAAAAAATGTTACAAAATTTGTTTTTTTCAAAATATATTCATAATACATGTATCAATTGATATATCAATATACATAAATCAATTTAGTAATAGTATTTATAGAAGGGAAAAGGTATGCAAATCAACTGACAAGTATTTTTTTTAAGAATTTTCTAATGATAAAAATATAAATTTTACGATTGACAAATAAAAAATGTATACAGTCGTCCATGCTATATATGGTTAGCGATTGCACAATATAAAAAAAAATCGAGAAAAAAAATCTAAATTAGTGAGCTGTTGTACTTAAAATATACCTATTACAGTTTTCGTATCATTTTTACTTATTGGATGAACACAAATTATTTGAAAATAATTATACGTCATTTTATTTTATATGTGTTAAGGTGTGTTTAGGAGTTTATTAACCTTCGGGCAATTGTATAGACATCGTAATTAAATATAATATTATATACTACTATACCTATACTTATATATTATATTATGATAACTTTAAATGGATAAGCAACATTAATTTTTATTAGTTAACTTAACGATGCACACCTCGCACATATTATAATCAACATACAAATTGATACTTATAATTCCTACGAGTGAACGTAATATAAAATATTATAAGCTTACAAATATATATATATATATATTTATAACTAAATGTGTTTAATATTTTGTATTTTTCTATAGATTTATATTTTATGATACACAGAGATTATGTAGATTTATACTGAAAAAAAAAATAAAAATGATATTATCATATCGTTATTAATTTATTTATTAACATTTTTTTTATAACACAAAAACTTTAAGTACCTATCTGCGATTATATGTCTGCTCGCCATATATATTTAATTAGATATGTCAAGTAAAAAAAAATAAAATAAAAAATAATGTATGCATATTACTATATTATAATCTGCAATATTTCTGAACACGAGACGAGATGATTATAATCAAGTTTTCAGTCAACATACGTAATAATAATACTATACATAATAATATTTCTAGATTTAAGAATTTATAAAAGCCATATCATTTGAAAATTTATAAACATTTGGACTTGACTTTGTTAGTTATCGTTTAAGTACTGAATAAACATTTTCGGAAGACATACCAACGATCCTCCACGTGGTGTTTCCTGCATGGTAATACAAATAGGCTGGACTATTAATTTTTTATTCGGGACTCAGTTTACCACTTTAAATTCTTTAGATGAAACTTAGTATATCTAAAAATGTTTAAATAGCACTTTCTTTACTAAATACAGTTGTTTGACTTTGGATTAGTCAATACTCTGCAGTTACTGATTGGATAGAAAAAAAACTTATAGATATAAATGGAAATCGTTAGGAATAGTCATTAATGAAATATATTGTCACCGACATTTTTTCAACGGATTTTTATATAATATAGATAAAATGATAATTCCTGTAATAGTATAATTCGATTCTAAAAAGGAAAAAGGACGTAAGCGACAATTTTTTCCAAATTGACCTTTTTCCATATTGACGTAAATGACTAATCATACATCAATTAGTATAACTTTAACTTCAATTACATAAGATTACAATTAAATTGATGTTTTTACGAAGGGCGTAAGCGTCAAAGATTAGCGGTATTGAAAAATATCACACGTAAACGACGATTAAAAGACGTAAGCGACATTCCGAAAACGAGTAGGTAGTAAAACGTAGTTTGGCTCTCCTGAACAGTTAAGAAAATAACGATTACGCCTTTCTGCCTTCTAACCATGGAATATATTTTCATAAAATATGTACGTCTTTAACACATTTTCGTTTTATCTCGCGAACGGGTTTTTGAATATTTCGTCTAGGTTAGGTCCAGACGTCCAATTTGAAATCCGCCGCTGTCGAACGAACATTAAACGCGGTGAAAGGAGTTATATATTATATATTGTGCGTGATGCATTTTTTACAATTATTTTGATTGATATTTATTAGTAACAAAACGACCGATGGCGGCCGTCGTACAAACAGAAGCCGTTCGAATTCAATCGGACCGTCGACTTATAGAAAAAATAATAATAATAATAATAAAAATAACGCGTACGTATTAGAATAATGCAAGAAACATTGTAGAGGGGAGAAAACGAAACGAAACCGAACAAACCGGGTAATTTGGCCGGGGCGGAAAGAGACGGCCGACAGAGAACGGGCGATGGTCTGTAGCGTAATAATATAATATATAATAATGTAATGTAACGACCGACGAGGCAGGTTAATATTATTATAAATTCTCGTCTCGTCGACGTGTAGTTGCGGCGGTTTGACAATGGTCTGTTTTTTAACGAACAGGTTTCCCATTGATGGATTTCCGAGCACCCTCCACAATGGAAACCACCCATCCACTATAACTCTTTTGCCCGTCATCGCCGCGCGCGGTTCGTCTCATTCAGTCGCTCGCGGTCTGACGGCGGCGGCGGCGGTGGCGGCGGAACGTGTATAAAAATATAATAAAATGTAAGTATATAATATAGAGAACCGCGGCCGTCAGATTGGAATTATTTCAGCATATAGGCAATATAATAATATTTGCATTCGGAAAAACGTAATAAATAAAAACCAAGAGCGCGTATACGATTATTATTATTAGACGACCAAGAGAATAGGAATCGCCCATTCGATGGACGCATCGGATTCATGAATGATTCATTGAAAACAAAACGGATCGAATAAATAAAAGACCTTATATACGCGTACAAGCTCGCGTGCATAATCGCGCGCGTATCGTGCCTGCTGTCTGTACGAGCTTGATTTATTATTTTGTCCGTGTAATTGGAAATTCTCCGGAGATCTCTGATCGTCGTCGTCTCGATGGTTATTTTATTATTATTATTATTATTATTTTGGAAACGTGCGAGTCAACCATTGATCGACATTGACGTACGTCGGATATGTTATTGCGGGCTTATAGACGGAGGCCGTTTGATGAACAGCGTTTGACGTCCAATGTCGCGGTCGTCAACGGTCACAACGAAGGATGTAATTTTTTTATTTACTTATCGTGACGTCACAACGAGTGGATTTATCTCACGTTTCGGTTTTTTTTTTTTGCATTGTGCCGCCACTATACACGCTATTATAGAACTCTGCTGTGTTGGCAGATCGAGACGGGCACAATTGGCCATTTCTAAATGCCTTCATCCCGTGTCGGGTCTGCAACCTCTTTTTATCATGTTAAAAATACATTTCCTTTGCCCGTTTCATATGTACGCGGCCCTTGTCCCAGCGATATAATTATACGAATTTACATATTATCTAGAACATATTCTACGGACAAAACAAAAAAAAAACAAATGCAAATTCCAGAAATCCCGAACCCTGTTTATGGTATAATAACGATAATGTTTTTCTACATATCATACAGATTAATTTTTCTAATTGATTGATATATCAAATTTATGTGTATATGAAATATTAAAAATGCATTTGATTTGTATGTGTTATCCTATACATCTAATATAATATTTTAAATCGTTATCCAAGGGAAGGTTGTCCGTGGGGACTCTCCCCGAAATTGATTAAATAATGTATGTTAAAAGTTGAACTGATAGATAATTAATAATAATTATATTGAAATTAGTGGAATTCATTTTTATTTGGAATTATAAAAATAAAATAAAATCCTGGTTACATGCCTGACGTTATCATTCATTTAAAAGTTACTAGTTTAAAGGACGTACTTTATAGTAATATGTGGTACTTTTAATTTCTTCTTTTAATTATGTTTATATAATAAAACAATTATGTTACAAAAACGTTAATAGCTCATAATAAAATCTTATATTATTTTAACGAAGCATATTGATAAAGACACTGAGCACAAAGCACAAGCATATAGACATTGTTATAAGTTCCCTAAGTAACGATAACTAGGATAAAACTAACTACTAATCGATAATTATATCGAAAGGACAAAAATATTATTTTGCACTCTCCCTACCGTAATAAATTTACGATAGCCAATAGCCCCCTTTGCTCCCTACTCCAGCGGCACTATACATAAATATATATGTTTTAGATTTTAGGGAATAGGTAGTCCTAAATTATAGGTATATAGATTATGAACATAGGTCATCTCGATCTGGTCAAGTACGTACTATATATACCTACCTATATAATTGAGACTGATAAATTTAAACATTTATCATCATATAAATATAAATATATATATATATTTACTGGTACTAATCCTGTAAAATAACTTATAGCTACATATCACTAGTCTGTCTCACAGCCTAAGTATAACATTAAGCTTCATTTCTATGAAACAATATAATTAATATTATCATTGAGATGGTCAAAATTTTTAATAAAAATGGGAGGCCTGGCACGAGAATCCCGTAGATCTCTGCCTAAGGCCGGCACTGCTTATAGGTTAAATAATGGCTGCACTCCAAACACAAGTCACAATTATTATTATTATTTTCCAAATTTCACATAATAGAACTATTCTTTCTCAGTAAAATTGTATTTTATTATAATATTACTTTTACCATTAATTTGAAAACCTGTTGATGATACAATAAATAATATTAAGGGCGGTACTATAAAACTAACAGTCCTTAGTTTATAATATTACTGAATTATTTATACACACTGGTACACTGCTCGCATAATATATTATTATGGTACCTAACCTATAAGTGCACATAATCACTTCGTACCTAATTGATAAACTGGTACCAAACAAAATAATATAATTGTTTGCACTTTATAGTTTATAGGAATATATTATTGTACATAATATATTATTATATTATATTATTCAGTTTTATCTATTGTAATATTATATTTATATGTCCATTTACAATTTAATTACGTTAGATTTTACAGTTAACGGTAAAATAATATGAATATTTATCTACTGGGGGGATAATAATTATTATTATGAATTCAAATTAAACTATTGTCACACACGACCTCTGGATTTTAATAATGCATTTATAGATATACTGTATATATAATATATGATACAATATCTATTATACTATTATGTAATATATAATGCATGATTTGTCACTGAATAATTATAATTTGTAATTCATGGCTATTATAATATGAAAAAAACTATTAAATTGACACGTTTTAAATTTTTTGGTTTAGAGTGGATACCTTATTAAAATAAAACGAACTTTAATATTTATCGATACGCAGTATTATTATTTCATTATGTGGAAAATTGAAGTAATATTTTTCTTTTTACAGATAATATCATTGTCTAACTAAAGAGATCAACAAAAAATATCATAAAAACAAGACGATTTCGATAGAGACAAAACCAGACAATGCCAGTTTTTCAGAAATTCAGCCAATTAATATTGTTTATATCCATGAATTTCCTAAACTTAAACAGACAACAGCTGTAGTTCTTCGACTATTTATTTGCCTATCCCCTCTACCGTTGAGCTTATGAGCTAGAGACATTCTTCAGAATTGCAAAAATCTTTAAAAATTGTATAATAGTTTAATAATTCAATAAATAAAAATAGAAGAGAAATTCACTTTAAAGGTTTAATCAGATTATAATTATTTATATTTGTACTGTATATTGGGTTTTTAAGTACTCAATGTGCTTGTACATTTTGTGGTTTTGTAAAGCTACTCGTACTTTACTTTAATAATAACATAATAATTAACATTGTTACATTGGATAAACTGAACAACAGTCGTGAAACTATTAATTAAATTAAATTGTCGAGTTCAATCATTAGTCGTAATAGTCAACAATATGATGGTGACTGTTTGACAGACTATCCATCGAGATATTATCTTTGTAAGTTTCTTTATTATATTTACGACGTCTTAATGATGTATTGTTCTGTTATTAAACGTTTATGCATACTTCATATCGAACATTAATATTAGTTCCCTCAGGCGATCCATTAAACCAATTATATATATATTTTTTTTTATTTAAAAAATTGTGAAAATACAATTTATTTTAAAAATACCTAATTACAAAAACGTATAGATAATATTGGGTTAATATGCATTGATAAGACTAATTTTAATGTGAAATTAATTTATTCGTTTAGCAATAAAAACAATGATTTTAAAATTATTATATTAGATTCATGGTATTCCATATATCTAGGAATTTATAATTAAAACTTTTATTGTACATTTCTGGGATGTAGTATTTTAATACTTTAAGAAATAATCCAAAATATAATATTAAAGTTGATGCTATGATCGCATAGTATAAGAAACATTACTGTAATAATAAAAAAAAATATTATAATTTAAAGTTGTTTTATGATAAACATACTGTATAGTTTAAAATAAAATAAGTTAATGTACGTATCTTAGCTGTTCATCAGTTTCAGTAATTTATGAAATAATATACAACTCTATTAAATAAATGATTATACTCTTATGTTTAAGTATTCGGATTTTTGTTACAAAAGAATAGTAGTAAAATTGCTCCAGAAAATAAATATTTTTATTTTGTTTTACTATTTTATAATGTTTCAATTATTTCGTTAATATCACGTAAATAATTGTTAACTACGAAGTATAATATTTAATAAACATATTTTGATTAAGAACTTTATACCAAGGTTAATTAACAATAATATTTTTTTATGTAACAACATCGTAGTTACAACAATGATCAACGGCCAACACCAACAGTTCGCGTTTATCAATGTTCATTTTTTTTTCTAAGCTTCAAAATCGTTATCCAATATTAATAATTTACAACGTAATATTATACACAATCACTCATTAGCGAATGCAAACGATCAATTTCAGCATTTCACGTAACATTATATATTATACATAATACCTATTTGGAATAATAATATATTATGACTAATGCGGTCTCAAACGATATATTATATAATATGACTAAGAAACCTAACCCGTTAAACGATTATACGCATAATTTGAAGGGTTCGGCCGCGTTGATGGATGTAAATCGATTAATAATTTTAATCGCCGCTCGTACAAAACATTCTAATAGGTACGTTGGCAACTATTTATTGTGAAATATTTTTATCGGACACGATACTTTGTAAGATAAATTGTTAATGTGTCGTAAATAAGAGATGCGTGTTTCATGCAAATGCAATTTCTTATGCCAGTTCCACACGGAAAACAAAACATTTGTCCAAACTTTGTAGTGTTTATATAAGTGCAGACCATAGAATAATAATATTAATAATTAGTCGATGGCTTAATCATCAGTGGTTGATAAGTGAATGACAGAGGAGAGGTAATGATGAATTAATTTTGCACCCACTTGAAATTTTGCAAGCCTCACTGCATTACTCCGTAAATTATGTTCGAGAAAACAAAAACAAAACTCAAATCGATCCACAGCCAATGGGATACAAATTTGTACTAAAAAAACAAGAAAGTATTGTTTAAAAACAATGTTGTTTCGATATTGTCGAAAAAATAACACAAGATTTATGTTTTGTATTCTGTGCGCACTCGGAACTATTCTGTGTTCAGTTTTGTTGTGGATCAAAAATTGTATAATTATTATAGCTATATTGATTTTTTGATGATTTTAAGTTAAATTATTTAAAAACTAATATTATTAATTTTTTATATTATATTTTAGTTTACTCGATTTATTTCAGAAATTAAAATTTTGCACGGTACGAAATTAAAAAATGTGTAATTTGTTAGTTTGAAAATTCCATATTTTTTGTAACTTTTTAAATAATTTATTATCAAAATGTAAAGTTAATAATTTTTTAATTTTGACTAGTTAAACATTAATGGTCATCAACATAATAATGAATGTTTTAGTATAGATTTTGATGATTTTTACCAATGTATATTACGGTTTAGTATAAAATAAATTGTGCCATACAAAAAAGTATATTATATTTTAGCATTTAATCTCTGGTTAATTCGCACTCGCTCGAGTATTACTTTCATATAAAAAATGTTTATTGATTACATATTGTTTAGTTACTTTGGTATTTAAATGTTAATTTTATAATTAAATTAAAGTGCGTTTCACTCGAAATTCTGATGTATTAAACACGATTTCTCTCTATACAGCCAATAATAATACTAAATATAAAATATATATGACATGGTGGGCTATCGTATTACGCGCACGCCTATAAAGGTATTATAATAATGATCGTCATTTTTCTTTTTTTTTTTTTTGGCAACGATTCGCGTAAAAATGGAAACGACACGCAATTTGTTTTCACCGTCCAAGTATAATGTGCCCTTGGCTCGTGTGCTCGCATATACGCGTCAAAAAGTACGCTATGAGAGCAGAATAAGAAGAAAAAAATCAATTTTGCGTATCCAATTGGATTTGGCGATAATTTAAGTCGCGGTCGTGGCGATTGATGATGACCTATCGATCCGTCGACGTGTATCGTATTTTCCGTTTGGCTTGTGTTTTGTAATAATAATAATAATATGTAAATCGCGACGATTTGTTTTGCCGTCGAATGTTTATGTGTGCCAATTTGCGCGCGTATCGTTTTGGTTGTCGACACACCGCTTTTTTATACTAGGTATAATAATATAACAACGTGATAAAAAAAAAAAATTAAAAAAATACAGTAATCTACGGTTTTCAAACGTTTTTTATTCTAACCATTCGTGGATTACTAAATGCACGGCGATGACGAGTCGCTGTAGGCTTATTAGGTACCTAAATGGAAGGATTTCGCGTTTAGATCTCCCACCCCATTAACATTATACTTTAAGTGCAAAAATATATTTATAAACTTAATTTGATTTATTATTTAAAATTGTTTTGAAATAAAACTCCCGACGTAATAGATAATATTGAATTTTCATCAATAATGACGACGATAACAATTTTTTCCGGAATATTTATTCTTTAGGAGACTAGAACGACGACTACGACTTTGGGTAACCCTGATGCCGAGTCGATCGTGTTTCCCGCGGGAATGAAAAGCCACACAAGCACACACAGTGTGATAAGGACGAAAATCACCCCGGGACATTATTAATGCCTTGTCGCCCCCAATATATTATAACGGTATACACTAGCACTCTCCTACCCACCCCTCCGCGATGATCTATCTATCTGTCTCTATATATAAAGCGCGCTGCGGCAGCAGAACAGCGGCTTAATGTTATTTGTCCGCCGCGGCGACGGTAGTTAATTATAAGGGATCCCATCATTAACAGATAAACCGAAAAGCAAGTCCCTTCCTACGTCGCGTGATCCTGCTCGTCCCTTACCCTACATAATGGCCACCGCCCGGTGTTCCGCTGTAAAGTCATCAATTACTACACTTATATAATACACAGTAGACGCGCGCGCAACAGTAGAAACTTTGACCCCTCCGACCGCGGTAGTGGTTATATAGCAGTGGTAGTGACGACGACGACAACAACAACGAAGAATAATGAACTTAAATATACATAATTCCGCACACGTCACGTGACTAGATAGTTAACTGCAGCGGCGACCGGATTTATGAGCTTCCTGCGGACGCACACAAATTAACAACCATCGTTCCCCTCCTTACACATAATATATATATATATATATATATATATATAGTAATATAGGTAAACTGTAGGACAGATTTTAAAATTACATAATAAATTGAACATTTTCTAAGTATGCGCGTTTATATATTTTTTATGTAATTATGAAAACGAAATGAAATCAGGGAAATCAAACAAGTTATTACTGTTATCTACTCAATTTATGTATATATTATACATTTGAAAATTTACAAACGAAATCAAGTCGGGAAATATTTAATTATCGACTTAAAGTCATCATGATATTATCCTTTTTCGACGAGTATCATCTATATATAGCTACGTTTCTTAACCGGGGTTATATGTGAGAGATTCTAAGGGAGTACGTGAATAAAAAAAGGTTGATAGTGGATAAAAGTAGAATTTGATTTATATTAAACAGTCATCTGTAAAATATTTAAGAAATGTTATCGCGGGTTAGAGTTTGTTTGAACTTGAAGTTGACATGAAGCTCAAATGTTCTTTGATTTGAAAGAGAAGTCGATTGAACACAAAACGAATTCATCACTCGAAGCCGGTTAGGTTAGACATTTGAAAAGAAATCCCTCATAACTTTCTGGACTGACGTGAAATAATAATATCCTGAGCCATCTTACAAAGTATTCACGGGTCTGTTACCGTTAACGAGCACTATATTAGTTGAGAAGGTTTTTCCGTCTTACACACACACACATATATATATATATATAAAATAAATATTTAAAACGACTTTCTGTTAGTTCGAACTTGAAGCTCTATTCAATTATATCACCTGCTAATCTATATTTTAAACATATGAGTGAAGCCAAACAACTCCATGATTTGGATTAAACTGTATAATTACATTTAGTACCTATAAAATATAATCATATTTGATGTATAACCGCAGGTCAAAGTCAGGGAGCTGGTGCTTTTAAAATTTAAATTAATTAATAATCTCGCTTCTATCTTAGTTGAATGTAAATATCATCTATAATATCGTATATGATATAAAATAAATGTGTAATACTATATAACTAATAAACATGGCTATATTATAATCTATGGTCGAAACACAGAGTAATCTGTGACTGAAAATCGTGGTATCACATCTGTATACCTACAATTTGTTTAAAACCAATAGGAATATTATAAAACATCAATATAAATCTTTATCTTGGCATAATACAGTAACACAGCATACACAGAAAAGAACAAACATAGTTTACATAACAATTAACTCAACCCCCTTCCGGAAAAATAATTCTCTCTACGGGCTTGTATGACCGATTAAAATAAATAAAAACCAAGTATTTCCAAGTGTTCCATCTATTGAAACTTGTTCAAAACGTCTGTTCTGTATGAAATTTGAATGTTTCGAATTAACGGCAGGGGTGGGTACGTTAAGCAGTGATAAGAGATCAATGGGTACGCGAATGGGGAAAGAGGTTGAGAAACTCTGGTGCTGGTAAAGTGACGTAAATACAGGCGGCGTGTCTCGAAACAATTATTATTGTATACACATAAGATAGAATAATTATTGTCTGCGTCGCGGGGGGTCAGTATATATTATTATATAGTACCGACGTCGTGGCAACCGGCATTTGGTCGCCGGGCTACGGGATATAATATCATATTTTATTATAAAACGCACATAATTAGGTACGTGTAAAATTGTCCTCTTGGGTAAAAACTGCACGACAGTATCCGTTAACGACCGTGGTAAAATATAAATAATTACGACAGACAATAATAAGACACTGCCCGACAAAGTCCTCTGCGTGTGGCGTATAATATAATATATTGTAACAATATTACGTATATTACATAACGAAACCGAATGGTCCGCCGGCCGACCATATGTGTATTAAAATTTAAAATAATAATAATGTAATATATTATGTCATAACGACATGTATATTATTATATTATTTTGTAGGCGGATCGCTTGACGACGTTTTCGTAATGAGTACCTAATTATTTAGAATATTATATATTTGCCGCCATCGTGATGGTTTCTCGTATATGTTTCTCTCGGGTTACGGGTAGAACGTTATATAGAGTATATACAGTAATTACTGCGTTAGTGTTGTTTTTCTTTTCCGGAGAACATAAATTTACATCAATTATCGTAGATAATAATGACCGACATGATATACCTACGATATATATGTATTCACAAATTTAATTTACATTTTATTATACAGTATGGTCTCTATACTCTTTACAATGTTTTCAACACGCAACTATATTGGCAAATAACTTACGATTTCGGATGGGAACAACACAACACAATAGTATATAAAGACATCGTATGTAGGTACTTCAAACAGATAATATTGTTGATTTTTAACACGTGAAGAGTGAAGCTCTCAACGTATTTATTCGGTAACTGCGATGTGTACGTGAATCAGTTCTCGTTTAGACTAGGTCATATCTGTAAAGGAGCTTGGAATTTTTACCTTAATTATTCGGTAGTAATTAAGTTTGTGGAGAAACTAACACCATGTGGAGGGCTCAAAAACTTTTTGCCAGCTCAAATTCCCGAATTCCCCTCCCCAACCCAATAACCGTCTATGTAATCTAGACAATTTTATCAATTTTATCGTATGCAATTCAATTGATTCTGGTCGCTAAACATTTTTCGATGATACACTTATAAGCAATTCCCGTAAGAATTATTCTACTATCAACAATTCCATCATACTATAATTGATATATTCTAATGTTTTTTTTTGTTGTTTTTTTATGAGTTTCTTCCTATTTAATTGTACATTATTATTAGCTCGCAGGAAATAATTCAATACCTACTTAATCAATTATTACATATATTTACAGATTATTATATACTAAGAATTTTTTTTTAAATACCTTCGCGTATGAGCGAAAAAAGTATATCAACAACTATTATATTATATTTTCATCACAATCATTCGAAATTGTCAATGGCGTACAATATGATAACAACATCATCTGAATATTCGTTTGTTTAATTTATATCACTATTACACCTAGGGTCGGTCTTAGGGGTGAGTGAGTAGGCAACTCACATAGGATGCCCATTGTTAGAAGGTACATTTTTCATTATTTACTTTTACTTTACAATATTGTATATTACAGTTATTTGTACAACTATTACCTGAAAAAAATACACCACAAAATGTCTTACAGTATACATATTGGATACTAATATGAAAGAAATATTTTCAAATATTTGGATTGCACTAAGATTATGATGACAATACCCATACTGGTCACAACTGGGGAACGTGGTTTTTCGAAATTAAATATTGTGTTCAAAAAAAAAAAATATATATATATATGTATCATGTTTTCTAAATGAATTTGCAAAAATTAAAGCAAGAAAAGTGCCTTTTAAAATTGTCATAATATATTATATTTGTATATTATTTAAATTCAATAGAACTTGATTATTATTATTTTCAAATAATTTTTCCTTATCTTCATTTTAACTTTTTTTTTTTTCAATTTGACCAGTACACCGCCTTGATTATACCTATAATGACCGTATCGATTGGCGTTTAAAACTTTAGAATTTTTCCTCGTGTAATATAATAAAATAATGTGACCACGTCAAATCACGCCAGAACGTTACACGAACCCTCATCTCGTGAGTCACGACGTGTTAAAATATGACCTTAGCCGTTAATCATATCGAATTGGTTATTAGCGCGAGAAAATGTATATAATATATAAAATACATCGCGCGCAATCCTTCACCTCGCGTATACAGTGACGATAACCGCGGGGTAAATCTCTTTTGATAAACGGATCCCGTTAAACCGAGTGACGGTCCCTCTGTTTTGTCGTCGTCGTCGTCGCGACGGAAATATTATGCCGCCCGTTCGTTATATATATATATATATATATATATACGCACCGTTTTATATATTTATTCAACGGGGTTACTTTTTACGTATAATATTATTATAATTTTTTCCCTCCCTCCGTGCTCGTTTTTGGCCGGCCCCGCGGGTTAGGCTCGTTTGCGGCTTTTCCACTCCGACGCGTAGTAAAATATTACGACGGCAATAATCTGCTGAGAACGCCCCGTCGCGCGGTCGCCGGGGAATCGCGCGTGACGGATTCACGTGTCACGCCGCAGCCGAAAATCCCATTACGCGCTTGTTTACCGACCTTCGAATGTTCGCCAGAGTTTTCTCGCTCTTTACGCGTACGTCGTACGGTCGTAGGTTAGTTACTATAATAATTCACGCGAAAAGTCAATATATTGGTTTTAGGTTAGGTTAGGACTAGTATGCAGTTATATTGTTGTACCAGTACACTGTCAGTACTTCATAATATAGTGGTACAGAAAACAAACAATTTTTGTCGACAAAAAATTATTAGTATTGATCACGGTTGTAGATAGAATGGTTACAGATTGAGTTATACAAATGCGGCTAACAATAGTTCTTATCAAATACGAGAAAAAGTCACGTTATAACGCCGTCTAGGTTATAAATCAATGTATTTCTAATTACATTAGTCATTGTAATCGTTGTACCTATTGGCTATTTCCATTGATTAAACATACTTGTATGTTTAATTAATGATATTTCTATATTGTTTGGAATTAGTTCTAGCTAACATCTACAAGGAACGCTGCAGGCACTTCACTTTTTGATAAGAACTCCATTAACCAGTAGACGATCTTTAAAAGGTATACGTCGTACTACAATCATTTTATCTACAACCACGGTATTGATTCAACACCTCCCCTCCACCACCACATTTAGAAAAATCATAATCACGCCTCTGCGGTTGAATATATATGGCTATAAAAATTTGTTAGAAATGAGACTACTTTTTTACTAGTGTTTATAGGAACAGTGAACCTATGACAGCAATATGGTATACCTTATCATTATAAGATTCATATTTTCAGCACAGTCATTCTGCATTATCAGTGTATTTTTGAATTAATGTTATAATATTGATGGAAATAAAATACCATCATAACATATTTATATTCATTGAAATATTAATTTGTATTTTTGGTGCCACTGATTACATATTATTCAGATACGATATTTTTTTACATCGTATTAAATAATAAGCTTTCATACGAGTTAATGAGGAAAATGTTTTTTGAAGTTGATGACGAACGACATTAAAGCATTATCCTAATATCAGGTTTTATCATATCACTTAAAAATACACTGATTTGTAAATCATATGATCAGGGTAATTTCCACCATATTCATTCTATTCGGTTTGATATCCCTAAAATCCTAGACATTAGTGTTATTTTTTTGTAATTTGGAGATTAGCCGCATCTTTTATTTTTATTATTTTTTTGTTATTGAAGAATTTCTTTAATCTTTATCAGTCTTTTGCCATTATTGAAATAATTAATAAATATAATGCAAATTAAATGTATTATTAAAAATATACGGAAAAAGGCAAAATTACATATTATATTACGTAATACGTATCAATATAATATTTTGATACTCTCAAACGTATTATTAAATTAAGTATTTTTCACTGCAAATCAATCTTAAAAAGGGTGATTTATTTTTACAAAACGTGTTTTCTCGAACACGATTTCGGTGAACATACGCTCGATTTCTCGTGATTTTATATTTTCCGTTCTACGACACCGTGGAAATTGCACCGACTACGATTTGCTCTTACATAACAATATTCACCCGAGAAATAGCTTTTACGTGTTTGTACATAGTTTTATGAAACAATTACCGACATAAAATTAATGATAATAATAACAACAATCGACCTATACCTACTTACTGTAATAAAATGAATAGGTACTTAATTGAAATTTATCACGAAACGAGTACCCACTAGACATGTGCGTGCGTTTATATCGCCGATTTAGGTCTTAGATATTTAATATTTGTTATATGATTTTTAATCGTTGTCGTTGATTTTATGAATATATTTTATATAATATAAGTTACGTTTTCAGCGAAACTTTAAAATTCATACTTCAACAATATTATTAATACTTATTATTAAATACGAGTTTATATATGTGTATTATTTGATTTTTATATATTTTTATTCATAATATTTAACACAATTTCTTCTTCTAAAACAAATATTTGGCAAATAAATAAATAATAATATAGTACCTAGGTATATGTATACTCATAAATACTTTTCTAGAAATTATTTTCAAATTTTAAATATTAACATTGTCATATTATTCATAATATATTTAAATAAATTCTTTTCGGTTTTAGTATAATATTGCAAATACCAAATCATAATTCTATACCGTCAACCTAATTTAAATAAAAGATTAATTCTACTTAAATATATCAATATCGAAATCTTGGGAAAAAAAATTCCATGGTTCTGCTTATCGTACTTGTATCGAATTATCAATATATCGTTAGTCAACGTCACTAATATAGTAATATGACTGGGTACTTACATATATTATGTACAATATTATGTTATGTACGCGTACTAAACTCCGAGTGAGATAATCATATTATATAATATCATATCATGTTTTATTCTCACCGGGTTTAAAGTTTTACACATTAAATATAAAATATTATTTTCGTATTATTAATTATTATTGAATAAACGACGTTTCGCGTGGTACGCATATATATTAAACACAGTATACTAATACTGATCATATTAACGATGTGAAATTAATAACCATAATAATATTTTATATTATATCCTAAACACGTCATGTTGAATATTATATATATAAATATAGACAGGGTCAGGGTAGTTCACTAAACATTAAGTTAAACCAATTATAATATTTAGATATATTTGGTTTCAAATTAGAATAACTAGGTATCTATAATACCTTCCCCACTTTTTATAAATTATTTTTCTGTTAATTTTGTCTGAAACATTTATTGTACTGCAAATTTCCTATTCCAATGATTGGCTGTTTAGTAATAATAGATATAAATTAAAAATTATATTATTATATATTATTATTACAAAGGATAATGAAATAATATTGTATAACATATTTTTAGTGCAAATAAGTAAGTTTAAATTTAAACACTAATTAATGATAAACAATTTTTTTTCAAATAAAAAGTAATATATTGCTAAGCACTTTTAATAGAGAAATGTTTACAAACGTAAATATAAATTATATAACTATAAATGTATAATTTATAATGTGTTAATATAGATATAAATAATATATTATAATTTATTTGCTTATTATTTAGTCCATACTTGTTTACACTTGTTGAAAGATAGGTACCATCATTAAGTATTGAGATTGAGCCGTTATCGTTCTAAATATTTAGAATGTAAATTAAAATAAGACTGAAGTATCATTATTGATATTTTAATTTTGATACATCAAATTGTTTGAAAAAAATTAACAGAATATTGATTTTGTAGAAAAAAAATATTATATATATATATATATATATATATATATATATATATATATAATATTTATAGGTATTGTAAAATATACCTATGCATATAATTAAATTTTTTATTATGCATAATTGTTGTTAAAAAATGATTACATTTGTATAATGATCCTGTATATAGGTACCTAAACCGTACACAGCTACACAAAATATAAATTATGACGTTATATATTAATACTTATTTATAATATTCCGATAGAAACGTTTGTGATTCGCAATTTTAAATGACAGCGTATATAAAGTCAATACAATTATTGCTATTATTTTAATTTATAACTTTTGACATATTAAATATCTCTGGTGAATAAATCATAACATTGCAGACGTCATTTGTTATTTAATTTTACCTCAACTCATAAATTTATGTTATTATAAAATAAAATGCAATTTTATAGGTTATCCTTATCTGTAAACAAATTCGTATATAAAATTATTGTTAAAAATTAATATAATTACCTAATTATTAATTAATAAATACTACTTTTCGTTTTTTTCGTGATTTATGTTTTTATATATAATATGATTTGATAATTAAAATTTAAATTTAAACGTATTTATTATACTTGCATATGGTAATTAAATATATTAAATTTTATACTTAAATAAATTTAATCGGTTAAACTTAATCGATTGTTTTTCATTATGATTAAATACATTTTAAACAAGCATTTATAGGTTAGTTACACTCCCGTTACTTAATATGTATGCCTTGGAGGTACTAGGATAGTTAGTTAAAAGACATTTCATCAATAATAAATTCAACAAAAACACTTTTCGTCAACAAACAATTTCTATATTATCTTATTATAGTACTTCATAAATAGTGGACAATGTGTGTCTTTTATATAGTATCAATAAAAATAATGTCATTATTTTTAATATAATTTATAATGATATTTTAATAGGTTTATAAAAATAAAAATAATTATATTTTTAAATTAAATAAATAAATAAAAAATTGTGTTTTTCATAGCAATTCGAGCATATTTGTTTCTTTTGGTGTTACACTCATCGCTAATATTGCATATTATTTTTCGTAAGATAATTTTGATGTAAATGACCATCAGTTAATAGTCTAGGCTTATTTTTTTCACTTAATATGTTATTAGCGACATATTATTATATAACAACTGAACAGTATTTATCATCAACTAATCTACTCTAGTTCAAATATAAATCATATTTTTGTTCTACCTATACCATCCGATAACCGCAGTATAACATATAGATAATTATAACATAGGTATTCCGATATTCATTCGTAAAATGTAATTTGTTGTTATTAACTAATAGGTTTATAAGATGTTAGTTTTAAATTAAAACACGTATTTTGATCGATGTATAGATGTATATCTAAATCATATAATTTAACTTCATACCCTTTAATTTTTGATTAATTAACTATTTGACCAAAATTGTTTTTTTTTTTTTTTTACTTGGTAATACATCTTTGAGAAATATTATTGTTTTTGATGAATAGTCAATTTCTATGAATTATCCAGATATCCATTTTGGGATTTTATTCCTCCTATCTCTCTTCATATTTTATTCTTAAGTGAACAAAATTCCTTAAATAAAAATTGTCGAATATTATACAATTTCGTCCTAGCTAAACTACATTATACTCATTTTCTACCCGGAGATTAATTCAGTCTTACTTTATTCCACCGTTAATAGTGACACGGATGATAATATAACTAAATATACGAGTAGATTTCACTAAAGAAATATAGCGATTTAACTCGATATTATTATAAAAAGTTTACGATATTTGAGTTTACGTATTTCTCATCAAAAATTGTGTAATGCAAAATACGATTCTCGTCGAACAAACTAAGAAATAACTCTGTAGAACTTCTAGACTACCTATTCACGAAGGACGGCGCAATTCATTCTTTTGCGGTAATAAATTTCCATTAACAATGGACACTATTGTGTGTATGTGTGTGTATAGGGATGCAGACTTTTATGCAGTCATTCGATAGGAATGCCAAGGCTGTATGACAGAAGCTACTATAGCGATGTAAAATGTCCAATAATTATATTTTACTACCGTGGTCATATGTTCATGTAGTGAATCGTTGAGACAACACTCTTGTTTAAACATAAAATGTCAATATGTATTATGTACAAGCCGACAAAAACCATTTTCGGATGAGGGAATCTAATGCGGTCATTAGAAACGCAACAATAATACATCATCCGATTGTTGTTCCAAACATTTTGATTTCGTCGTCTAGTAGGTTTATTATAGCTTATTCTTTATATCATATTAGCGATAAAAATCCAGATTTCTGTTGACATTTGAGTAATATAAAGAAGATACTTATGGTTTTGGTTAATTAAATATTATTTTACTTATCGAGATAATATTGTGATCAAAATCTTTCATAAATTATATTCTAAAATAATATTATTTTAAATGTTTGGATCAAAACTAATAAAAATAGAGTAGTTTATTAACATAAGCGTTAGACCCACGGGTGGAAAATCCCCTGTGCCCCTCCCCTTAAATACGCCACTTGTACGTCAGTACCCGGGCGGTTAATATGATTATAGTGGCAGTGTTTTAAATGCATTTTATTGCACTTAATAATATTGTGAAATTTGTTGCAATAAATTCTAGAAACTATATATCTGATTTTTCGTGCAATTCCTACGCACCGTTTACCCATTATTGTGCCTTTGTACTGTCTGTAATATTCTAAATAGATTTACAACGCGTTTTGCAATACTTTACTATAAACTGTATTTTTATTATTATCACATAATATACAGGTACGTTTCATTCCTATAAAATCCGATTAGACTATAAAACGCATAAATCTGTCGAAATTTTATTTATTTATTCATTCATTGCACATAATAGACACATATTTTACCCATATTATATACTATATATAACGATTAAGTCGTATTGAAAGGCATGTATTCAAGCATGTATACAGTAACGTACAATCGGAATAAAAAAAAAAAAATTAAAAAAAACTGTGCGTCGATAAAGGATAGACTGCGTTCGGGTCTATACACGCACGTATATATATATACGCAATTATAATAATATACATATTATTATTTTTATATTATGGCTGGTAACTCTTTGAAATGTAAAACTCGCGTATTATTCAGACGTTATAGAGTCGTATAGTAATCCGCGCGTATTATATTATTATAGGCCTGGCAAGAAAACGATGATTAATTAACGTAAAATAATCCGTCCGTTCCACATCCAACGACCGCGCGTATATAGAGGTACATAAAAATATCAGTTAGTATTTTTTTATACCCATCATCACTATTAAAATAATATTATTATTTTTATTAATATTATAACGTAAGTAGGTATAACGATTTAATAACACACGCGTCGTGTTGACTCGACGAAATCGTATTTTATATTATAAATAATATTATGAAATATCGTAAGACATTCGAATCACGTATCGTATCATTGTATGATGCATCCATACGCGTACAAAAGATATAACTATTTAAATATAATGCATAATGACGGATCATTTTGCGACGGATATATAATACGTGTCAAAATTGAATAATTTATTCCAATATTAATTTGTGTTTAATTACAAATTTCATATCAATTGGATAATATTATTATTGCCGACTAACGGGATAATAAAGTTGTTTGTGTAAAAACGAATGGGATCAGAGTTACGTGACTGCGTGTCTGCATGTATTTCAATCATAATTCATTCATTCACTAAGCAGATACAAAGCATAGGTAATTAACAAGTTTAAAAGTTAAAGTTTAGTTCATTATAATTAAATTACATACAGATTTTTTCAGTATTAATTCTTAACTTTGCGAGTTAATTGTTTTTGTAATATATCAAGTAATTTTACGGTTAATTTATATTTTCCTAAAGATAACTTAAATAATATTATACTTTTAAAGAAAATAAAATATTTTTAAACATTAATAATTTTATATTTGTCAATATAATATAGGGATAGGTATAAGTAAGTATAACAAATCTGATAAAATTTGAAGGTAAAATGAAAATACTTATAATTAAATTATATCACAATATACCTTTAATTTATTTTTAAAAATTAATATATTTAAATTTTTAACTAAGTTGAGTTAGTTTTATTTTCATTTAATTTTTAACATATTTAAGTTTAAAGTTTTAGATAAAGATTAAGATTAACGTTAATATGAAATATATTTTATTATTTACTAAACTACTATAAAACGTATAGTTTATATTTATCAATATCAATACTTATAAAGTTATAAAAATGTTTTAGCTATTAAACTCGTTAATTAAATATAAAAAACATTAATCAATCCGTGAAACCTTTATTAAACAAATAAACATAATTGAAGTTATAAGTTGCATAACTATTATATTTTCAAACGACAGACTAAGTGATTATTTAAATTCATATAAAAATACATATTAAATACATATTTAATCATACTCGAGGGTATCGGAATATACATTACATATTTACACAAATAATGATAGTTTGTTACTACAAATGATTTAACGCATACCAATAGTTATTATTACTATTATAATGAGTATAGTGAGTAATGAGTAAGCTCAGACCATGTCTGCGTTTTAGTATGTTACCTATATTTAAATTTCGATAATTAAATTATAAATAAAATATAATTATTTGATAAATAATTATGAGTTATAAATAACTATGTAATAATAATGGATTGAATAATTACAATATGATCATACTAAGAAAAGAAAAAAGATCCTGTCCATAGATCGGCCATTGGATCTGTTTATATCAGAGCCCTTGCTTTGGGTCACTAAATTATTAAAGTCTTAAAATCTGTATAGTAACATTCGCAGAAGATTCAACCTTCCGCTGGATCATGCAAACATTTTAAACTCTGCAAACACTCTTTTCGTATAAATGTATACAGTAAAACTTAGTTGTGGTAATGTATTATTTCTATGGTATGTTGACCGCCAGCAGCAAGCTTCAGATTTCTGAATTTGATATCATCCCAGTTCAGTATGATGCCAAAAACTATTGTACTTAAGCTTCTCAACGCTTCTGTTTTCATGGATATGATTAACAGCTGTCATTTCTCTCACCGACTCTCTCTCTATACCGACTGACAGTCATCTTTTATGTGTTTATCTAATATCTATTCCTAAATCTAAAGACAATTGAGCAAATTTAGTCTTCCGGATGTTTTCGATGGGAACATCGGAATCAACATTTTTTTTTATCCATCGCTGCACTATGGCAACTTCTTCGATGGACATCTTCATTTTCTTCAGCTTTATGAGCTTGATCATTTTCAGCGTTGATATTTATAGAGACATCCTACGTTGAGCGAAACCGAACAGTCTCATATAATTACTACTTTTTTCATAACTACTAAATAACGACTAGGATAGCCTAGTTAAGGGAAACCAACGTTCTTGATCCATTTAATTATACTATAATTAACTAAGATATAGTCCATAAACTTTAAGTAAAATTTATTAAGTTTATGCATATTATATGTACTTATTTATTACCAATGTATATTGTATTTAATTATTATTTTTATAATATTATAGACTTTCAGTAACTGCAGATAAAATATTTAATATTATGATATATTTGATAAAAATTTATTTTTAGCCCAAACAATCTGCTATTTGAATATTAGTTTTTAATCATTGTTTTTGACCGTAAATTGTGTTAATTTCAAATAATTGAAAAAAAACTACATTGTGGACATCTTAAAAATATACAATACTCTATTTTTAATATTTCAAAAAACCTATAGATTTCAAATTGAATAATATTTTTAAATTATGTCTAATTAAAAAAAAAAAAAAAATGCCTTAATACGAGCACGTATATTTCAACCGTCATCAATTTTTCACGATAACAATTAATGTAAACAAATCAGTCAGCTAACCATGTTCTATATAGGTATTATGATATTGAATAATATATAGAATAGTTAGTGAAATCGTAAAATATATATATATAAGAGCGATTTTTAGCTGAAAGGCCGGAGATCAATTAAAATTGAACTAACTCGGGGAACAAAGGAAAATGTCGATTACTATTGTTTCTACGGTAGTCCACACTCCACATGGTAATAACGTCGTCGTCATGTCAATTACGTCGTTTCGATTTTCTTTGTTGTCGTGTGACCCGCGTATAAAAATAATATAATATTATTATCATTGTATGTATATTATACTGTAATATATTATGATATACGAGTACATAATGTTGTAATATATGGCCCGTATACCGGACGCGAGTTTCGCCAAACAGCCTGCGCAGTTTGACACGATTTATGTCTCTTCGCCCTCGTTGCACACTGCTGCAGTGCAAAACGCTGCGTGGTACCGTGAATATATTGCGATGTACAGAGCGATCAGAATACAACGCGATGAAATTAACGGATATAACATTGAAAACGTATGGGATTCTGGCCACTTTTTTGTTTGATTTGTTTTTACGCGACACTCTTATCACCCTGTACACGACGCGAACGGGGTTAAAGTCTCCAGGAGAAAATACGGCGGGGAAAAAAATAAACGACGCCACCAGGTATATATAATATAATATATTATATATTGTTCGCGATGTTTCCGCGTGCTGCAACAGCCCTTCAACCACGCGCGCGCGCGCGCGCGAATCACGTCCATTGTAATCCCTACACGCACATATAAATTTTTCCCTTTTCCCCCGATCCCTTTGCGTATTAACCTTGTGCCGTCGTCGGCGCGTAAATCAATCAAAGGGACATATTCATATTATTGAAACGAGCAATACGTTTTCGGCCATGATAATAATATAATGCGTACAGTTCAATACACTTGTAGAGCTAATAATATTGTTATAAAAATACTCGAATTTTTCACATTTAATTTCAAAACTATTTATTATAAACATAATTGATTTATTTATTTTTCTAATTAATATTAACAATATAACACGTTCAATGTGCATAATATAATTAAAAAATTACAATCAACAATAAACCTTTTATTTTTCCATATAATTCTTTAAACTAAATGTTCTTATAATACTTATATTTCTTTATTATAAATTCATGTTTTTATAAATTTAGATTGATACATTGTCGGCTGTTGCGCTATCACCGTCATATGTATAACAATCCTTTAACCTCGTATGCTCTAAACTCCTTTGCTCAAAAATCGAAATCCCTAGCTGTTTTTTACCGTCCCTTCGCGTATTACCTTAGCATTAGCCTTATGCCGCCGCCGCCGTCCCGTAAATCAATCACGGAGACATATATTATGTATTCAAACGAGTAAATATCGCGGTGTAGGTTAACCGCTCGACGTTTTCTAACCCGTTAGTTTGTAAACATGCATTTTATACATAGACAACACGTTTCCTGCCACCCAAACGTGTGTATGTTCCTAGGCGATAATATATTATATTATGCGGATGAGGGTCGGTAAATTGTATAAGCTCGCCTAGGTATTTACCGTCCAAGCACGTACAAACAAATGATATTTAACGCAGCTCGCGTATGCCTGATAATACGCAGAGTGTGGGCGATTCAATGAAAAAAAAAACAATGTGTTTGTTGGTTACGCAAAATTACGATAAGGCGTAGAGATAAGAAAAACAGTTCAAATTAATCAAACCTAGTTAAATAAAACTAATTGTAAATAAATATAATAAATATAGGTCAATTTATCGTTATAAATTTATAATCTTTATCGAACAGTGACGAAGGAAACCAATTAATTTTAATTAAATTTAAATCATTTACAAGTATACAATATTTATAATATCTTGTAGTCGAGATCAAAGGTTTAAAACGAATTAAGTTGTTAAACCCAAATTTATGTTTTTAGTTGAAATAAATTATAGTTATTGGTAAAATTTTATAGTTACCTATATAATAATTTAGTTATTGGTTATTATCTATAATTTTGTCTACATATACTAACCGATTATACCTTATACTTTCGACCTATACCTACCTACATAATAATATTATACGATGGGTAAAAAACTATCATTAAATCGTTATTAAAATAACTGGCGTGTAATAGTTATTATACTGTTTTATATACTTATATATTATTAAAATGGAGTATTTAAATTTGTTTTATCGTATCTTAGTCGTGTTGCTAATATTATTACATTTTATTAAACGCGCCAATATAATTTAATGTTATTATAGGGTATAATATGGGTGTAATGGTTATATGAGTGTATTTACGTAATATAAATCCCGGAATGTACCTACTCCTTTTTCTCCTCGGTTTTATTGATACGTCTTATTTCTATAGTCAGTCCGTTTTCGATCATAATTTATTTTGCAGGTTACGGTAGTAAATATTTTATTAGTACTAACTAAAAAATGTATCCAGTACCTGTCTACCTACAACGATTAGTTTATAATAATAATCATATCGTTATACTATATATTATAAAGACACGTTTAAATTTTTAATTTACATTCTATATATAGTCTCATCGCGTGGTGAGGTGATTAAGGACAAATGATAATATTATTTTATACGATATTATATACACATATACTTCACGTGACAGAAATATGAACGAGTCGAATAAAAGACAAGTAATATGTACTTATTCAATTTCAACACAACGATTTTTATTCTTGTACAGGTTCACGACAATGATATAATAATGTAATACAAGCCATTGTATTTTATTATTTATATATTAAAACACAGATCATTCTCCGTCGGCGCGCTTATAATAATAATGAATTGAGCAGAGAATTATATATGGAATATGATAAAAAGTATAAATTAGTGTGTAAACACTATTAATTAATTAAGTATGTTAATGTACAAATAGGTATTATGTGAATAAATTAAGATCTAAATACCCGGGGTAATATTATGAAATTAATTTTCAAAATGATCAATATTATTCAAATGTCTAAATAAATATTATTACAAGATGTAATAACGAGGTATATTAAATTTAATACTTGAACATTGTTCTGTTTATTCGTTATTCTCTTTTTAAATATATCTATGTAATATTTATACAAAAATAGCAATTTCTTAAAAATTAAGTTTACTTAATGTTATTTATTTACTTTATATTTAGTTATATATTTAAGTCGTTCAATCGAAATGTTTGATTGATTTACTCCGTTTTTGAATTATAGTATAATATTATTGTATAAAAGTTATAAATGTTAAAACGTAAAGTTTCCCCGTTTAAATTTTAAAAAAATGGAAGGTTGATTATACGCGTTCCTCCTTCGTCCCTTCGGTCCTCGAAGAAATTAGTGGTTTATTATAATTAAGATTTGAATGCAATATTGCATTTGAAAATATGATTCTGGGTGAAATTCAGTGTAAATCAATATATTATACTGATAATCGGTTTAAAAAAATTTTGACGTGTGTACACTACCTATGAGAATACTCAAAAAAATTTACAAGTCCCTATGTTTTTCCGTTATTTTTTGGTAGTTTTTCTTATACCAAGGACAAACCTTTGAGAAATTTGAAAACTGAGCTAAATAAAGTACCAAGAAGATACAATTTTCAACCGTAAGCATATCCTACTTGTGCTAACCAAACCATTATTTATACCCGAAAAAGTGTTTCTAGACATAAAAAACATCATTGTAAAACCAATATTATTTCGCCTGTAAAATTAAATAATAATACTATACGCATTACATTCATAATGCATAGAACATTAAAAAATTCATAATTTGTATTTGCGCTGATATTACTGATGCAAAACAACATATAATATGTAGGTACCAATACATAAACCCTACAATCCTATTAACGACGTACTCTTTGTATATACAGAGTGATCAAAGTTTTATATTACAGTAATTTTTTTGTTTTAATATTCAGAATAGAAAAATATTGTAACCTATACGTATGTATCTAAAAGTCAAAAATCATACGTACATTATATTATATTTTGTATAGATATATTTAGCATCAACATATATTTGATAATTTTTAATTTTCTTTTTTTACTGTACACATTATAGGTCCCCCCCCCCATGTTACAGTGTATTAATAATGTAATATATTTTATTCACGACGATGACTTGTAATTTTCTGACATGTGGTTCAAAGTAATTGTTTTTCCTTTCCGCATACACCCCAACAATATCGTTCATATTATACACAATATAATATTATAGTATCCGTTAAACTGTTGCCTCTCTTCTGTCGTGCGAATATAATATTATAAGTTAGGTTTTCAACATTTTCTACCCATCCGTTCGTTATACCTCTAATTATTAACGTTGCAGCAAATAAGACTGTTATAATATTATTCTGGCGCAGCTGTCGGCGACCGGCAGATTAATATATCGATTTAATTATTTATATAAATTGATATATTTGTTTTTTACCCCGTCCGGTTCAGACGCGTTTTAAGACTATACGTATTATAATAATATATCATAAAAGCGCTCGCGGAAGTGTAAAATTGTTAAAATGTCAAATGGGGTATTCGTTTTCCCGAACTGGTTTGCCGTCCGCATACTAATGAACTTAACGTGCGCTCACACACACACACGTTTGTATTTGATGATATTGTATATTATACGAATCTAATAATAATAATAATATCCTTCGCCGTAAAATATTATGCTCTTTCGTCGCAACAAATAATGCGAACATTGTTAAGTACCTACATATAGTATTTCTCCTTTTTTTCGCCTTCGCTTTACAACCGTAATAAATATTACGCCTAATGAATCGCGTGTGTATACGGTCGGGGTAAAAAAAAAAAATGTATATATATATATATATATATCATATTGTCAGTCGTTTGCAATAAATAACGCGACGGATTTCAATTAAAACACTCTGCGACAGAAACACGTGTGTGTCGCGTACCGGGTTTCTTGTTGGCGGGCACTTCACGGGACTTCACCGAGACGCCGACGCGCGGCTGGTGTATACGTGTAATTAACGAGCGAAAAATAATAATAATATCATGTTAAATTTGAAGAGGAAAGAAACATAATATTATATTATTCGCCAGTAACATGAATTCATTATGACTAGAACAACATTACAAGATAATCAGGCGTCCGGCAAAAAATGTGCTCGTTCATGAGCGCGAGAAAACACGATTTTCGACTATAATATTATATTGTGAAATATATAGTGTATAAGTAGGTAAACTTCGGCAAATCGGGTTAGGTTCGTTTACAGTATAATTGTTTACCGAAACGTATCTGCCAGCAGCGAAGCGGAGTGAAGCGTATTGGTTTTACAATAATTATAATGTTTGTGGAACTGACACATTTTTGGGTAGAAACAATGGTCTACGATCATATCGATTGGTATAGGTTTCCCGTAGATAATTTTTCTGATTGATACTTCTGATTTGCTACGCTCATCCTTCGAATTTCCCAACAGTTTCCTTTAGCGTAACCAAAAACTACGAGGAAACGATAAAAAAAATACCTGTAGCAAATTTATGAGAAGACACTTGAAGTTTGTATTGCGTATGGACATTTCACATATATGTCATAAATAATACAATTTTAAAACTTTTTTGATTATTCTAAATCAAAATATAGAACATTAAAAATATTGATAATTTATTATCTCATTCTAGTTAAGATCGAAAAATATATAGGTAATACAAGACAAACATACATAACTTAAACTAAATAGAAATTTGTTCTTAAATCTTAAGTCATACCTACTCTAATGGGTTTTAATAAGCCGTTAAAGTTTGAATTTTAAATAAAATTGAAAGCTACGATTAAAAAAAATGATTAAAAATATATATTTATAGGTTAATGTTATATTATTAGCTTAATATTAGGTATATTAATTGTATAGAATAATTAGTAGATAGTATAGATAGTTTAGATACCCATCTATAATATATTTTTTCTCGAAATCAATAATTTATTGTTTTCAAATATTATTTATATTACAATACAATATTCTTACATCATAATTATCTAATTTCTCTGAGAATCGATGAGATAAAAAAAAATAAAAATATCTAGAGATAAACAGCAGTAATCGACAGACATTTTAAATTTTAAATTCCAGATTTCAGTCAATTTTTATTTTGTGACTTATTATTTCCGCCTTTGTTTTACTTTCAAATTATTTTTCTGTAAATATACACTTCAACCTAAAACTACGTATACTCTCTTGTTTATTACCGCCCCTCGACTGTTTACTAAGTGACCTATACCACAAATACCGTGGTTAATGTATCGAGCTAGTTAACCGTATCCATGTACACTAATACTGATATTACAACATATATCTCGATTTATTTTGTATTATTACAATTATTATTTTTTATCCCGTTAATTTCGTTTTATTTTCATACTTTTAACACCCTACGCAGTAACATTAAGCCGTTGTTTATGTGTCGTTTTACGTGTGCTAGGCGGGAGAGACTAAAAAATGGTTTCAAACGGTCGTTTTGGTAAAACATAAGGTTCACATATTCAGTGAAACGCGCGTGCGTGTTAAGTATAAAATCGAATCTTTTTTGTTTTTGTCTCCTATACGGTGTAGACATATATATATATATATATATATACGTATAATATATAAATACTCTTTTTATCCGGCTACCCAAATATACATAATGACTACGGGATACAATATATTAGTATGTTAATGGGACGATTAAACGTCTATAAAACCGCTATTCATTATATCATATATATATTATACAATATGGTCTGCAACAGTATACAGTGGTAGTGGTATAATACTCTAGGGAATATACCCGGTGATGTGGAAATTATACCAGTCACGTGTCGTAGAGTGCCTAAAATCCCTTGTCTTGTTTATTGAGAGGGCGTGCACCCTGGTCCTTGATATATCTAAAACTTCTGTCGCTCAGGCACATAAAAAAATGTATTTAATTATATTTATAATAGGCTATTATAATCGTTAATTTCGTTGAGAGAATATAACATATAGTTACCGAAATATTTGAAGTGGGTATAATATATATATATATATATATAGATAAACGCTATACCGTTTCAATTTCATAATAATATATGTTGCCTATCGTATTATAATAAGTATAAAAACAGTAACGGATCGAGGGGGGACAATCGCCCCCCTCCATCCGTTTCATCAGATAAATTGAATTTCACATATGGATATTTATAAACCTATATAATACGTACTACATACAAAATTATAGTTCACCCCCCTCATTATCTATAGGGTCACCTACCCTGTTACCGTGGGCTGGATCAGCCCCTGTGCAAAAGGATTATATATATACAAGTACTGAGTAGATCATTTGTGGGTTTTACATTGGAAATAGTTTCATAAACCTTAAACATGATATAACTATAATATTGAAATTTTGAGAATTTTATTATTATTATTAAAAAACAGTCTTTAAAAATTATACTATATTAGACATTATATAGTTTACAGTTTTCAAGCATATTATTCTGTAAATACTTCATAATTTTCATTTATATAATATATATTATCTAACTAAAATAAATTATAAACATTTTATTTATATGCGTTTATATCTAAATCAATTAGTATCATATAATTTCAAATAACTAACAACATAGATTGAGGTAATTATACGAAAAATTGTATACTTAGTTTTTAGTAAAGAAAAACTTTAAACAAACCGGGTTTTTTATTTTATATTTTGAGTGTATAGTAATGATTTAATTGGTACTAAAAATTAAAATTAAAATATATAATTGTTTTTGGTTATGTTTAGTTATACATATAACTATAGGTATACTATTTAGGTATAGGTACCTAAATGTTTTACTATAAACGTAACAATTTATGGATATAAATTGATGATATCGATTTTAGTATGTATTTATTTAAATATTAGTGAATAAAAAAAACTATAATAGTAAATGTTTAAAATATTTTTGCTTATTTATTACCTTTGTTAATTATAATGATGATAATGATGTGTCGGATGATTTTTAATAATAACTGCATATTGTTTAAACTAAGTAAAAAACATAAGATACAATTTAATAATGTTTATGACAATTCAATAAGTTTATTAATATGTTATTGCTTCAGTCATCAACTATACTATATAAATAGAAAATGTATAGATAATTGATAGGTATTTTGACTAAATTTGACTATTTATATAAATTATAATTAATTTATAGTTTTTTATAATTTCTACTATATTAAATATTAATTATTTTAATATAAATCATAAAATTAAGTAGTTATCTAATTATCATAGATATTTGAAAACTTTTATTTTTCTGTAGTATTATATTATACTAAAAAGGTACATATAAAACCGGCTTTCCTATTATGAGGATCATTATATATCTCATTTATCTCATTTCTATTATTGTTATTTCAAATGTTCATCGAACAACAATTATTTACCTATTACCATTGATTATAATATATACTAGTATATATTATAATCAATGGTATTACTTAATGAAGTAATAGATATAATGGCATGATCCTCCAGAAAATTAGATTTAATATTATTAAAATTGTAATATTTAGTCAAATATGAAATAGATAAAAAATGTAAAATGTTAATGCAAGGTTTAGCACTGTTATTGTGTTTATACATAGGTATTTATAATACATTTCGATATAATATAATTTATTATATAGGGATATACGTCCTAATGTTTATTTTTCTGCAAGCGTTGCTAAAATACGTATAATAAAAATTATCGATATAAACTGACTATTATTATAGTCTGTATACTGTAATTTATTTAATTTTTATTTAACTACGAACACATTACATGCAGGGACGGCGCCAGAATTTTTTTCCTTGGAGGACAGTAAAGGGCAAGCAATTTTTTTGATTTTATTATTTCCCGATTGCTTAATGTATAGTTCTATTTTTATCATAGGTAATGATAACAATGAAAAAGTCATTGTAAGTAATATTATTATAGTGGTCGGCGAACGTATACAGCATTCACGTCGGATTGGTGACACAATATTATCTGCTTCGAAGTAGGAACGGAGAGGGTTGAGGGGTTACGTTTATTTACTGCAACTCACAATAATAATAATATACGACTAACAAAAAGATCATAGGTGGTGACGAAAAGATTAGAAATTTCCTAAATTTTACTCCTTATTAAATAAGCTCGAGTAAGCCCCTAAATATGATTATTTACTCTCTTCAATTACTCGGACTGGGGGGGGGGGCGCGCCACCCCGGGCCCACGCCGGGCGCGGGGGGGGGGTGACTGTCCACCCTCGCACCCCCTTGGCGCCGTCCCTGATTACATTTTTTTAACATCTTTCTTCACACAGTCTTCTCATCTTAATTTTGGTCTCCCTCACGGTTTTTTTCCCATAAGTATTTCTTCAATAACCCTCTTAACAATGCATCCTTATTTATGCCATGCATGATGGCCTGCCCACATTAGTCTTCTCTTAGTAATCTCATTAATTATATTGGACCTCTGAAAAAGCTTTTGGTGTTCAACATTGTTATATTCTCCATTCGTTGGTTCGACTATCAACGACTAACCTATACATTTTTCGTAGAACTTTTCTTTCAAATATCGGTCTTAGTTATATCATGTACATCCTTATTTTTAAGTTTTTGTTTAAGGTCTTAGATTTTGAAACTTTTTCTAACCCATAATATCCTTTCTAATTTTTAATTTAATGAACACGTTGATAATACAAGTATTATAAATAATTATATAATAAAATATCATATTATACATTAAACTATAATATTAAATATGACTAATTTATATAGTAAACCATGAACAATTTATATAATATAATAATTGTGCTGTTGATATATTTGGAAAAAATGCCCACTACGATTGGTATGTAATAATAATAGGTAGTGTATACAAATGTATGTGTTGTATGTACCTAAACAAAAATATCAATAAATGACTGAACGTAATTTCATAGTTCAAATAAGTCAATTATTTAACAACTTTCAACATTGTTATTGTCCATTAATACATTTTTTTTTTTTTTTTTAATATAATCTATAAATAAGAGTTATTAAATTCCAAAAATTATATTAACAAAATACGTAATTTATTATAGTGATATTATATATATTTTTATATTATAAAGTCATGAGAAAAATAACATAATATGCACATTAATAATATTCAATATTGTGTTTTTATCGAATATATTTTATTTCTAACAGTTAAGTATCCCACAATTTTCTATATTATAACAAAATAATATTAAATCCTCTACAATATTCATGAATAAAATATTTTACTTTTAAATAATGCCCATACGACATGTGGTTCGGTAGTACCCAAACACGTCCTATTGATGGAACTACTTACATATTTCGTCCTAAAATAATATTTTGATAAAGTCTATGGATATTATAGATAATGCTTTTCCAGTGTTAATAAAAAAGTATGTAAATATATTTTTAAAATTAAATTCATAACAATATTTAGAACGTGTTCGTTATTTCCTAGGGAAAGTAAAATATTATAATATGTTGATGGTTTTGCATTTATATAATTACACTTTTTCGAGGAGTTTGTACAACAACAAAAACACAATAATTAATTATCTGGTAAATTATTTGAATACTTTCAGACGATGTTTGCTCAACGGTTTTACTTTGGAATTACGAATTATTTTTAAAAAATAATAGTATATCAAGGTAATAATAATAGGAACAATGACAACATCTTGAGATGATAATACCATCACACATTGAAATATGACATGTATTTTGTACTTAGATATAAATTTAACTCGACTAAGTTAAACAAATTTAAGGCGGCTAATGTATTTTTGTCATCGATATACATAATAATAAGAATAAGTATATAGAAAAAAAAACACTTTATACATCAAACAATAAAGATAACGGTATTAATATATTACCACTCAAATAGACTTATACACACATAAGTTCAGACAGAATAAAATAATTATTTTTAAACAATATAACAATAAAATATTTATAAACGATTATAAATTGGAGCGGCCGGAACGGGTGCTCTTACGAAAAGATCATGCGCTTTCAATTGAAATAGGTATATCGTGGAGTTTAATATTTATAATACATATAATATAATATATTTATTTTATTAGGTTATAGGTATTATAATAAATTATGATATTAATTGTTTTATGCCTACTTTAAATAAGTACGCATTCGAACTGCTTTTTTAATAACTAAATATTATATTAATATTGGTTTTATTACCTAATCATACTTATACATTTCCCAGATAATTTATTATACTAATTGAACATTTACAGCGATTAAATACAATATATTATTATCTATAGTGTGTAAATAATAATATGCTAATACTTAAGTATTTACTTATAACGTCATTCATTATTATTTTTAATTATGCATTCGGCGCGTGTAATCATTGCTGGTTCAAAACGATGATTTATTATTTTTCTTTGTGTATGTGTGTATGTGAGTATACATTTAATATATAAATGTATTATACATTTTAAACAAATTATACGATTACTGTCAATAAATACTGCAATAAATCAATATTGTGTATTATAATATCAAATATTAAATGATTACAATATTCTATTCATATTAATTACGCGTTCCAATATGAAATAACATACCACAGTTGATTGATATATTATTATATATTAATAATAATTTATATGCATACATTTCAAACATATAATAATGAGAGCTGTCGAAAACATTCATCTTGAAAAATGATCAAAACTAAATAATGATATGTTTGCAATGAACTGACTGTAGAATAATTCAAAGGTAGATCATGGTCGACTAGTAAACTACATATAATTAAACAAACATTGGCAAAAGCTAATATGTGATCTAAATCTAAACGTTTAAATTCAACTTGTTATAATTCGGTTTTCAAATCAAATGGACTATAATATAATAATTTGTTGTATAATTGTTTCCAATTAAATCAGTTAAAACTTTTAAGAAAAAAAAAATTGTAGTTTTATATTGGTCAATTATTAGTGCAGTATGTTTTTTATGCATAACGAAAATAAACTTTAAACTATAACGGATTTAATTTAGTTGGATAAAATACTTAATAATGTTATTAACGTTTGAATCAAATATAGTCTTAAACTATTTACTTTCAATTACACGTGGTAATATCAATAAGTTAATTGTTTTCATATATTAACTTGCCCAGTTATTCATATACTTGGTCATAATAACTAACTCATAAAGTCATAATATTACATAAAATAAATTATACAATGGTATAGAATAATTTGTATGTTGTTTATTGTAATATTTTCTTTGTACTTACGAATTTTTGTAAGTTAAAAATTAATATAAACACGGAACATATAATATTTTATGATATATTTATATAAATATTATATATATATTATTTTACAACATTAGGTAGTATTTTCATTTTAATCATGTTCGAACATAAACGTACTGTAGCATAAATACAAAAACATCGATCACGGTGCAGGGAACCAGAACAAACATAACAATTCTGTTATATTTTTTTCGTAATAATTTTTTTTTTTATATATTACATTTATCAGTCACTAAAAACTCCCTATATCTGATTTCCACCCGGCACGTATAGCTTTTTAGTTTATACCTATAATTTATTTTTTGACAATTTACTCGATTTTTAGTACCCTCGTGATGTATAAGGGAAGTTCTGCGAACATCAAAATATCTAGAAAAAAACATATAAAATATATAATAACAAATCGACACGTAAACAATAACAAAGGACAGCTGATGCGTCACACAATAGAAACTCCGCGGGCAGTGTTGGATGCACCACAGCTATATATTATATTATGAAAGGCGATAAGGAGCATAGAATTTTTTTATACTGTAAGGGAGGTTGCGAAATTACCAACAACTGTCTAAAAATTTTCATCATCTAATTGTGTAAAAAGCAAAAAGGTTAATTTTAAACGTTCCTCCTTTGTCCCTTCGGTCCTTGGAGAAATTAGTGCTTTATTATAATTCAAATTTGAGTGTAATGGTATTGCATTAGAAAATACGATTCTGAGCAAAATTCTGCAGTCAGATAAAAAATATTAAAATATATTTACTAAAAATCCGGTCCAAAATATTATCACGCGTGTATATTACCTATGTGAGTAATCAAAAAAATTTTCATATCCCTACGAACAAAACATAATTAGTTATCACGGAGTATAAAAAGATTAAAATAACGGAAACCATAATTTTTCCGATTTTCCGCCATTTTTTGAGAAATACGAAAAATGAGGTAAATAAAGTACTGAGTACATAAAATTTGTTACAGAAAGGATACCATATTTATAATAATCGGACCATTATTTCTACCTGAAAAAATGTTTTCAGACATTAAGAAAAAGAAATATCTTTGTAAAACCAATACATATGCCTCGCTTCGCTCAGAATCTAAAATATATGATCGATAAAAAACGTATAGGTATACAGTCTTATAAGGTAATACTTATATTATGTAACACGTAATACGATCTATATAACATACCCAACGTTTATTGTTTATTTTATTTTATTCATTTTTCCGTCCATTCGTTTTCGCGTTCATTCATATATGATTCTGGTACATCATTCATTTGCACATTCATCGATCATTTACAATTCACACACGCACACACACACATCACACAAATCGTAACCGGGTAAATGGTAACACAATATTTCTTTTAATATAATATACCTACTACTATGCGTACGTTTATAAATTATCCGGTTTTACGAACACGAATGTATTTATAATATGAATGAGCTGAATATAATACTCTCATCTGGGCCACCCAAATGTCCGACCTTTTTGGTCGGCGGTAGCAGCAGACCGTCGCGCGATATTATTGCGGTTGTATATATATATATACCCCAGACCTCTACAACAGCTCGAGTTTACACAATACAATACTATATAATATAATAATATCATAATGTATATTATTTGTGTATACGGTAACGAAAGATTGCAGTTATTAATCATTTTCGTGCCGCGGGCCATGACTGTCCAAAGTGATTGATACAACGCCGATATATTATATAGGATCCAGGCATGGTGTGTTTACTGCGAGTGCGTCATATACTGCAGAGGTAGGCATAATACAATATATTATTATATATACAGAGTGTTACAGTTGTTCGATTTCAGAGTAATAAAACAAAAATAGAAGTAACCGTTAAATTTTCACATTTTTATCCCCCAAAAACCACCCATAAAATTATATAATTATCGAACCTTACAAATAATTTTACAATTTTTAGATTTAACCTATTTGATATAATATATTATTTGTATATAAAGGTAGTATTTTTTTTTTTATAATTCACATCATTTTCTCACATTTCGCATATTAAAACTAGAAAATCGAAGAAACAAAATCATCGCTATATGTAAACCCTTTTTTGTTAATTATATTTAACATATTTTTTAATATATTATTACGCACATTTTTTTTAATCTAACATCGGCCGGGGCTCTGTATATCTGTACACAAGAATAATAATATATATAATAGTATTTTATATATTACACGACCAGTGGTAGATTTTAGGAAGGCACAGAATCCTGGAACCCCCATGAGCCTAACGCTTAATAGGTTAATAAACTGCACTCTATACTTTGTATGTTTGGTACAAACATTTAAAATAACAATATTTTATCAGATTCGGCACTGTATACGGCTCATGTATGACGTGTTATCGCTCTATGAAACGTTGGTATAAATGGTATGAAAAAATAAACTCGAGACTGTAATTTTAACCGTATTATACCGACAAATCGTTTTCTTTTCCTAAGCGGACGATATGTCTACTGCAGCATACTTTAGTTGTAGATAACGACCATGATATAATAGCATCGTACAAAAGATTGCAACGAGCAAAGAAGAGACCGTCCACTTTGTCGATTTATAAATTACAAAACATAATTTCTAGAGGTATTTTTTTCCCAAAACAATAACATTACAAAAAGTAACACGAAAAACATTGTACGTAACACGATGGAAATAAATATAAAGAAACTTTTCCGTAAATAATTGTTCATGTTCTATATACAGTTTATGAAAACTCCGGATATTGTTTTATTATTATTCAAAAATCGATATATGATCCAAAAGTCATCTCGGCTCTACAGAAATCGTTAAAACTACGGTAAAATAACCGTTAAATTATACCGCGATTCAGGTTTTCGCTGCTCGTACGTAATGATACGGAGTGTAATGAACCAACAATAGTAACAACGTTAATGTGACGAAGTCAGTCCAACTGTAATATCTTGTAATTTACTTCGACGTTGTATAGAAAAACTTTAATACTTTTTTTTCAATATTAAATAATTTTTTTAATAATATAAAATCACACACCAACATTATAAGTAAAATTTAGAGACAGATACTTATCGTATCTACCTGAGATTTAAGTTAATATATAACGTACACAAACGTCTTGACATAAAGAATATACAGTTTTAAATCTAAATCTATGTTAGTATTTATATCAGTAAATTAAGGCGGAGTGGAATGGATGTTTACTACTAAAAAAACTCCTTATAGAACCTTTTTTATGAGTATACCTATACAATGTTGTTTTCGTACTTAGTTCCAAAATGATGTCGCTCCTTTTATGGTCCGGTTAAAATGCGTAAACAGTTTGTTATTGTAAATCTCTAAAATTTTCATATTGACTAAGAGTATGGTTTTACCCGGGAGTCATTAATTCACCCACTAGTAGGGTACGCTCTGCGTTGAATAACAGCAGTTGTTATTGTTTTCGAAACATAGTCGTTATTTTGTATTATCGATTATAATTATTGTAAAACCATCTGGGTTTACTACAGGAGTTTTGGCATCGGTGGCCAACAGAAACAGGGTTTTGGAAACGTTCGAAATGTACACGATTTAAATTGATATCACATCGGGAATTTATTAGGCGTATAAAAAATTCGTCGCCTCCGCGGCGGACCTCTGCAGGACGGATGATGACGTAATATTTCAATAGGACTGCGCCGCGAGAACAAGGGGCGGCGGCGACGACAGCATAATGTATTGTTATTGTTATAATAATATATCGGAGCACTTTCTTTCGAGTTTGCCCGTTCTGGCGAAACAATAAATATCAAAACTTAAACATATGGCGCGACAAATAACGTGATAAGATCGTGTCTCATTTATTCGCGCCGACTTTGCTCCATTAATCTGCCCGCCGCAGCCTCCCTTCGCGCGCGGAAATCGTCGTCGTCGTTTCGGTACATTTGTTTCGCGAGAGAGATGCGCGGAGACGATGACGGCGAGCGTGCGCGCGCGCTCCCCGAGATAATAATGGACGTCCATAAACAGCAGGAAACGTAACTAATCATTCTGTTTTTCCGATTGAAAAATATTAATAACTATCTGCTGCGTGAACGGTAATAACGAGAAGAATATAATAAAATAGTATTTCGTCCGCGATTCGTTATACACTATTATATACAGCTGAAAACGACGATAATAAAAATATTATAATAATTATTATTATTATTCAAAGCTGGGCAAATTAATGAGATTTTTAACCGAGTTGAGTTGAGTCTAAAAAAATTAACTTATTAACTACAGTTGATTTAACAAAAATATATAATAATACACGTTATTAACTGTTAAACACACATTACAAATTTACATAGGGCTAAGGAAATATGCGCTTTTAAAAAATTAAAATTCGCTTTAAATTTAACGTTAAAAACAAACAAAATATTAAAATTATTATTTGTGCTATAGCAATCCTCAGCACTTCCTCCTCTATATGCAACACTGAATACTGCACCGAAATCAACGTAATATTAGAATCAAAGCCGTAGTCAACTAAGTATTTTAGGGGGTTTTGATTATTTATTTTGACTAAAAGAAATAAAACATAAAAAGCTAAACAAAATGTGTTTGATATAATAATAATTACAATTACATTAAAATTTAAATGAAGTACCTACATAAAATTGTACATTTTCGATCATGGTAACTCACCTATTAATAATAATACATTTGTATAATAAATTTGATTTTTAAAAAAAAATTTCGGGGTTTGAACTCTGAACCCACACCTCTGGCTACAGCTTTGATTATAATGATAAATATGATATATGTATACGATATTTGTACACTATAGTGTATTTTTAATATAATAATATAATATATACGATGCCTATCCGACTTATAATTGGAAAGTTTTTATAAACGTGAAATCGTTTTGAGCGCTTACTGCAGAGCTTCATCGTTATATGATGTCGTGATGAATAAACATAATATGTATGACTTTATTGTTTAATGAAGCTATAGATAATATAAAATCGATAAAATATAACTGTAAAAAACAAAATCATTACGTTTTATCGGTATATTTAACATCTATCTGAATTCGATAGTAGAAGTAGTATACGTTAAAAGCAAATAGTAACGGAATAGCACTATATATAATATGTTACATGGATATGATTTTATGTTGCAAGGTATATTCCTACGACAATAATATCATTATAAACGTTATAAATCGTTCGGACTTATACACGGTTACAAGTCTGTCTGGCGGCAGCAAAAAGGTATATTCGCTTTCTTTCGAAAATACGCAGACACGCGCACGATTTATAACATTATTGTATAATATTATAACATTATATTATACGCGCGTCGTAGTCACCCGCTGTGCGCGCTGTCTGACGAGTGTGGCGAGCTCTCGGGACCAGAGATATTATTAATGATAATAATAACGTGGCGGCAGTACATAATATCTACCTATACTCTATAGTTTAAAATAATATATTATTATATCTATACGGTCGGTATATATTCGAAAAAGTATAGAACATTGCGGTTTTCTATTGTCATACATTGAACATTTTTTTTTCTTCTAATAATTTGATTTTCGAATATTATATAATAATATGTAGGTACCTATAGACGATAGACATTTTATCACCGAACAATAAAACCGACATCGAGTAAAGTCTTTATTAATAATATAATGAGTAAACGTCGAAAAGTTTATAAATATATATATATATATGTATATATTAAGTATAATATTCAATTATGCCGATCGACTTTGGCATTTTATAGATATTTTAAGTATAAGGGTTCGGTTCAAAATCCGGAAACATTATTTTGTTATTATTATTATTCTAGTCGATTCTTGAAATCGTTTTGTGGTGCGGTCGTCGTCATCGTTATTGGTACCAGATGAATTTACACGATCGTATATTATATTATTATAGTGTTCGCGTCTTGTTTTATATTATTGTATTATATAATATCGTAGTTAAAGACGCGTCGTTTATCTAGATTCTAACACAACTCGCTTAAACATCATTAACCGCGACGAACAAGATAATCGCGCGAGTGTTTTTTTACTTCTACTAAAATTTATGTGCGTAAAAGTGATACTTATCGTACGACTTAAAAGTAAATATATATTAAAAACGGTAATAATCGTAAATTATTTTTGAAATACGTTCACACACATACACACTAGCACGGATATATTATTATACCCACCTATATAATATATTATTTTCACGACTCGTATAATTAGAGGTGACCCTACGCATATTATATTATGCGTGTTTTCATTTCCCATCGTTAATTTCCTATTTTGTATAAAAGAAGTTTTATAAACATAGCCGGTAGGTACAATATAACATTATATTATTATAAGTATATATACGAAGCATAGAGCCTATATATAATAAATAAAAACAGATTTATGAGGACAAGTACCGATAAATCAAGTTTGAATATAACGGTAAATATATATATATATATATCCCAATTAATATATTATATAGCCTGCTAGATTGGATAGGTTTAATTAAAAACATTTTAACTGATGTGTGAAACGTTAAAGTTTAATCGTTTTTTTTTTTTTATTCTTTATAGACATTTTACCAGTAGCGACTTGTGATTATAAAACAACGTTCAAAAATAATATAAATTTAAAAATAACACTGTAATATAATACTTACTATATTTTAAGATACTGCTGGAATTATATTTTTCGTAAACAAGAGTCATAATATTTTGAGGGGGAGGGGTCCAAAATATTATTAGAATATAATAACGTATGCATTTAAAAATATATATTTTAGATTAGTCCAATTAATATTATATTCATATATGAAATGAAATAAACTACATTATATGAATCATATAATACTAATAATGAAAAATATTCAAAAAATTAATTTAATATACAAAAATAAGTAACGATCGTTGATCTGAGGGGGGTCCGGTACCCCCTCCCCCCCGTAAATACGTCACTGGAGGTAGGTACATTGACCTATACGCCATGATATATGCAATACCTATATTATATTTTAAAATGGTTATGGTATATAATAAACTTTCAATCGATTCTATCATTAATCTTCAGTCTGGTGTAGAAAATCGCGTGGTAATCGCTATAGATCGTATACATGTATTTGATTTCGAATTGCGCGAAAAACCACACACGAAAAAAAAACAATAATAATATTAGTCTGTGGTCATTCATCGTGACTCGTATTATCGTTGAATTAACCGCGCGTATACATGCTTTACTCTATTGGTACTATTACAATAAAATGTTCGAATACAGTTTAGATTAGTTTAGATAATAAGATAAAAGTGTGAAGATCTCTTGTATATTTATAGGAAAAAATGGATTGTAATCTAACCGTGGAGATGCTTTGAAGTAAGTAGTTTTGATCATAGATATATTTTTGATCACGTGTTTTGTCGATATAATATAAATAATAATATACACTCCTACGCTATCATTATTACATATATTATTAAACTGAACCTATACTTATCAAGTAAATTATTTTGATAGCTGAGTATATACCTAAAACGTAACACATTTGTTATTATTTTACGCAGTCGTATGTTCTTTTAAAACAATAACCATACAGATCGTCGACAATTACTTTCGTCGACTATGTTGAATGCAAAACTCAAGCGTGGACTAGTAAATGATACTTTCTATAATTTAGTCAAATGAAATATTGTGAACGAAAGTTAAATATTTAAGACTCAGTTAAGTTATGAGTTAAAGTTAACTTTAGTAATCCTAATTGAAATTTAAAAAATAATATATCGCGTAAAATAATTTATAACAGTTTTATATCCTTTTTTTCCCGTTCTAACAACTTATAAATTTATGTAACTATTATATCGTTGTAAATATAATAAACGGATAAAACTTCTGAAATGTACCTATACGTATATATAGGCGAACATAATAATATAATACTGTTATAACATTTTGTACTTTGCGTTAAAGTCGCTATAAAGTAATACTGCACATAACTCGTAATGTATATAATAAACTCAACTGACTGAAAAATAAATATTATAATTAATTGCTCATCGTCATCAGCCGAAATATTCAGATTCAATATCGGCCTGACTTTGACATCTTTGACGCTATTGTTCTGCGCGAACCGAGCAAAACCGCCGTTTATTGTTATCGTTATGGTCGTCATCGTGCCATACGCAAGTCGTTAATAATATTGTGTGCACGTCGAACGCTTATCATAATAACAATTCATAAGCAGTTATAATATATTGTATAATGTTTATATGTACGACAATCATTTTTTTTTTTTTTTACACGTTAATTTTGTTTGTACCTCGTATTTGTTATATTTTATGCTGCACAGAACGTCACGTGAACGAAACACGTCGCGGTCGTCGTATAATATAATAATATTATTATAGTATTGTATAATATATTATGGCTCTCATTTGGATTCATGACCGGACGACGCGGCTATGGACTCAAAGCGCCGAAAATAACGACGCGACACAATATAAGCACCGGTTCCGATGATGCGCTATTATTATTATTATACGTGTACGCGTGTAACCGGAAACGAGCTGTCCAAACAAACACGCGCGTTTTAATATATTATTATCATTTTGTTTTTTACATTTAGGTTTTCGTCTGTCGAGGAAATATCCATACGGAGTCGCCTAACTATTATATTATTATATTATTACATGCGTGAACGTCACCGCTATATAATAATATCGCCACGAGTCACGACCGCGGAACAGTAGTCCGTCCGTCATCGCAGGGAGGTGCTATACTGCGAGTAGATTATTATATAATACGGGTTACACGCGCACAATATCGTAAAGGACTATAATATTTATTATCGTGATAACGGTTGAAAGATATCGACTACACTAATGCCGAGGGATGTGAAATTTTCAAGTGTTTATACTAAATAAATTTCCGGTTTTCGATAAGCAGAAAAACTATAATTTCACATGGTTACAACCTCACTGAGAGACAAAACTCTGAGAATGGATGAAAAATCATTATCGTTTATATTCCCATTATACTCTAATGATTGCTTAGACAATTACAACCGAATCAACTATATATTATATACTTAAAGAACTGTCTTTATGACACTATCATATTATTATCTAAGAGCGAACTATTGTTCATTATTCACGCGCTCGCAAGGCTGATGAATCAAAAATTGCAGTGGTGTGGTCACAGCGTTAATCTATTATCAATTTGGTATCCCTTATCAGAAAAACAATAACAATTTGACCTGTTGCCGTAGACGGTTGATTTAATAAATAATATCATCATCACGCGTAAAATGACAAAAGCAAACTTATCGTATAATAATATATTATTTAAAATACCGCCGGGGCAGTTGAGCATACAAATAAAAAAGACCCCTCGGAGATAAGGACACGGCTCGAACGTAATTTTCACGTCAAAGGGTTATGTGTCGCCATTATCGATCGATTGGACGCGCGTCATCGTCGCAACGGTGTAATAAATAATAATTTATAAAAATATAGTCGCGCCGCCGCCGAAGTAATCGACGCGGTCGCGTTTTATTATCGTCTCGCGGACGATTATGATGGATCGACGACGGTTTTTGACTTCTTCATAACATAATAATAATAATAATAATAATAATATTATACGGTACACACATAATGTTGTTATTATTATATCGCGAGCATGATTGAAAACCCAGTTCGATGTGTATCCCTACCCCCGTCCATTATACATTATAATATGTATGTTGTATATAATACAGATTGCGAACAAACAAACATTTACCGGGTGTCCAAAAATAAATAAATAAATAATAATGAAAGTGACGACGAGGGCGGCGGCGGCGGCGGTGCGGTCGAGTTGAGGAGAAAGGGTTCGACACCTCCGGGCACTGATCGCGGAGTTTTCCGGGCCGTCGCGGCGGCGGAGATGATGGATGATGGCTCCCGAAAGACGCGGTAAATGATTTATATCGAGTGCCGGCCTAGGGAGAGAAAGAACTCGCTCCGTACGTATACACACGACTGGCAGGTCGATCCCCCCGCCCCCGCCCCCCACCACACCTAACCCCCCTAACCGCCACTGACGACGAGCGCCCGAAGAGCGCGACGTGGATTGATGAAGTTTCCCGGCGCGGGAATAATGAGCCGCCCCCTCCTCCGCCCCGTGTACCGCCGGTGAGCGCGCGGCTCCCGACATCGTCGCGATGACGATGATTATATTGTAATTGTTTGTTGGTTCTCCTTGCGCTGTCGCCCGCGGGAGCGACGCGACGCGACCTCGCCGGCCCGTGCGTCGCGATCGCTATTTCCCCTACGTCGCGCGTCGTCGCGGTCATCCGTCTTCATCAAACGCGCTCTCCGCCGGTTTCCGCCGCCCCGGACGCATCGCGTCGCGCGCGACCGCGGTCATCTATCATCGGACGCGTCTATATACGGATAGCCGCCGCGCGCACTCTGCCGGCCGCCGCGTCGTTCGCTGTCGCGATATCGTTATCGCGTATACGCATATAATATCGCTAACGTATTATCGTGTCCGGTATATAACGTAACAACATAACCGCTGTGTTTCAGCGGCGGATAATTTAAATCGTTATGGTATTAAAACACTCATATCATATCATGAACCAAACGTTTTTGTTTATGGTTATGTTTAATATTTCATATTTTATACTTTTATTTATGAATTATTATTAAGATTGACAAATGATATTACGTACTATATTATATTATAACCATCAAAATTTAATATACGGATTATCATCAATGAACATTTTACGTGATTCATTAGTATCTATATACCTATAATATTTTTTTTTTTTTGTTAATATTAATCATTATTAAGTATATTAAAATATAAAAGTTAAACGCATATAAGACTGTGTAAAACTACCTTACAAGTTATATTTTAGTATAGAATTTAAATATTGTCCCTCAAAATAATCCTAGGTCCTAGGTAGTGGCAGATCTAGAAAATTTCGACAAGGGAGGCACATTATTTATATTTTTGTAAAATATATTTTAATACAGATTCAATAGGTATTTAATATATAATTATAATTAATTATTTAATATAATTATGTATATACAATATACAAAAAACATAGTAATTTCTTGTCTCATATAATCATTAAATACTATGTTGTGTGATAGTAATACAAGTTTAAGAAAGTAAGTCGAAAGAAAGATCAAATATAATATATATAATTATAAAGTATATAGTATATACAATGTATATTATACATGTAATATGTCTTTGTTATATATTTTCTAAGTACCTAATCTTTTACTTATTTTTGGTTGATTACTAATTTTTTAGTAATTTACAAAGTGTTATACTAATCGTTTAACTATCGTTGAGGCAGTATATGTGTTCAAAATAAAAAATGCAAAGAAAAAGATTTTGGGTATGTCTTATAGTTTACTAACACATAAAAAATACAATGTTAGTGATTCAATGATAGATTTAAAAAGAGATTAATAAACTCATAACTGATAGTCGATAGATAACTGACAAATGAAATAATTATATATAGGTAGGTATATACATTGTTATAATATTTGTTATTTGTTATCCATCATAGACCGATAAAAAATAACTATTGTTATAGAAACATCAATGCTGTCAACAAATTTAATAATATTTTTCTATTTTGTCAGGAACATCTGTTAAAAATATAATATGTTTCTAACAATGTTATCTCGATTTTACGCGGCTTAAAATAATATATTTAGTTTACAAATCGTTATAGTACCTATATTACTCCATTTTTAAAATTTTATACAAATTGTGTATTTTCATAATATATATTATAACTCGGAATGGTTGGGATCGATTTTCTGTAAAATTATACTTTAATTTTATACCATTTTTTTCGTAAATTATCTCATTATGATTTGTCTAATACAAATGATTAGTATTTTATTTATTGTATTAATTATTGTTATATCGATTATTGTATTTTATTCTGTTTTTGCGCGTACAAATTTAACAATGAACGAACATGGAAATATTTTTTTATAATTTCATTGTAATTCCGACATAGCATACGAAGCAAATATACATATTTACAAATATTATAATTAGGTATTTATTGTATATACACATCGTAGCATGTATACATGTAAAATTTTTATTATATTTATAATTTAAATTTACATATTTAAAAACGAAACGATGAAATTAAAATTGTATTTACAATTTTAATACTTATAAATACTTTAATACTTATTATTTATAATATTTGTCAATCCATTAAATCCGTTTAATTCATCTAAGATAAATTTGATATGTACGTAGTATGTACATACATTATATGATATAACATATAATCTGTTATTCATTAAAATACTTTATTTATTATTTTACAAAACACCTTAATCGGTTAATTACCACCATTACGTGATTAGTATTAGATACTATAAAAGTATATACATTAGTATAGTATGTTAATTCATGTATATGAATGTGAATAAATATTATTAATATATATTCCTAAAATATAAACTCTACTTAAAGTATAAAACAAACTATACGTATTTAGATAATTACACTATTATTTATTTTTTTACTTTATCAAAAATAAACCTTATTGTTGTCGTTTTTTTACCATTTTTGGTATTTCTTTCTACCACTTTAAAAATCAATTGTTAAATCTAAATATTTTTAAACTTTTTAATATTACACAGGAATCATTCCATTTTTAGTACAAAATTCTCTACAGAAAATCTTGTCAGCTATAATTTTATTAATAACATTGAAATATTTTAACCTTGTGGATAATATTATATTTTAGAGATTGCATTAAAAGTCTTGTAATAATAATAATTATTATTAATATTATTGTTAATTACAAACGATTGTCACAAAATTATCGAAAAGGATAATTTCTCTCTGTATCTTGAACTAGGGATCGATAGCTTATATTGCGGGACAATAATATTAATAATTAATATGGAAATTAATCACATGCAACGCGTACGCGTATACCGAGACCAAAGACCTGCAAGTGCATTATTATCTGCATCGCACATAATATTATTATCACGACGATCGCAGAAAATAAACAGGCACTAAAATATAGCGTATATCCGCCGAATTTTTTCGCGTCTAACGGGCAGAACCGCAAAAAGAGCATATATATTATTTTTATCAGTATTTATCAGGTATGTACTTACGTTTTCCGGTCAGGTAACACACTAATACGTACGCGTATATTTTATAACATTGTGGATCAGTTATCAATGCTGCAACGGGCGTCCGTCGGTCATTCGCCACCGCCGTTTAATGTGATCATCTTATCACGACGCAAAACGCGTATTATTATTATTGTTACAATAATGACGCTGTTCATATCGTATAGTTTAACCGGCCTTTGTCGGGCACGACGGACAGACGTCATTATTAATATTGTTCAAACACCGCGCGATACATATCATACAATTGTATACTATTTTAATATGGTGACAGAAGGCAATTAAAGTGCATGTGTGTGTGCGTGTGACATAGCTACGATCGCGCACACACGAGAGTTTCAACGGAAGTCGTAAGTCACGATTTTCGAAAAAAATATAAAAAAATTCACGCACGGCGGTACATTATAATGCGTATAATGTATATATTATACAGGATGTAAGTAATGTAAGACGAGTTACAATACTATTTTTTTTTTTTTAACTAATTAAATAAGTTATTCAAGCAATAGTTAAAAGGTACTTTTAACTTTAGTTAACTTATTAAAGTTAAAACTCTAATGAAATTAAAAATAATTTTAATTAGTTTTAATGATGAATATATTATGATAGGTAGGTTTAAATTTTTTAAAAAATATATATTTTCGTTTATCTACAATTTTAATCATATTTTTTAAGTGCCTACCTATATATAGGTAAATTTGAAGGAAAATTAAACTTGTTAAATTAAAAATTGATACTTCGAAAGTTAACTGAACTTTGATTTTTTTACTCGGCTTTAAACCAATCTAACTCAACCTGGCTATTAATGTATAATAATAATGTATTATTTTAAATTAAAATATTTGTTTTTTGTTACGATGAAATTTGTGATTTGACATAATATTAATATATGTACCTAAATATTGCCTGTTGTCATTTTCAAGATTTTATATTGTTTTCCTATCATCCTATATCACATATTTTAATTTAAAAAATGGGATGTTTGTAGTCTGTACTTCATTTAAAATTAATTTCTACCCTTGGCTACCATTAAAACTATAAAATTAATTTAAATTTTTGTAGGGTTTTATAATACAACTGGAATTACTATTTTCACATATTTTATTTTCGTATATATTTTAATATTCTTAAATATTTATTTTCTTATAAATATCAAGCGAATATATTTTTTTTAAATGTTTATCAAAGCTATATTATTAAAATTAGTTATATTTTTTGGTTAATCATAATTTAAAAGTTAGTTTTTATATTTTATTTATATAATTTTATGGTATGCTATTTTTTTATGAAGCTTTTAAAAGTCCATAACTTCACGTCTTCACATGTTCTAAATGGAAGTAATTGTTTTAATTTAAAATTTTTTAAATAATTTTTCATTCAAACTAGACGCTTTAGTTTTGTTTTTAAAACCTTTTTTTAATGTAAAAAATATACGAATCAATTTTAAAAATACTCGTATATTTTATGAAATTATATTATTGCGCCGCACAAACACTCTGTATATAAGTGTTGCAGTGAAACAATACCGCGGTAATAACGCGGTATATTATAATGTATATCCGACGTAACAGCGTGTGTAAATCACGCACGTCGTTGAACGTATACATACATGTTTTTTCCACTAGGTATATATTGTAGAGGCGCCCCATCGCCGCGCGGAAACTGTCAGAGATAACCGCGTGGTACCTTAAACCGCGTGTACGGTAAGTAAGTATACACTTTACATTATTATAAATGGGTGTGCGTGTACAGGACGTTTACACGACACACGCGGTCCGTCGGCGGTCGGTAAAATACTAAAATATACGAGTATATCATCAGTGCCAATCGACGTCGTCATCGTGTACACACACATATATAGTATATATATATATATATGTTTTATACGTATTATGGTGTTTTTTGCGAGATGAAAATCGCATAAAAACACAACGACGAAACGGTAAAAATTGAAAAAAGAAGCCGTCGAAATTATTTAAATATTATATTAGTTTAATTTCGATAGGATATAATTTAGATTCGAAGGCAAAAGCACCCGTAAAAGCGGTGGGGGGGGGCAAGATGGTGCCCGTGAGTGAAATATTTACCCTCCTTGAGTTTTGGTGATGAACCGTGGCGGATCTACTGGGGAGGTAATAGAGTCATAACCCCCCCCTACTGGTAGATAAAATAAAGATTTTTTGTATATATAAATTTATTATTATATGTCTATATTAATTAAGTTTACCTATACATATATATGTTCACCAGGGGTTAAAGTGGGGGGGACGCAAGGGGACTCAGTCCCCCTACCTCTAATGGTGGTTTAAAAGCGTCCCCTTTAACAAATTACACGTTACAAAACGTTCTGGAGACATAAAATTATATATGGAACGTTTAAAACTATATGGAGACATTAGTCCCCCCTGGAATTTTTTCCCACTTTAAGCCCTGATGTACACACATATTTAATATCCCCCCCTCCATAAGAAAATCCTAAATCCACCGCTGACAAACTGTATATAATCCATTCCAAAAGAGAGTGTACTGGGCAGAAGACTAATTTTTGTCCGACGGTACCTTCTACTAAAAAAACATTAAACCCGATATTAACATTTATGACGCATAATCTATATACACCGCGTTGACAACAATACGATAATAACAATTAATACGACAACATTTGTCTTTAATTTTTTATTCGGTGTATAATATATTTCAGGAATTTTCGGTCCCGCTCATAAAATCGATTTCGGCATTACCACCGACCCGTGGATATAAGTGATCGATGGATGGGAAAATTTGGGATCCAATCGTCATTCATACGTACATGCGCGAAGGTGGTATGCTCTCTTTTCGAATGGAGTATAGCGTAATGCATTGGCGCCCGGAGGGGGGGGGGGGCAAGACGGGGCATTTGCTCCCCCCTGGAATTCAAATAAAATGTTGAACATTTTAACTTTTATTTTGATTTATAAACATTTTATAGATATTTTTACTTTGGTGTATGGGGTTGTTGAATGTTGATCATAATAACAATATACTTTAAGGCATAGATAACGAGTATTACATTAATCACGCAAAATTAAATACGTTTAAATTCTGTGAATTTATATTAATCAGTGATCACCTAATGTGTAAACTCCATAATATTATGACGACCGACGCACACATACGCACACGACGTCTGTCAAATAACTGAGATAACTAAAAATAAACCGAATGTATAGGTACAATAAAACATTGGGAATTATTGTCATAATTATTGACATAATATGGTCTATGACGAGTGAAGACCGATTATATGGTCTATGTATGTTAAGTGTCCATCGTGAAAGAGTGAATATAAGAAAAGAAAAATTAATTGAACAGTTAATAACAATATTTGCAAAAGAACAACCACGAAGACTACAGTTTTTATTTAATAACGAATAAATAGCATATAATTCTGACACAATTTTTACTTTATAAGGAAGATATTTTTTTATGTACTTTTTGGTATTTGATTTAATATAAATCTAACACATTTTGTAGTTTACGAGGAATAAATTTTTTTTAATGTATTTTTTGGTGTTTGATTTCATTATACCCCTCCCTGATAAATTTTCTGCGGGCGCCCATGGCGTAATGTGATTTTAAAATGAAATTATATCTAAATATTATTTAACTATATGAGGGTAATATACTATATTATGTGTTTTATAAATTCTATTTGAATTTATATAATTCCTATAATAATATTAATCATTTAACTTTAAAATAATTTACACTCTTCTATATAGCATATTTTAAACGCTTGCTCCTCCCCCTCACAACTAGACAAATATCTGTGATTGTCTATGATTAGGGTGATAATTAAGACAGAAATATCCAATAGTAGGAGTTATAAAAAGTTCGTAATTATACAATATCCAATTGGACGATGACCCGAGATAAACACACGTCACCTCTTTTAGTGTTATCGAGATCGTTCGGACGAGAGGATCCAACATAACTTTTGATAGTTTTATTTTTATGATTATTATTATTTTTTACATAGCACAAACAGCTTCAAATCGTCATGAACAGCATAAAAAAAAAATGTAATTGTTCGTATTTATTATTATCGATAAGACAAAAGTTTTCGTGTTTACATAGAGTAGTCGGAATATTATATTAAGTTATAAAAATAACGGAGATAATATTTTAAAGTGTAAATTTTCCACAATTACCAATTATACTGCAGCATGAAAATATTCTTATCATCTTGACACCCTAACCGTTTCAGTGATTATAATGATAAACATCTGTTTTATAAGAAAAATTACCTGAAACAATTCATAAATATCATTAGTTCAGTGCTGAGTGCAGTATTAAATATTAAATGCAAAACAATGGGCTTAATGCATATTCTTTGCTCTAGCGTATCATATTCAAACGTTTGTAAACCTCTAAACCTTAACGCTAATGTTTGATGAATCATTGTATAATATTATTTAAACTCGCTTTTCTGTCGAATATTATTACAATACAATGAAAATAATTATATCGGGTATAGTTTTCAAACCCCTCGATAAGTGTATAGTATAATATTATTTAAATTATTGTTATCTTCAGTGATTATTATATTTTTAATTTCATAATATATACTCATATTATATTATAAAATTATATATAAATAGAGTGTAAAAAGCAAAAATTGATATTTTAATGAGTACGTGATTTTTATTTCAGAAATAAATTTTTAATTGAGTTTCTAGTTTTATTTTCATCGTTATAACCGTTTATATAATACACTATACTTTGCATGATAGTATTAAAAATCGAAATAAAAAACCTTTTTTTTTTTAAATAAAAAACGAACATTGTTTACAGTAACTATAACACGATGATACATATTTCACGTACAGGACCCGGTAAATAACAAAATAGTATAATAACTTATCGAATTCAACGTTGTTATATGTACAAATTGAATAATTATTCAACTAAACATGTTAATTTAATATTGTTAAATAATGTTTTAACGTAAATGTATTATGAAGTGAAAAAAAATCCCTCGTTAAGTACCGAAAATGCAATTAATTCCACCAGATAGCTATTAGGACGCGTCTAAGTGGAAAATGATTTGATTTCGCAGAGGGCCACAATGTACGTGCAACCCTTCTAAACAGAACGTAATCCAAATCGGGTTGTCAATTTTAGTTAGTATAGGCGTGTTTATATATACTTGCACGTTGACAGCACGGGACAATAGGATTCGGGGCTAAGTTGAAAGGGTCCAGCGGTTGAGAGAACAAATCCTCGTCCAATCGTAATGAGATAGTCATTTTGTTATACGAACACAATGTTTATTATACATCCGAACAGAGCATTTCTCTACAAGTATTATATATTATAAACGTACAATACATTATAATAATAATAATAATAATATATATTGTCATAAACACAAACATAAGCTCAACAATATCAACATTTCGAAACGTATTCAACTATTCAATGTATAGAACGATAAAATAGAAGCATATTTGTTCAAATATCTAATATAATTGGAAATATTTATTTTTCCTTATAGGTATACAGTTTATTTTAGATAAATTTATTGTTAAAGGTCAGCAAATCGTCTTTTTACGTGACACACAACAGGACCGTTCGATACTCTAAACAAAACAAAACAAAACAGAAAATATCTACTTCAAAAATACGGTTTTGTCATATCGGACAATAATAGACCCATATAAATACAGCGTTTTTGTAAGACATTGAGTATGAGTTTTCGTATGAGTAAATTGTAAAATCAACATTTACATTTCGGAGGTTAGGTACATATATTATATATTATTTCGTTTCGAGGAAACCATCGTACATATGTCTGCCTGGAGTATAATTCTGTAAATTAAGAACATACTATTCATAGAGCTGAGCGTGAAGTTTCTTTTGTATCACATTAAATCGAATTAACAAACGAAAGAGGTAGAAAATGTAGGTAGTGGGTACAACATTTATTTTGTGTTCATTTAATTTCAAGGAAAAAAAGATTAGGCAGTGAAAAAAAGTATATTGTGTTGTTATCCAGTTGTCGTTATTTTTTTTTACAGTTTTAAATTTGATGTCCTGCAGTCATTTTATAAGAAATATATTCAGCTAAAGGTTTTTATTTGGCCAGTCCGAACGAAATTTAGTTTTTCCGTTTGTTTATCAAATTTATTGAGCCGTACAATAACCGATTTCCTAGAAAAGAAAAACGGATCGTTCGATAGCGGTTAAATTTATTCATATAGGAGATAAAAAAAAAAAAATAGCCTCGACCAAATATTATAATATATTGTTAAATTTTTATAAGAAACTATAAAATGATTATAATGTTTATTTCTGTTTAACGTCAATATTTGTCGTACGTAAAATAATAAAACATAAATTATGGTACACTATACCATGTCGTGTATATATAGCCGTGTAGGTGACCGCAAACGTCGCGTCTGGACAGCCGACGCTCGCACTGATATTTTCACACGATTCCGAACTAAACCGCCGATTTTATACATATTATATTAATTATTAATATAAGTAGGTATCTTGTGTATTTTATTGCATTATTTTCGTCGGTCCACGTAAATTTCGTTCGTTGGGAAAAGGATCTAGTTTTTAGGAAAACAAACTGCATATAATTTATAAATTATAATCGTTCGAAATATAATTTCTGACGAGTATAAATACTCGTAATGTATTGATTCATCGTGTACAGAGCGTTCAGAATTTCAATGTCAAAAAAATGGTGGAATTAGGTACATTCGATTTGTATATTTATTCATTATGCGTGTAACACAATTTATTGATCACTCTGTGTATATTTTTTACAGGTATAATTAATGATGTTTTATATATAATATATTATTATAAGATTGTTACAACGCGAATGAGCAGGCCTCAGTTTTTTTTTAACATCACATCCACTATAAATAATAATATATGTTATTAGTAGTTATAACTACCTACTGTATTCAACTACACTGTCATTTATATTTATTTAAATAATTAGTGATGGGACTGATCAGATAAGTTTTTCAGCATTTATAATAGTTTATACTATTAAAAAACAGAATTTATTAGTAGTTTCAAAATATCAATTCGTTAAAATAAATTATACAGAATAGTAGCAATAAATCAATAAAAAAAATTCAACATATTTTATAGATATTATAATAAATAAATAAATAAATAAAAGGAACACGCATTAGTAATAAATTTAAAATATATTTACGACTGTTAAAACATGACTATACCACAGGTCCCAGTTTTAAATATCAAATGACTACTAATACTACTATTATTTAACTATGACTATACATAACAATCAAAACTGAACATATAACACTTTAAAGCTATTAAATTAAGATTAACTTTGACATTGTATCTATGCTAGTGAATTTTATTGCATTTATTTAACTTGAAAAAGAAGTAGCATAATATTTTTATCATTTTAAATCCTTAACTCCAAATAAGAGTTACAACTATAGTATATTATAACAGACAAGCAGACAATTCTCCCGTCAACGTACGGTAAATCTCTACATAATAATAGACACAATATATACATAAGCATTTTATCGCTATTGAGTTAATATATCATAGAACAGTTGAGTTGTCGGTAATTTTCTCATAATTTATATTATATGAAATGAGTATAATTTGTCCAGATTTGCTAATATAACCAAAAATAATAAATAAAATAAGTAATATTTTTTTATAAAACCCTGTCATTATTTTGTCTACATTATAACGCGCACTACCTATATAACTTAAAAGTTTATAACCTATAAATTTCTATACGTGTCCGTGACGTGGGTTCTATATTATATTATTATATTATTATACATATATACATTATAATAGATGTCGTATACTCTATTTACGTCGTCATACATAAATGGTAGTGGACAGCATAGGGTTAAAAGGGGTTTACGCCACGTTTATTTGTTTGGAGATTATATATATATATATATACAGGGCGATCAAAATTGTATTTTACAGCATCATTTTCTTTCGTTATTGTGTATTATGTTATTTGAAATATGAAAAAAAAATGCATATACAAAACGTATATAATCAAATTCGGAAGATATTACGAATATACACTTTTTAAACACATAATCCATTATTGTGAGGCGGACGTTTGAAAATTCAAAGGGGTAAATATTATACTGGTATTATTTACACTTTTCTCTCTCTCTCTCTCTCTCTCTGATCACTCTGTATATATATATATGTTATGGTAAATACATATAATATATATAATAATATTATATGTGTGACCGAGCGACAGGGATAGTGTGTGTGGTCGTAAAAACTGTATACGTATATTATTGCCCTTGGCGTGTTTTCGCGGTGCCTCGTAAAAGTTTACGGCCAGAAGAAAGGCGGCGGCGTCATAAAACGGCTTATTAAAATCGGCCGCCATTTGCCAGCCCCGTACGAGGCGCATAAATTACCAGTTTATTACCGGCACCGGTCTAATAATTTACGACCACAGTGTATATAATAAGGATAGTATCCAGTTTGTTATTTAAAAGCGTAAGTATACACACTATTTATTATAACATTATATTATATTTAACGGTTGCTGGAGAATACGGCTGTAGTCGTAATGAGACAAATCAAGAGAAACGCGATCAGCGGTTATTTAGTTGTTATTTCCACACGCGTGGAAAAAGGCAAAAAAGAAAAAACTGGCGAATTTCATCGGCTGTCGCCAGACGATACAGGTGGTATATAAATGGCGGTATACTCATTATATAATATTATATACTGTAACCGTCATAATGTTTTCAATCATCACGAGTATAAATTGAAATAATATATACCCGACTTACATCTGAACTATATTTAGCGGTTTTTTTTCACGTTTTTATAATAAAACACCGGAAACATTCAAAATCATTTCCAACATACGTATTTTGGCAAAAACCGTATAGAAAGGGTTATTATTATTATTATTAATTGTTATATTATTATTATTCGTCGATCCTCGAAAGAATTTTGATTTCGCCGATAAAGTATACATTATATAGTTATGTACACATTCGCGACGGTGTACATTTTTTATCGTCATCGACCTGTGTGGCGGACGCTCCCCCCCTCCCCCTCTCCGTGAGTCCGGTAATGTATGTTATATATTATTATTATAATCTTGGCCCGGACGAGTTAATAATATATATAATATATAAGTGAGCCTTCGTCTTTTTTGTCGTCGTCGATGCGTTGAAAACCAGTTGCTTACAATATATTATAATATAATAATATACAAAACCGAAGAAAAGAACGAACGAAAATAATAATAATATAACGAATTAATTGTACGAATCAACCGAATATATACGAGCCGCGTACCTTTACCTACCTATATAAATCATGCGATAAGAAAAACAGATAATACGCGTCTTATAATTTATATTTATTATAAACTTCCGAGACCGCGTACACGAATAGCGTTATTATAATCGTATTCTATACATCGTCATTTTAGTAATTAAATTGTTTAAAATTCAGGTATTCTAACATACCCATCACGGCAATTACTTATACAGAGTCGGCGATGAGTTTGCGTCGAAAACTTTTAGTTGCAATATATTATTATAACAGATGATATAATATATCTAGTTAGAAACACGACGTTTCACTTTACGAAATGTATAAATTATACGCAAACAATTATAATTATTTTTTAACGGATTAAAGGGTACGCGTTTAACTTTACGGTATTTTATTATAAGCGATGACGCGATATACCAACACGCGGTTTTGTATATACATATTTTTTTAATGGACGGAGAACGTTTTTTTTATGCGCATTTTACTAAAAGACCCTTTTGGCGAATACCATATTTATATATAATATACTCGTTGGCACGTCCCCGCGGTGCTATTAAGTTCGCGTGACGGACCGCATTTTTGCCGTTCTAAAAAACCTAAGTTTCTGTAAAAAAAAAAAAAAATATATATACATAAAAAACGGAAAACTCGTTGACGTTTTTCGCCCGATACGAATCAGCAGCGATATAAATATATATATACATACGTTACGGTCGTAATTCTCTTATACTCGGCGGCGTATCCGGAAAACGAGGAAATAATAAGTGCCGCCGAGGGGACGTGTTCACCGCGAAAATGGTATATATAATATATCGTCTGGATATAGCATAATCTACTCAATTTTAACTCGCGCTCGTGTGGGCACATACGACTTTACAATAATAAACAGTCTGATTTACGATGTCGCGGCAACTCGTAGTAATAATATTATTATCTCCGCCAGTACAGCAGAATCAAGTCATGACCGAACTTTTACACGAGATTCAACACAATATATATAATATATATATATATATACCTACGTCCCGAATCGATATATAGGAGCGTGTAGATATACAGGGTGATCAGAATATCGTCTTACAAATATAATATTATTGAAATTTTGTGTAATTTCCACCGTTTTTGTAATATAAAATTCTGATTTCTGATCATTCTGTGTAATATGTTTGGACGCTAACTTGCAGCCATCATGACCATAAACAATTTATATAAAATGTTAAAACCAATATGATGTCGATATTATTGAAAAATATTATTTTATTTGATTCCGTATTACTATTTTAAGTTAATATTGGTTCATTTCCACATCGAGACTTAGTCCAGATTAAAATAATTTGAGGCTTCGGGACCAACATTTCCCATGAGACCTCATTCTCCAATATATAAAAAAAAAATGTTCTGGCTTTACACTTGGCAAAGTCAATAAATTATTTCAATACTCATAATTTAAAATTTTTACAATTTAAAAAAAAAAATGTTCGGTATAAAATCTCAAATCTCCTGAGGTTCGGGGATAACGGCCCCTCTCCTGTCTCCTCCTTTTACCCGGGCTTAACTGAGACCATATTCTTTCTAATTCGTAAATATGTGTAATAGTTATATGAAAATTAAATATACATCCATCAATAACACACTTGTTTGACGGTTTATTTTAATTTTATCATCAGTGTTGTGCACTATCTAGATAAAATGCAGTTATCTTTTTATTTTATTTTAATAAATAAATAGGCTATCTGAGAATAATCATCTAGATAATTATTCAGTAATTTAAAAAAATTTGACACAAAATTATTTTAAACTGCACTCTGTAAACACTTGTTATAGTCTTAACTGGAGCGTCAGATAGTTTATAATTAATAATAATAATATTTACAAAATAATTATGATAATAACAACTATGGTTTACGCCGAGTATATACGAACTTTGTATCTACAATATAAAATATTAATTTTTTTTTTATTATCTAGATAAATTATGGATTATCTTTGTACAACACTGTATATCATTGATATGACTTAATGTAATGGAGTCCATTCAATTGTTCTTTCGCATTATTTAATTGTTTAATGTACGGCTGACAGCCGACAATTTTATATTACATTAACGAGAATAAACAGCGTATAAGTGAAAAATAACAAAATATTCCGGTTTATATTACTAACCTAAGACTCCTTATAAAAATATCAAGCAGGTAATAGATATAACATACTAAAATATTTGTGATTTTAACACACAATAGGTTTAGTTTTTGAGGCTATTCCCTCTTTGAGCTTACTTATATATAGGACGTATATTTTTGTCGTTTAGAATTTCAATAATATTATACGATAAAATGTGTACGATGATGAGCCGGACACATTTAGGATCACTGTGTTTATTTAGTAATAATATAATATATTATAAACTCGTCGTTCTTGTCCGCATATTCTGTATAATAGTATATATTATTTTTACGACGACCGAGGCCAAAAACGTATATTATTATAATGTTAATTTTGATACAATTTCGATGCACATATAGTGTGGGCTACTGTATTCCTACCGGATGCGGTAAATGATACAATATCCGATTTGGACGAAATGACCGGGAAAAAAAACCGCACAAAAACGATAACGATGTAATTGTATTATTATTTATTATCTATTGACCTCAAGTGTATACCTATGTCCTATAGAAACTCACCAGTATCAGTTTATATACGAATGAAATACGTTGAAATACAATATAAAATATAAAATATCATTCTTCCGTCGCAGGTAAACGCGTGTTATATATTATAATAGAATTACAATTTACAATTATTGTAAACAACACCGAATACGATCCTCATAACATAATATTAAAGACTTTACAGTACATAGAAAACCTACAAAATATAATATAATACAGGTAGTCTAACAATATAATATCATACTATACAGTATACAGGTTATCAGAATTTCATGTTACAAAAATAATGGAGATAAAAATGAAAACGTATTTAACATTTTCGTATTGTGAAATTTTGATGTGCACAAAGGTATACCTCAGACCTTTTTAAACGACACACACGAAGATGCGTCTATAATATTTTTCTTTTTTTTTTTGTCGCCATCGACAATAATTGGTATTATTATACTCTCTGAACCGTGTCAACGTGACGCCTCTCGTACCTATACATAAACAATCGCATATCACGTATAACGCATAATACCCGAAGAAAAGAAAAATGGACATGACTTTTTCAACGTTGCATCATTCACTCTCTAAATAGGTAAACGGATCTAAAATATTTTTCTCGAATATCGTACAAGATTAATCTTAGGAGAACGTGACACAATAATGTATAATATACAATGCTATATATGCCAATTCGCAAGTCACCGACACGAACCGATCCCTTCGCGCGTACTGCACCTACACTTTATATACGATCGCCAAAAATTCTCTTGAATAGGTACCTATACACACTCACACTATAACTCTGCGGGTGTGTTTTTTTCTTTTTAATCCCTAGATTATCGATTTATTTTATTCATATAATAATAATAATACTATATTGTACATATACCCCAAAAACTACCAACTGTACTGCAACTTCTACTGCAGAAGACCGTATCTGCCCATGCGGGCACATTGTTATTTGTTTATTATACTCGCCGTCAATACAACTATAATATGTGACTTTTGTGAACATTATAACGTTAATTTATTTTCCTACAACCCAAAATGCATAGGTCAAAAACTACAATAATTGAAACATTCCATGATAATACGTTATATTATAATAGGTATATACATATATAATCATATAATCAATAAATGGTTTTAACCAAGCGTTCTATATAGAAAATACAACGGACTTAACCTCAACCGCAGTTATGGCTACGATTTGAGCTTTGTATATATTGACATTTGTAGAATATGAGTGATATAATTTCGGGCGATTTTCCGCTCTCGTCTTAAAAGCAATTATTTATATAATGTAGTATTTATATAATATACTTATAAGGATAATAAACGTATCTTTATATAAGCACATTAACGATCCGCCACCATCATAATAATATTCATATTATTATTATATACATCCGACCATCGCAATTTATTATAGTCTTCATCAACGCCTCGTTTCGTATATTATATACTTGGGTATTATATATGTTATTACATCGTACGAGTTGTACGAGTAAGACTTACGGGAGAAAATCGAATTTTGGCGCCGGTCCGCATTAAACATAATAATATATTATACATATTATATTATTATTATATGTACGAGGTTTGTCTAATGGCTAGTCATAGCTACACTTAAATATAAAATTTATCGACATTCTCCCTCGCCCTCTCCGATTTCGATAAAATAAACTAGGTACCTGTATAAATGTATAATAATAAACATCCGTTGGAAATTATATACGAATTATAATATACATTATTACACTCTGAACGTATATAAATTTGATATCGGCACAGGGTGATCAAAACGTTATGTCGAGTAATGTAATTTTCTCGTTGTTTATATAATACGCGAAGAGTATATAATGATGGATAATATTCGAACTACATTTAAACATTTCTGAACGAACTAGGCTATTTGTGCGGTGCTCAATGACCGGCAAGTGCCAATGAAACGTCCATAACTCGAGAATACTGAACAGTGATCACCCTGTATGTACGGCAAACTCGACCTAAATACGACGGCTCGTTGTATAAACAACGAAATGAGTAATCATAGTGATTAGGATCTCTTCGGCGGGTATATAATTTTAAATATTATAATATAGTCTTGCCTCCTGCTTGTCGTTGGTTGTATAATATAATATTTTCTTGTGTACCATAACGACCTATATATACATTTATAATATTATGTAGATTTATGAGCCATTAGTACCGGATAAATGTCCGTCGGTGGTCGAAAAAAACCAGTCGTAAATTGAATTTGGAGACAACAAGTTTTGACCGCTAATAATGAGTTTTTTAATATTTTTCTTTTTTTTTCTGCCGCAGTCAAAACAACTCTAAATAAAAACGAAATTACGAACGTTTTACTATTTTACTTCACACGCGATAACATGCGCAATATTATAATATATACTAAATAAAACAACGTGCACGGTCGTATATAGCCGTTTAATATCTATTCGGATGCTAATTGAGTACTCTCCGCGAGAAAAATATGTTTCAACGTCTCGCGCGTTTCATCAACAAATTTTATTTTGTGTTTTACACCGCACACATAATTTACTACATAGGTTTGGGCTACATATTTTATGTCGAAAAATACGCAGTTAATGGTCGGGTCGGGTCGTTAAACACAATTTAATCTACGCTATGAGTTATTTTTAAGTTGTTTACGCTGTAAATATAATTTATTGTTTTTTTATTATCTATTAAAGGACGTTTTTTTTTTTTTTTAATTGTGTAATACTTAAAACGATTTCCATTTTGTTCAATTTCTATTCGAATGTCGACAATCAATCGGGTTTTATTTAAACCTCATTATAATATTATAACGTAATATAAATTATTCGTTTACCGTTTATAATTTTTTTTTAAAAAAAAAAACCGTGTATGTACCCACACGTAGCGTAATATAACTTATTAATAATTATTATATATATATAATATATTATACATATAGCTCAATCAACTTTTAATTAATTTAAAACGAATAGGGTCATTTATGTGTATATTATTTATTATTAATTTATTATTGTTAACGCGTACGGGTGCGATGCTCCGGTTTTCTATATTATATTATTATAATATAATATTATGGTTTTGTGCTTGAGAATTTAATAAAATATGAAAAATAATATATACTGGGACGTATATATAAAAAAAAAATTATATACGAAATAATGGCTTGTCGGTGAGAAATTCAGTGCACTTCAGTACAATAATAATAATAATAATTTAGTATATATGCATATGTTTTAAATAATATTTTGAATTTTGATTGCCGTATAATATATGTACAACAACGACCTCCGACAATGCGTTCACATTTTCAATTTTCTATTGTACGACACGGCTATATTTTATTATGTATATTTTGCGGTATAGTGCGGTTCTCTCGAGTGGTGCAATTTACTTCAACGCCATTATTATTATTATTCTTACACGTAAATCACCCACACGCGCAAGTGTACCTATATATATATATATATATATATATTTATATATAGTGAAATAACGACTATTATTAATTATATTGTATTATTATAGATGTATTTATCTATCTACTTCATTGGCATCCCCAGAGGAGCAAAACGGGGGAACTTGCCCCTCCTGGAATAATGTTATTTCCATATCAATTAGTAAAATTTCCAATGAGAAATTAGCTTCTAATAATTTTTAATATTACTTAATTGTAATAATGACGAAACATAATAATGTACTATAAATAAAATGTATAAACAAATTTTCATTAATTTTTTTAATTAATTTTGCTCCCTCCCCTAGACAAATGTCTGGGGACGCCTATAAATTCTACTTGGCCGTGTATTTTAAGTTGAAAAAGTGATAATATCAAATATAAAGAATATGTTTTAATGTGAATCGTATATTTTCAGTGCTTGAAGTAGCAAAAAAATGAAGTAAAATACCCTTTTCATGTTTGATAAAGACGCGTCCCCTATGTCTCTATTTACCCTATTATGACGTGAGCACCATCCATTCAAATAGTAAAAGTACGTTAAACTTATTGAAAAATTACTTGAGGTATACTCAGTGCCCCTGTGTCTCAGAAATTCGAGCACTGTATATTAAAAATAGCGGATTTGTATTATATACACGACATATATTATTATTATTCAATTAGTCTCGTCAGCGTTTGAAAGCAGTCGGGATAGGTATAATATATTGTGTTATCACAGTCAATTTTTTTAATTTGTCAATGTCAACCACCCATAATAGTGATTAGTGACCGTCTATATAATCTAGATCGTATTTTATATATGAGGAGACATTTTAAAACGTATTTTGGTACAAAATAATATAGGTATAGGTATTGTGTACGTTTAAAAAAGGGTGGATGGTAGAATGATTCTAACCGAACTTTATTTCTTGTACAAAATATACGATTTTCGAATCTTAAGTTGATACAAAACATGTTGTTTATTTGCATCATAATTATTTTTATTAAAATGAATTATTTGTTTTTTCTATATGTAAACATATTACTATTTGCTATGGGTTAATAATTTATATAATAATATAGAAAATAATATAATAGATAAAAATAATAACAAATTTACTCAAAATGTTCCAACTATTTATCTTTTGAATATAATATGTTGAAAATAGTACTTTTTGATAAAATTTGATAATTAAAGAATTAAAAATAAAAATTACCAAAAAATGAAGTCTAAAATATTTGTTTATACATTTTTTAACAATTTTTATGTCAGACCTATCATTTATTTAACGTACGACAGAAAATGACCACTCCTAAATAATAAATAAAACTCATTAAATGTACATTTTGGCTTTCACCCCACATCACTAAGATAAGTAATTTAAAATATTTTATTCTTTTGTAATATTATTAATTAACGCTCAAATAAATCGGATTTTTTTTTTTTTAAATTTGGATGAAAATTAAATTTTGTATAAGCATGAAATGATGCCTATGGCATCCATTGGGATGTAAAATATCTAATTTTACATAAACTTATGATTATTTTACAGTTATATAGTAGTGGATTGAATTGATACAAGACTCACAGTACAGGGTACTCGACGGTCAACTTTATCTTGTATTAAGTTGATTCAAAATCTGGTTCAAATGCAAGATAGTCGAATTTACTATATTTGATAGATAATAATACAAGCACATTTGAATAAATATAAGAGCTGCGCATGGAAATAAAATATGATGATTATATCGATTTTCGTTTATCTCCATCAATCACTGTCAAAAGAATATATGTAAGTAATTATAATAATAATTTCGAAAAACACCACGCTGGTCCAGTTCCGATTCAGTACTTATAAAGACATTATGAACGAAAAATATAATTCGTATATGGTCGAAATATAAAAATATAAAAAACACACGTTTTGTTTACTATTTATTAATGGACAATTAAACACAAATCGAATCGTCCTTAGACGTCTCCGATAATTAATTTTATTATTTAACTCGCGTTCATAGGTACAACTAGAAGAATGTTAGGGGGATTTTGGCACCTTCAGGCTCAAAATTAGTACCTCTAAAATTTCAAACCTCAATTTTTGATTTGAATGTATACACTTTTAATAATGTAAAACGTAAAACTTGTTAAATGTTTAAAAACGCATTAATTGAAAGTATAGTTACATGCTGAAACAAAACGGGACGGAATCGCAATTTTGACAACCCGGAATAACGCGTCAGAACCCATAAGAATTTTTTACGCGACTTTTGTAACCCTTATATTCGTTTAGTCGCTTTTTGAATTGTTTAAACACATTTTCATTGTAATGAATGATACGAGTGGTGACATTATTAGTTTATTACAGTGGCGAGAATAGGAACAGGAAAACGAAAAAACAACCGGAATTGAGATAATATATTATAGGAATAATGTAATATGCATTCAGACAAGGGAAAAAGAAGGAGAGTTTCAGACATTATTTTCAATATTTCCCGATAATAGTTATCATAGATAACGTACAAATTTATAAAGGTCACAAATAGTTTATAAATGTACTTTATGCGCCAATACGCCTACGCAGTGCGCAATCGTATTCCGTCAAAATATTGTTGTCGAAACTATAATGCGGTTTGAACTTCGATTCAGTGTGCGGTGTAACATATTATTTATAAAACTGTGCGATGATAGACGTGTAAAAGCACAAAAGAAAATTAAAACGTGTTTTATTTCGTAGAGTCGGTGTTATTGCACTGGTAAATTGTATAAATCGCGTCTCGTGGGGGCGTATTTTAAATTCAAAGAAAATATTATTATATATAATCGGACGCCAAAGAGCACAATAATATTGTCGTCGAGCCGTAGGTAGGTATGAATTATGATTATACGATAAAATATTGTGCGTACGAATTCGATACAGTCGGTGATATAATAATAATATAATATTTATTATAATAGGACAGTGTTTCCAAACCTGTGGGTCGCGAAAATTGTTTGACGGATCGTTTTACGTAAACTATAGTTGCAAGGATAAAATCATAATTTTCAATTAAAATCGCAATGATTAACACATTTCATTATATTAATTAAAAAAAAATATTATCAAACAAAATCTAGTACCAAATAGTATTCCGTATTAAATTATTTAAATGTAAATAATTGGTTTTTTTTTTGTCGTTTCAAATCGATTGTGTTGGTCGCCAATTCGCCATAACAAAAAGATTGGGAAACATCGTTGCAGTGATCGGAAATCCGCCAAGGACTTCGACGAAAGCTACCCCCGAGGGTACGACCTGCGATTGACTATATATTGTGATTTCACGTCATTTATTATTATTTATTATTATTTACTATTATATCGTATTTGTAGTTTTCTACAGACTCGCGGTTTTTGTTATTAAAAAAAAATTAAAACTGTCGTATAAATAATATATGAGACCGCCCGTCACATTTATTATAATCGTAACGACGCGTCGACGGTACCTATATCTCCTAACCTAACCTTAACGAGCGTAGGTGAAAGTCAATTATCACGTCGCATTATAATATATCATGTATATGATGTATACACCGTGATAATAATATACTATATCCGCTGCCGTCGAAATGATATATTAATAAACTTACCGTGTAGATCAGTTATAATATAATAGTTGTTATACCTTTATACAATTATATAAATATAAATTATTATTATTGTACCGTATGATAAATTTTTACGTGTCGCCTCGATCGTGCATGATCATAATTAACAATAATAATAATAATAATAATAATAATAATAATAATAATAATAACGCAATAAAATATAATAATATAATCGTTATATTATTACGACCGACGACGATAATCGTTTGGTGTATGATAACGATTATAATTTATGTTTTCCACAGGAAATCCAATAAATCGTAGCGACCGGTTCTCCATTTGTGCCTCATGGACCAGAATATATAATATTATTATATATTATATCATACGCATTTGTCATGGTGTCCGAAAACCGTTTTCCTCTACACCCAACAAGTATTTGTTTGTTTTTTATAGAATTATTATGATATTTTTCTAAACGTTAGATTAATCTGTATTTTGTCCTTCGTATGTGCGCAGAAAATTCAATTTCCGTTCAGACTGAGCCTCCGAGCCTCGTTAGATTATTAATAAAAGTATAAAAAAAATACTTTGATTGAAAAAATAATGTGCCGGTTTTTTATAGGCTTTATACTTTTTGTTGGTTCACGAATTATTTTGAGGCTTTACTTATCTGTATATAGGCATAAACGAAAATCAATTTTTAAAAAAATGAATTGTATTTTTATATTACCTGTTGAGTCGCAACTGACAACTAATGACTTCGATACATTTTCAAATAAAAATCAACGTCGGTTTTTAGTGTTTTTAAATTGAGAAAAACTTCATTCTATATTTGACAAAGATATTGGAGCATACTTAATGTATAGATACTAAGTATTTGATACTTATTGAAAATCTATCAAAATGTACCATATTTTTTAGTATCTATTGATAGTAGTATATGTATGCTCTATCTTTTATTATATATATATATATATTCAATATACTGTGTACAAGTACATAATACATATATATGTATTATATTTTTTACAAAATGCTAAAATATGCGTTAATAAATAATAAATGTTATAAATACGTAATTTTAACTATTAATTATTTATAGACTCATCAGTTTCAAATTTATGTCTTACCTATTTTTTAAGCTAATTGATGAAAACGTTTAAACATGTAAATGCTTATAAATCTGGGCCCCATAGTTATTATACATAATATAAGTATAACTTACATTAGAAGTTAATAATTTTGATGATTCGTTTTCGAATTTAAATACAACCAAACACGCCTATAATATGACCTATAACTGTCGTGATGGCGTTCAGTTTTTTAAGAATTTTAATACAATATTGGCTTATGCGATAAACTGAATTATATTATAAGTATATATTTATATACTTACCCTATTTTATAACCAATGCTCAAATTGGGGAGGGGAGGGACTGAGTACCTCAACTAATTTTTCAGATATTTCACCGTACCTCTATTACTTGAGAGGTGTAGTCATAATAATAGGGTAAAAAGGGATAGAAACGTTATTATTTCTTCAAAGATGAAAAGAATCCTGTCCTACTTTTTTTTTCCACTTCGAACATTGATTATAAGAAGGTATTCTATATCTAAATATCACACAATAATATTGATGTGCGTGAACTTGGCCCCCCCACCACCCCCAATTTTTTTCAAAATAGTGTCAAAATTTTGCAATTTTTATGCAATTATATGCATGTCTCGGGAAAAAATTAGCAATTCATCGTGGAGCCTGTTATGATAAAAAAACATGCGGGGGGCCAACTTCACGTAGCTCCCCCATATTGTCCTACAACCTTCAAAAAGGTGTCAAAATTTTGCAATTTTTATGCAATTATATGCATGTCTCGGGAAAAAATTTGCAATTTATCGTGGAGCCTGTAATAATAAAAAAAACTTGTGGGTGGAGCAACACAGTAGCTACATTTAGCTTACTGAAAAAATTTGGTATACAAATTACAATTAAGTAACTTGTGTCTATACCAACTTAAAACAATATTCAAATACTTATAGTTTACTAATTTAACATTTTATTAATACTTAACAATGCAAATTCATTTTTTTATCACCAGTTGCAGCAAATTTTTTAATTTTTTCTGAAGCTCATTTTAGGTTTTCTTTGTGCTATGGCACCATATATCCACATACTTGTAGGTAACTGGAGAGACTTCTGGTGGTTGTAGTAGTAATATAGTCACACTATTACATAGTAACATTATGTAAAAAACTATTGAATCCTTGGTCCACCCAAACTGATGATAAGTTGAATAATTAGCATTATTTTTGATAAAGAGAATGAAATATTAAACGAATTGAATTGCGAAGACACATTTTCAAAACCAAATATCGACATAAATCGATCATCTAATAAGTAAAGAAGTAATTTATTATGTATTAAATTTTGAATGTAGCTATACCGAATTTTTTTTTTTATACCGTTATTTTTTCTGTTTTTCTACTCCGATTATAATGTTTTTGTATTTAAAATATAAATAAAATTTGTTTTGTATACCAAGTTAATTAAATTTTAATTTATCGTAATTAAAGACGATCATTTTCTACAGGTCTACAAGCGGTAAATATATAAATACGCTTCTGGAGGTCGGATATATATATCTAAATATATCCTATATTTGGATACATTTTATATTTACATTATAATATATTTATTCCAAATCCACATTGTTTATATTTTTAAATAGTTGCGTAATTTTACTATTTTTAAACAAATCATACATTTTTATACACGTGCGTGAAAATGGAACTCCCACGAATTTCTAATTAATCTAAAATAACTATTGTACTTGCATATATTGTCTTATTAAATTACCTGTTTACTAATATTAGAGTTGGATTATACACAAATAAGTATTGGTTTATTTAGCAATTTTATTAATAATATCATGTATATTAAATGTACAAATTGTACCATTTAAGAAAATTATTCATTTCGCTATGCACTAGTAAATGAAACTGACGTTGACGATAAAATAGAAACATTTTCATTTTAATTTCAAAAAAGAACATTTTTATTCATTTTATTTACTATAAGGAAATGGCTAGTAATAAGGTAAGTTACTTATATATATATATATATATGTGATATTTATAATGTTTATTAACTCATATTTGGGTACTTCAGAAAATAATAAGAATTAATTACATTAAAATAGTCTATAATCAATAATTATTCAATAGTCTTGAATCTTGTGAACTCATTCCTTTAGACTAATATAATTTAAGAATGAACGTAGTATACATATTATTCCGAGGGAAGCGTGCAATGTATTGGTTATACACAGTATTATTATATGTACTTTTTATTATTTTTATACATATAGCATATTGGTATTTTTGGCATATAATTTGATCTGAATATTCATACAAATCTTATATAATTTAGTAGTTTAAATAAATATAATATTAATTACTATTTATTATTTATTATTATTATTAGTATTATATATAAATTAATATTAAATACAAATATACGATAGAGAATATTACTAAGAAAGTCCTGTCAGAATTACTTTTACGAATGATAAATATGATTCATCATTGTTTTCAAATTTTAATGATAATATGTATTCTCCATTATTATTATTATATTTCTCATATAATTTTTTATTTATATGCTCATTAATTCTGCATATAATTGCATAAAAATTGCAAAATTTTGACACCTTTTTGAAGGTTGTAGGACAATATGGGGGGGCTACGTGAAGTTGGCCTCCCCGCATGTTTTTTTATCATAACAGGCTCCACGATGAATTGCAAATTTTTTCCCGAGACATGCATATAATTGCATAAAAATTGCAAAATTTTGACACTATTTTGAAGAAAATTGGGGGTGGTGGGGGGGCCAAGTTCACGCACGTATAATATTGTACTATTGTTAGAGACATTTTGATATAATTTCAATTTTCAAGTCCATGCAATATTTGTTTTTTTCTTTTATACAAGTTATTTCTGCAACATCACAAAACGACTTTTCAAAGCATTTTTGACACATTGATTTGACGAGAAATCGATATCGTTATAGATACTACATAAATTAATTTTATACATGCGAAAACCTTTTTGTCCATAACACGCGGATTACCAAGCCATCGATCCGCGTTCGGTAACGTTTTTTAATATTATTTCATTGCCAAAGTCGTTGCCAAAAATGTCTGCTCGTCTCTTTCTAAGAATCATACCGGAGATTTAAATTTACTTGCATATGCGACTATATTATATTGTTATTATTAAACCGGACGGGTGATTTTATTTTCTACATAGAAAACGACGTGCAGTATGCTCAGAGTTTTAAATCTCCGTTTGAACGCACTTAGATAAACAAAACAATGCAATTCAACCATTTTTTTCTCACATTTCCGGTTATATAATTTGTGCTTTTTATTATTTTGTTATCACAATATCATGTTATTGTAATACGGTTCATATATATCTACGATAAATATAATAAATAATATATAGTAACTATCGTAGTATATAATATAATAAATCATTAAATGGAAAAGAACATTAATTAAGGTCATAGCTGTCAGCACTTCAACAGTAGGTAAATATACGATTATTTACTTACAACCATCAAATAAAACGTTGGGTCAATTCGAGTGAAAAATAAAATGTCAAAACTAAAATCGAATGTTAAAAAAATAAATATTTTTATTGTTGTCGAAAAAAATGGGGATATTTTCTGCCAAGACCCGGCACAGGTATGCGATATAATAATAATAATAATAATATATTATATGTAAAGAAAACGTGTTTTACTTTTCGAATGACCATGGGAAATGTTTTTTTCACGGAATCTTTACCAATAGGTACATCGTAGTAAATTACATATTATATGCCTCTGAATTAATCGAATCGATCGATAGAAAAAGAAAAAAAAACAATATTCATGACGTATTCGTGAAATAAAGTCAAATGGCATTCGTTATATTGTTTTAAATTCATTTTGCATTTTACTGTATAGTCTGCGAATTAAAACATTGCTCTCTCCGAGTATTTCATTAAATAGTTAAATAGTGTTGTGAAATTGACATTTATTGATGGCCGAGTTTCAAGTATTGACTTGTTTTCCAATACTTGCTGGTCACGTCAATTACCATTGACATGGGTTAACCCATAATTTTTTTCGTGTCAAAAAAAAAAAAAAAAAAAAAAACGTTACATACACTAGCGGCAGACGGCAGTGATGATTTTGTTACCATAAAGGTTGTGCAATATAGCCCAACTGACAACTATATATATATATATATTATATGGTGTAGTTCTACAAAAGTAGATTGATTTTAGAGTCTAAATTATGCAAACAATAATATACCCAATATACCTATGTATACAAAAGTTTTGCATTAATGTGGAGACTTATTTTTTAGTTATTTAGTTTATTAAGACATATTATCGAATATATAGATAAGTAAATATCTTTCCGGTTGATGTTTGATAACGTTTTCAATTTTCGATATAACACGTTTATTCAACTGCTTTTTTTTAATAAGCGTTTCAAATTAGAATTTATACAAAAATGTATATAATTTTTTAATAGTTTATTCAATATGTATTGTCTTTTAAAAAAAAATACTATTTAGTCCAAATTGGAACATCTATAATTATAATTTAAAGTATATACATTTGATTATAAAGTTATTATGGTATACAAATAAAACGTAAAATAATTAAAAATACCAATTATTATAATATCAAGTTTTTATCAGAATATTTTTTTTTGTTTTCTTTAGAATGTGATGATTAATCACTGTTTTGAAATCTAAATAATAAAACAACACTAATATCCTGTTCTACATCCGGTCGGGTTTTTTTTTTAATTATCCTTTTATTTTTATTTCTTCATCGTTTTACATTCTAAATATGTATTGTTCCTTTTATATCAAGTAAATATTTTCGCGGCTCCTAAATAATTTGAGTCTATTTATCGGTTAATTAATATGTTATATTTTATGTTCCTATCAGATGCCAATCACTATCTACGTATAAAATATATTTATTATTTATCGAATTTTTGAGGAACAGGAAGAACAAAATTAAATAACGTTTTTCTGTCATAATCATTACGAACTTTTATTCCATTTTCATTGACGTACTACTGCAAATGATAAAATGTCAGCGCGGTATCTTTTTTTCAATATCTACTAAAATACGTTTGCGATACAGTTCGTGTTCGGTACAAATTGTTTTGTAACATTTAAGGATATATTAAATAGCTGGTACTTAACTCTATATTTTCCCTGTGCCTCGAATAACACATTAAAGTGTAAATACAGTTGTAGAAATAGACTTGTTTTTTTTTAAAAAAATTCCGAATTTCATATAATGTTTATCGCTCTTTTTATACTTTACCAGCAGTGAAATTGAAATCGAGTATATAAACTGTAAAGCATATATTCTTCCACGTGTACCTACTTATGTTTTTTTTTAATTGTATACTTACCTATAAAAAAGTGTTATTAGTTATAATATAACCACTGAGGTATACTTAAAAGTTAAAATTAAAAAAAATATATATAGCATTATTATATTAATATACATGTTTTTATTGTTTATACAATATTGTACATAATAATATTATATCAATAGACAATAAATAAGACAGGTGTGCCAATTCTTAAATTAGATAATAATATATTATAGGGTACGGTGATATCGCGTTAATGTTCTTTTATTTCTAGAATGACATAGATTTTGGTAATGTTTACATAATTGTTAATTTCACAATTTCTTCAGAAATTAATTTATGAGTTTATGACTATTATTTTAATATTATTACTTATGATAAATGTTAATATGTTTTTAAAATATCTGACAACGTGAATACAAGTATTTTAAGAAAGTCAATATTTATCTACCTGTATACATTAAAAAGGCAGCACAGTTTCTACTAAATTATTACTAATTTTGAAAAGGAAAAAGGTAGTAGATTTAGCTGCGTTAAAAAATATCATTAATTCTACGAGTTTTTATTATTAAATAATTTATATGTATTATTTTTTATTGCAATAAAATATTTAGAGGTGATAAATAATAATATATTAAAGTTACTTTTTAGACTACGATATATTCTTTGGACATTATCTTTAATAATATAGAAAAATTCATTTTTTTACAATCAGATAATTTCCCTTAACCATTATAATATTAATTTAAAAATATTTTGAATTAATTAAAATTTTAGAAGTACATTATATTTTAGGTGAAACAAAAAGAGTAATTGATTATAGGAACGGAAAAAGTCTTAACAAGATACTAAAAATAAAATATATGCGGTCTATGAAAATTTTGAAACTTTACAATTTGATCTTTTGCTACGTGCCTTAAAAAACATCCGATTTTGAAGTCAATAAAAATGAAATTATCTTTATATCATACATTTTTAGTTAGACTATCATTTTAAAAGTATTCTATGTTGGGCATACTTGTATTTATTATTTAAGTGGTCAGTGGTCATAAAATGCCACGGTAAAAAATAATATGTTTTTTTTCACATGATTCACAAAATTGATCGATTATTGGTTTAGAAAAGAAATATTATATGTATAAATGACCGAGACAAAAAAAGTGTTCGATAAGGTGATATATTATGGATGAAAGGATACATATCTTTGAGTTAATGGTTAATGTTAATATATGAATCTGTAAAATTATTAAAATTCTGTAAAAAAATTTAATTCGAAAAAAATATTGCCGGCATTTTCAAATTTAAACGTATTGCCTTATAAAATGGATATGTACATATAAACAAGATTTATTGGGAGTGGTATGATCCCACCCCACAATTAACTAAACGTCACTTGCAAGTGCAGATTTTTTTTTTTTTGAGGAGTGTGTAGTAGCAGTCAAAACGCACCTTGGGTGGTATAGTCGCCGAGTGACTCGTGCGCTAATGGATTCTAATATAGTATACGTTTCTACTGGACTGTGAGTGAAAAAAAAAGACATACGGTCTTATTATTATTATTATTATTATGAAACGCATTTGACGAACATTCATCTTTTGTGGATTTGAATATTATAAGTAATCATCGTCGAAAATGATTATAATATTTATGACGACAAAATATGAAGACGTTTATTGTCAGTTGTCACGCGATCATTTGTCCTCGTCGTTTATATATTATTATCCTACGATGGTGTTCATAGGCCTCAGTGTAGTCGACAAATATGGTTTTTAGGGGAATTTTTTAAACAAATAATGACGTACCTATACATACACTTACGGTGAAAATAACTTATCGATTCGTACAATGTATTATTTACGAGTTTTGATCGATAAACCTGATGTTAAAAAACATCATTACATAACCTATGGTACACACATATATACGTTTAGAATATATGATGTAAGTTTTTCCATGGTTATAACTTATAAAATATATTACTATTTAGTATTTTAAAAGATTCTCGTAATATGCCCTAATATTAGGTATTATAAGTTAGGTACGCGAATCGGATATTAAAAGAAATTAATCCATCGGTATTATTATTTATTACCTATATAAATGTATAATTTCTAATAAATTTAACATTGTCATATTGCATGTGTTTTCTGTTCTATATAAGTAAAACATTGATAAATCGATTTAAAATTCTGATAGAGAAATTTGTAGATTTTATTATGTGGTAATATCAATACATTATAATATAAGTACTAGTATAAATATGTTACCGATCGTTAATAAGTGTAATTATTTGGTTCAAAACTATATCATTCATTTCCAACATTAAAATTGTGTAAATAATAATAATAATAATTGATAGATAATAACACACGGTCCATAAATTATTTCGATGGAAATTAAATAAAATATAACGAAATACTAAAACATGCGAATGTTATATATTTTTATGGTCTACTCATAAAGTATATTTATTATTTGTGTATAAACTGTTTTAGTGTAAAAACGTGCATTATTATAGCGTTCGCATAACATATAAAATGACAGATCGATATATAATGCATAAATATACAAAAATATAAAAATATATTAGCAAATTCAATAATACAATATCAATGACAGGCATATTATTGCATTTTACCGGTCTGTACATAGTTGAGAGAGTATGTACGATATTTATCGTGCAACAAATATTATTGTACAATGGCATAAACTCACTGGAGTGCGCTTCGGTCGAACGTTTTAAAATGTCTCGACTGCCAGTGTACCGGCGTGCCAGTTTGTTGAAGGCTCGTCAGTTCTCGTCCGACGTTCTTCGTTTTTGCGTTGTGCTGGTCGCTCGTTTTTTTTTGTGTATTATTATTATAATCGTCCGTTGTGTTCTACCGTTTTTTTTTTTTTTTTTTTTTTTTACAATATAAAAAAAAAATTATTTTATTAAAAATACATTTTAGTGAAGTGTGATTCAAAATTTGGCCGTTTTAATATGGCAATCATGGATTCAAATCCGGAGAATAATCAGTATCAGTATATTCAGGATACTTCTTTAGCATCGGTATGTACCCATGTAAATTTATAAAGTTTTTAAATTCTTTGTTATATCAACTAGACACGATTTATTTTAATCTGTCGTCTTTTTAATATAAAAATCAGAAAAAATTAATATTTTTCAATGTCTGATCGTTATTAAAATCGCTTATGGAAAAAATTGATATATTTGTTTATTTGAAGTTTGTATTTTATTAAATGTATTATTTATTTTGACAAATTAATAATATATACCTATGTGTAATTATGTGTATTTGTTATTTCAGCTATTATAAAAGACAATAAAAATGATATTTAATCAAATAATATTAAATAATTTAACTTCGAATGTACAGTTATAATTATTAGAATAGTTTGTTATTATTGTTAAAAACATTAAAGAAAAATAATAATTTACCTGTTCTTTATTTGTTATCTTTAAATAATATATTTATACAATTTTTGAGTAAATAAAAAAAACATTTCGCTTTTCATTCGCTAAATATTGATAAAAAAAAAAAAAAAAAGATTGGGAATGAAAATATGTAGTAAAAATATCTACTAAATTCTACTAAATGACTATTAAATTTCTAAATATAATTCAATATATTATAAACTAAAAATGGTAAGACCTAATATTATATCTGTAAAAGAAGATCTTCGATAATAATAATGTATTTTTATGTTTTATATGTAATAGAATTATATTTCAATTGTTTATTAAAAAAAAAAAATATATATATATAACTAAGTAATATTATTATAAATTATTTTTTGTCCACAACATTAGTCTTGTTAATCAAATAGAGATTACATTTGATTTCGAGACCAGAGACGTGTACAGTTCTCTTTCAATAAATTTAAAATATCGATAAATTAAATACCGAACCATTTTTTATACTTTATACTATTATTAGAACTGTTTGCATTATGATTATAATTTATAGTTATATATTATAAATATATAATATTAATTATTGACACACAAACAATGTCAACGAAAGAGAACGACTATTATACGTATAATAATATTAAATTAATCGAGTAAATTCGTTACAAGTTCAATATATGAACAATTGATGTCAAAATTACATTGTTTATTCAAGAGAAATATATTTAATAATTATGACCGTAAACGAGTTTGCTTGTGTTGCATATATTTTATATACGAAAAATACTCTAAATAATAACACAAAAAAAAAATTCAACAATTTTGTGTTGGTTAACGCAAAATTTTCCCGTAAACTGCAGTTCCCGCGCGTATATACCACCACCATGGTTACCGGTCACTTGTTGCGTGTCGCCAGCTAACCGACTGTATTGTTTGTGTGTTACAGTTGGACTCCAAGACAAGTCCGTTGGCAATGTTGGTGAGGACTTGCAGCCAGATCGGAGCCGATCCGCCGATGGCCGCGACCGCGAAGTCGAAGAAATCGGCCGCGGCGGCTCCGGTGTCCACTCCGACCGCGACGGCGGACCGGCCGCATAGCGCGTCGCCGGCTGCCGGCACCGCGGCCGCATACTTGGTTCAACACGCGGCCACCAAGCACCACCGAAACCACAATAACAACTACATGGAAGAGCCGCCGAAACCGGCAAAGTTAAACTTCAAACCGTACGAAAACACCGTTTTAACACCGTCGCCACACCATCAGCAACACGCGCAACACTCGCACCATCAGTCCACCGACGACGACGGCCGCCCAAAAAGCAGCAGCTCAGAGGACAACAGCGGCCACGGCCACGGAAAGAAACGCAAGTCGGCGTCACCGCGCGACGACTACCAAACGCATCACGGCACAGGCAAGAGCAGCCGCCGCTCGTCATCGTCCGCGTCGTCCGAGGCGGCCGCGGCCGTGGACCCGTCCACCAATCCGATAATCCGTTCCGGTCTCGAAGTGATGCACGGCGTCGCAGCGGCCGCCAAAGCGTTCTGCCCGCCGCCGTCGATGCCCGCGCACTCACCGTACAAACCGGACACGCTGGCCGCATTCCGGCACACGTATCTGCCCGGTTCGCCGTGGATGCCGGCCGCCGTGTCGTTGGCCGCAGCCGCGGCCGCGGCTAAACCCACCGCGGCTGCCGGCGACTGCAAGGACCCGATGTGCGGCGGCGCCGCGTCCGGCTGCGGTCAGCAACAGCAACAACAACAACAACAACAACAACAGCACGTGGCAGCCGCGGCCGCTCTGGCGTTCGCCAGCCAATACCATCCCATGATGGCCGCGGCCGGCGCGTGTCCGGCCGGTTGCGCGCAGTGCGACCACCAACGGTATCTGACGTCTCTGATGGCCGCCGCGTCCGTGCCCGCTTTTTACGCGCCGGTCGCCCGCCCGTACACGTGCAGCTGGGTGATTCCCGGTGGCCACCACCAGTCGCCATCGCCTGCCGCCGCCGAAGCGGCCGCAGTACCGTCTCTATGCGGTAAAAGCTTCGCCACATCGGACGAACTGTTGCAGCACATCCGCACACACACCTCCGGCGGAGGCGGCGGCGTTGTCTCAGCGGCCGCCGCAGCGATGGCCGCCGGCGCCGGACCGATGTCTCCGACCACGGCCGCCGCGTTCTCCGCGTACAACAGCCACCTGTCTCGGCACCTGTTCCACCATCCGTCCGCGGCCGCTTACGGAAAGCCGCCGCCGATGATGCCACCGTCGCCATACAGCGCGTTCAATCCAACGGCCGCGTACTGTTATCCGCCGCCGTCAGCTGCGGCCGCCGCAGCCGCCTATCACCATCACCATCAGCAACAGCACTCGTTGTACTCGCCGCGCGGCGACACTAGCGCCGCCACCGTCAGCCGTTAGGGATATATTTTATTTTATATTAAAAAATACATTTTAAAAGAATATTATTATTATTATTACATGTATAGTGAGTGACACTGTGATAGCGCTTATAATATAATATTTTATATTATTATTATCGACGACTATCGGATTTAGGTATACACGCATCACAAACCAATAATAAGATTTGTTTTTGAAATTTGATTTTTTCGTCAAAAACACATCGTGACACGTCCAACACAATAATTTGTATTATATAATTATATATTTTCTCCTGACCTATAGTGAGTCTTTCTTATTATCGAATACAAATATTTTTTAAAAATTTTTTTTTTATCATACCTCCGATCGTCGAAACGATATCATTATTATTATTTTTATTAATTATTTATGTTTTTTTTTTTTTTTATTCATTATTTTTTGTTAATTATTATAGACGTCGCATGATAATAATATATATTATTATAATGCGATGGCACGTCACTACCAAGAATTGATTTACGAGTTATTTATTACTATACTCTCTCTCACTCTCGATTTTTGTTTTTTTTCTGTTTTACGACCTCGTTGTTATTTTAATTTAACCGATCGCGTGTGTGATTTATCTCCGCTGTCGACGTTTTATATTATATTCGTATACATGTGTATTATATATTACATATTTTATTAGATTATTACGATTATATTATTATTTTGATTTATTTTGATTATTATATTTATCTATTCTCTTGTCGTGTACAATATAATATATATACATAATATATTATAAAAAATATGTGTCAGAAAATAAACGATAAAATTAAACGTTAAAATATCGTATTTTATTATATGTTCATCGTTTTTTGGTTTTGTACCAGTCTGTATTATACTCAATATAATAATATAATACCTGTGGTGTCGCCAAATTCTAATTATATTTTGATATCGTAATAATATCATTATAAATTTATAGCCAAAACTATAATATTATATCGAATTACATTATATTATTATTTTTATTTTATTTTATTAAAAGCTAAACTAAACGGCCATTAAATATAATGATAATGGTATAGTGTACCAAATAATTATTATGGATAGAAATAGCATTTATAATAATATATGATAAGAAATGTAAAAAAAAAAAAAACAATAAAATGAAATGAAAAATAATGACAATATAGAGAAACAAACTAAACAAATAAATTTAAAATTAGCAAGTAATGTGTGACGTAAATCACAAGAGGTCAGTGGCGAACACGGGGAATTAAGGGGTCACAACCCCCTCCCAAAATATTTTCTTTTATTCTATTTGGATTCAAAATCTAGCATACGTTCGTGCAACGAAGTCTGCAGTGACGTAGAATTTCAGTGTGCAAATTTACTATTAAACGTTTTACTATATTACTGCATATTCTACAAAATTCCTATCTTTAAGAAATCATTATAAGCATAACCCCCCGAAAAAATCCTGTGTGCTCTACTATAAGAGGTATTAAGTAAATGAAGCATTCTATGAAGAGGATGATTATTGTTGTAGTTAGTTAATATAATAGAATAGAATAAAGATTGGTCTCATAGTTGAATAGGTAGGAACACAAAAATAAACAGGGTAAGTAACTTTTAAGCACAAAAGCAGCGTAAGACGTAAAACGGTTTTGAATTCGCTCAATCCGAAGTTTGTCCTTGGCCAAATAAGGATGCCACATAACTATGTCATATTCTAAGATAGAAAAAAGATGTAAAGTAAAGGGAACAAAGACTGCAGGAGGCGGAAGTAGGTATATTTTATGATTATTACTCGAAACAGAGAGGCATATTTTATCATTTATAAAGGGAGAGGTTTAGATTGTTTTTAGAAGAAGGTGCACCTTCCCGTTTTATAAAATAAAATAAATAATCGCAAAACATTGTTCTTTTTTGGTCATGGAGAGGGTTCAAACCCGGTCGAGCCCCGACGTAAATACGATTCTGACTGGCAGTATACTCGCGTTAGTATAAATTATCATTATAGCATACTTGTGAATCGAGAAATGTGTATATTATTAGGTATATATATATATATATATATTGTCACGTTTATATTTTGACGTTATCTGCGTGTGAATATGTGTTTTACAATTACGCGAGACTATACGGTAGAAAATACAATGATATTAATTTGATAGTAATAATAATACATATTATATGATATATTATTTGTATTTTGTGAACGACGATACTCGTCATGCGATTGTCTAGCTGGTCTAGCTGTCTAGCCCTCTGTACACTTGTTCGTCAGTCTCGGGCGATTGTAGTTGTAGGTAACCGAGATCAAATCGATTTCCACTGGTTAGAGTCAATGACGAGAATTTCGTTTGATAGATTTTAAAAAATATGTCCAACACACAATATTGGACGTTGATATTAAAAAACGTTGGTCCGAAAATCGGAGCGTGTTATATTACAAATTATAATAGGTAATAATGATTTTTTAATTTTCAGACTAAAATGTTCTTGTTAAAGTTCTAGTTAAATTGTAATAAAACATTGTTTTTAGACAAATTTAAACGATTTGATGATTGAAATATCGCTATACGGTAGCATAAAAAAATCAAAAAGTAATCATTCAATCGATAGGTTAAGTACTTAATTGTATCGGTGCTAAGAATATGTTCATAAATAGATAAAATAATATAATAATATAAAAATATTTTGACGCGTCTTATGCTGTATTATTATAATTATAAATAAAATAAATTATAATATATATTATTATATTTATATTAATTACTGCCAACTGGTATTCAAGCTCATTGATATTATTGATATATTTGACAATGTGATTTAGGTAGGTAAGGTTAGGTAATAGTGGCTAAATTTGAATTGACACATTGACAAATTAAATCTATTTTGCCAAGTTAATGTGATCATTAATTTTAAATACAAACGACCTAATTTATAAATTATATAATATTCAAACGAACCAGAAATGGTAACCTACTTCTAATTTTAAACGTGAAAAATATATATTATTGTCACTAGACGATTTTTTTGCATAACATGTATTAATAACCTATGGAAATTTATAAAATTTAATAAAACTAGGGTAATTTCTTAAAGTACAATATCCCTTTGACATATAACAAAATTATTAATTCATATTTTTCCAATTGTATTCTTATCCTTTGAATATAATATTATATAATAGTAATTTAAGAATACTGTTATTAAATTTACCTTTTTCCATATTTAATTTTGCATATAATATCTTTTTCAGATATACTGCAGAAAATTAACATTAATATAATAATAATTAAAATAATCGACATTGATAACATTGAAACGTATATAATGCCCACCATTTAATCAATGTGAAATTCTGACCATTCTGTATATTTGATTTTAATTGGGAGAGTCAAAAGAAAATTTCAAATGAGGAAGATCAATAAATTATACATAATTAATATTTATTATAATATAATATATTATATTGTATGTGAATTTGACACCTTGCAATTTTCTTTAAATTAACTGCAAATTAAACACAAAGCACAATCAAAAAATTATATTGAATATGATTTGGCACGATATAATAAAAAAATATTTTAAATACTAATAACAATAAATCAAAATGTGAAATTTTTATTTTTTATTAATGATAAATCCGCTTTAATAATAACGCTTCGTTATTATTATGATCATGTTATGAATGTTATTAATTTATTATAATAATAATTTATGTATATCGATTGTTTTATTATAGAGTCGCATAATTTTATGCTAATTATGTCATATTACTCTGTATAATATTCATTATATTTGTTTATACAATAGTTTTTTTTCCATTGTAAAATTATAATAATTATTAGTAATATTACTAAACAAATTTTAATATTTTATGTAAAACACATGTTACATTCGAATATTTTAAATAATAAATTTTATTATAAATCCGATTATCCTAGTACCAGTATAATATGACTCAGCCCCTATTTTAAAATTAAAAAAAATCGTGGGGCTAATGTAGGATTATGTCCTTATATTCCACATTATTTTAATTAGAACTTTATCTAGAATTTTTTTTTGCAAAATATGATCAAATGATAACATTATTTTTATTATCATAGATTATAAATATTTTACTTATAAAAAAATATCAACTTGTTGTGTATACTTTGTTGAACAATTTGAACAACTAAATCTAAATTTGTTTCGCAAGTTTGTGTATGATATCAACTTATTAGCAAATACTCACATCTTAAATCCTTAATACACACTTATTATTTCGGACTATACAATTTGTATCGGGATTCAGTGATTCTCTAAAAAATAGTCGGAAATAACTAATATTTAGTTCTAAAAGTAATATTGTTATTGCTTTAATGATTATAATTATTTTTCTTATAAACATAAAATAATATGCTATATAATTATATAATATAGTATGTACGTATATCGAAATATGTATATAAATCAAAATATATATTATGGAAGTATACTTGAATATTATATTTTTGTTCTTTGGAAGACGATTTGTCGCAATGCGCACAGCTAGGTCGTCCGTCGTGCAATTTTACGCATAACTGTGTGACTGTTAATGCGGTTTGCGCCAATTTGATATATTCGTTTAGATAATTTTACGTCTTTGATATTATATTGTTTTACATTACATTTTCTTGCTCACGATCGATTTATAATATTATTGCAAATAGACGATTTTTTTCACCATGATCATCACTATATAAAATCTTAGAGGAATTTAGGAATTTTAGTAGTGATATAGGTACATATCTGCTTGAAATTTATTATCAAAATAATATAACATATAATCGGCTAAATTTATATGTCTATTAAGTACCTAAATACTTATATAAGAAGGTTAGGTTAATAAGGTATAATAATGAAATAAATCAGTCAAACGTGTACACTTCACGAACTGTCTCATGAAATTAGTTATGCATTTATATATATATATATAAAATTATTATAAAATACTGATTCAAACTAGAACACGCAATTACTACTTTTGTAAATACAGCTATTACACACACTATAAACATTGAAAAACATAACTTATTATGTGGTTATATAATGTTATGATGTTATGTTGAATAATGTTTAATTTTAATTTTAAAACGTTTCTAATGCAAAACAATATTATATTATTATAATAACTTCAAAATATTAGTGAAGGGAATATTATTTTATATATTATATGAAATACACTTCCTGAAATTTGTATGAAAATTTTAATAGTGTTCACAAATATGAATGTTTTGATTTTTCTAAAACCGTACAAAATCCATCTTTTGTTAAACGAGAAAAGTAGTAATTATTTTTTCAACTTTTACTTTTACATTTATTGTCTTAATCGTCATAATTTATATCGATATAATATTATACCTAATATGTGGTTATTGTTTGGGCTGGATTGGATAAATTCCGAGATTTTAATGTTTTAATTGTAAATTTTATCTTTTAAACATAACCAAATCATGTTTAATTTTTCTATAGTATATTATATTTTGAAATACAATTGGTGCATAAAATTGACATTTTTATTTTCAATTATTTATTATTTAATACTTTTTCTATGAATTTATTGTTTATCGGACCACCGAGATTTTCTCGATAAATTGCCTGGTCAATAATATGGTTATAGTTGATACTATTTTTTAATAACATATTTATCTTATCATTTAAGTAATTTTTATGTATAAAGTAATGGTTCAATTTCAAATAAACTCATATTTGACTTCCTTATTCTTATTTTGATATATTCGCTCATTATCGTTACAAAAAGTGTGTTATGGAATTTAGCACTACAATGTATTGTTAAATATATGATCTGTAAGATGTTAATTTGTATTAACGCTTATTAATTTGTAGGCCGCATTACACTTGGCGAGAGCTCAAAACATTGGTTTTATTAAATGGAGTATTCTCGTCTGGGTTTTGCTATTTTAATTTAAAACTAAATACTTTCGTTGTTCTTCGATGTAACATAAATAATATATTCATGTATACTTTAATAAAGGTTAATTCATCAAACGCACAATATAAAAAGTATATTCCTGTAATCGACATAGTAATTTTATAGTTATATTTTATCGTTATACCACGACCGTGATGTACTTTGCAGTGAAAATGAAAGGACAATATATTACACTATTAAATAGTAGAGCATCCAAGAGGGATTAAGACCATAGAAAAAAATGAATTTTTTTACCTTGGTTTGCTAGATCTGTAAAGATTAAATGTATGTTTATAAAATGTATTAAAAAAAGTCCACGTGAAATAGAAATCCGTCTCACTCGATAAAGATTGAAAACAAAATGCTATATTTTCCGGATTTTATTTTTCACCAGCTTAGGTACTTTTTATAAATTCGATATTGTAGATTAGGTTCTATACGAGACAAATTTTTGAATGATTGTCATTTGAATATAATTTTATTGGAACAATGTTTTTTTTTTTTTTTAAATAAGCATATAGCTAAGTGAAATAATATAGAAATCCGTTTAATTTTGTTTTCACCGTCATACTTTTTATAAATTTAATATAAAATGTATACAATACTCGTACAGGTTAGCTTTGGACAGGTTCTATAAAATAAGATGTATTTTTTGTATAATTGTAATAATTTCAATAGGCATCATTTTGTCGCAGCAATGGTTTTTAGAAGAAAATATGTCAATATATTATTTTGACGCATATTTTTTCGTATTTTATTATTATTATTTTTTTTTTTTATGACATACTAGTTACGAATTCTAGTAATTATAGAACGACGACGATAATTATCGAACAATAATTATATCTTATTTTATCTCCACGGTACCTTCGAGGTAGGGTATTATCTCGAGTAAATTCATACATACGCGTCCGGAATTCTGGCGTGCGCGCACGATATTATATAATTTTATATCTGAAATCGCGTGTGTATACCCGGGCTACGCGCGATTCCATATTATTATACTTTTGCGCTCGCACACACATATTATTATTATTATTATTATTACTATAACACTTATAGGTTAAGTCAAACATCCGGTTTATATAGTGTGCGAGCACCGTATTATACATATATAAATAATATTATAATATAGTTTCAGTGTGCGAAAACTTTGATGATTAATGTTCGCGACCGAACGTTATAATATTATATACATGTATGCGCGATAATCGCTCTACCGCCGTCGTTCGTCGGGAATATATATATATATATATAATATATACATATATATTGTGTGTGTGTGTTTTGAGGCCAGGATTCGTAGCAATATTTCATAACATTACGCTTATTTGCATATAAATTGTCTGAAAAATGGCTCGATTAGCGATGGATTTTGAATTACGATTTATACAATCGACCGCGCGATATAATATTATACATTACGATTTTTTTCTGCGTATATTTTTTAGCGTTTACAAATTATAATATTATCACCATTTTGGCGCGATAATATATTTATAAACGATGTGCGATTTCGATTCGAATCGAACGGTTTATTATTTATTTATTTTTTTCAATAATATTTTTTAGAAGTATGGTTATATTTTTTTGAAAGTATCAATGCCGCCGGTTTTAATTATTTAATGTTATATACGCCGGTTATATTATTTTTAACTTAAAAATTATAATATATACTTGATGTTCCATTTTTTAAAATGATAAAACCATAATATTTATATATATATATATATATATATTTTGATACGTTTACATTCTTATTTCGCACGTTTTACCGACGACGAATTAGTTAATCACGATTATGTTATTTGATTATGGTTCTACTGCTGTTAAACGTAGCGGCAATTTACAAAGGTTAATACGCGAGAATTAATGAATACAATTACCTTAAATTAATTTAGAAATTTAAATTTAGTTAATAGTGAACAAATAAAATAATAATAATGATCAACTTATTTATGATATTAAAGGTTACAGCAGATGTTACTATTTTATAAAAAAAAGTAATTTTATTTTTGTACATCAAAACTTTTGACGTGATCATATATATATATATTAATATTGTTAATATTGCAGTAGTTGAACAGCACTATGTAGTGTTATTAAAATTAATTAAATCGCGTCTTAAGCTATACAACTTATTTTAGCGTGTATGTCAAAAGCGTAAAATAAATTAAACTACCTATTAACATTTAACAACTTAACTTTTACTTGAAAATCAGTTAATTATTCTCACCTTTGATAGTTTGACGGGATCGCGTTGAATATAACTTATTACCATTGTAGTAGATATCGTAGTGTTCATATCATAATATTTCTTAACATGAGATCGGGCGGTGATAAAAAAAAAATAACGAAAATATATTTAAAAATTGTTTCAAAAATAATAATAATATAAAAGCGTCATACATAAGACGGAATAATGGCCTTCAGCTACGGTAAATTATATAGATCTTTGAACATGTACAATGTAAAATTTAAATATATTTATCGCCTTACCGATAATTTCGATAGTATTTACTACGACGTTTATCGAATACCCTAACAAGATAATCGTGATAATAATTGTACAATAATAATATGATATTATAATATTTTATCCGTCAAAAACGGTGTAATATTATTATTATGGTGATCGAACGACAATGGAATGTTTTAGTTCACTATAATAATAAGTCGCCACCAGCCGACTATCAAAAATAATAATATAATATTATTTTACTAACCGCAAGCAAGATTTCTCGGATTATTAGCCTATAGCTTATACGTCTATTATACCCAAAGATTACAACATAAACTTTGTTGACGATCGACAATAATGCTGTATCCGTCCATTTATCGAGCATATTATTATTGCCACGGATATAATTTCATTGAGAAGAAATTATATTTTGAATTAATGTAGTCTCTATCTGTCTAACCGTGAATATAGCAAAAATAACAGAAACTCGGAACTCAAATTTTGAGGTTAAAAAATTGTGATTGAACTTGGAGCGTGAACATTTATTAAAAAATGAAGTTATCATGTCTTCTTCTATTATAATATCTATTAAGTATCATTATAAGTGTGTTAGTCAAGGTAGACAGTTGATTACCACCCTGCGATCTTGTATTTTGTATGACAGGGGTGGCTAAACTTTTTTTGTTTAAGATCTACTAAGAATATATTTTTCCTTTTTATATCGACTGCAATAGAAAAAAGTTTAAATTATGAGTATTTATAATTTAGTAAGTACTCATACATTTATAAATAAATTCGAACAATGGAGAATCAACTTTGATATTACTATTTGGCGACCCCTGTTGTGTGATATTATCCTATTAGGTCTATAATTATAAACGAGCAGTAGGTGTTAAACTAAAATAGTAGACTTATTCATGTAATTTCTGGTTTGTTAATGTAACCAATATCAAATAGATGATTATTATAATATGTGCTGCAGGAGAGTCTGTGTTGAAAATTTAGGTATTTATTTATGTTACCCTTATGCGGCCTGTACAAATTTATAAAGGTAAATTAATAAAGAAAAATACTTTAAACGATTATTCTAACAAAAGGTACAGCGAAATTAATAAATGTTTATGATAGGTAATTTACATAATATAAGTACACACTATACATTAAATATTTTATGATTTATACACGTTATTATATTATAAAATTTAATATAATTATATTAGACGTGCGTATGAATTTGGTTTGTTTTTGAATTTACGCACGCCATATGGGTCACGTTATCCATTTAATTTTCAATTATCTATACGATCGTCAATCGTCATATTGTCGGTACACACGCGTATTTATCAATGATAATGATGAAAATTAATAACATGAATAAGATACATCAAACGTATATAAATTCTATATGCCTATTAGTTATGTAATATTTTATAACGATTTAACTACACAAAATGTGCGTATATTATAACAATAATGTTACGATATTATATTATTATTATAATTATAATTTAAACGCGGTGCTGGGCAAACGACTACACGAGTTACGGTCGCGCGCGCCCGCAGTTCTTTTTCCGACGCGCAACGTCGTATAAACTCATAACTAATAATAATAAAACGCGCGCGTATAATATAACAGTGTTCGGACGATAAAAAATAACGCTTGTAATAAATTTAAAAGAAACAAAACATACATTTGTATTATTATTATTTATTGTGCGCGCGGTGTGCGATGAAAAATTGAATACCGTTAAGTCGCGCTAATGAAGTTTGTTTCCCCCCGTCGTCGATTCAATAGCAAACACGTCATATATTACAATACACACACGATGGGGTGTAGAACTCGGAGAGAGAGAGAGAGAGAAACGGTGAAAAAACAAATCGATTGTCGGGCATTTGACAAGACGAATTACACGCGTTTTGTCTCGGTTATATTATAACCGCACGCGGGAAAAATTAATCAAGATTTTTTTTTTTTTCACTCAAAACGCGGCTGCACTCGTCATAATAATATTTAATAATTAATAACAATTATATTGTAATATCGCATTATTATACACTGTACTTTCGCTGATGTACCTACACTATATAGTCTTTGACTCGTTTGTCTTTTACGGGATTTAGGAGAAAAACCAAAATTAAAAAATTGTTAGTCGCGGTGGCGATGAATCGAGCGGGGAATAATAATAATAATATATTATACCCGAACGGGATAAACGCTGTCAGCGGGAGACTATAGTGCGCGGCGACTCGTAATTAGGACACACTCTCATCGTTGTCGTCGTCGTCGAACGAGTCGTTTAATTACGCCATTAGGGGAACGACGACTACGACGACGACGACGAGAGGAATCGTTAGGAGAAAAAGAAGTATAGAAAAAAACGGGAGAAAATGATAGCTAATTTGTACACGTCACGAGCAGACATTTATCATAAACGCGCGCGCGTGTGAATGGTATATATAATATGAAAACGCGGTTGGGTGGGCAACGAAATCAAATGACAGAGAATAACGACCGAGTTTTTATGATTGTTCGTGTGTGTGTGTGACGTATGTGTGTGTGTGTGTGTGACGTATGTGTGTGTGTGTGTGTGTGTCTTGTTTTTCATCGTTGTCATCGTATATATGTTATAACATATTATATTATTAAGCGAGTGAATTTTTGGTTTTTTTCTCTCTTACACAATATAAATTATAGGTAACATTATACACCCTCGACGGTAGAACACATTGTGATGGTTAAGTCGATAAATTCGTGCCCCGAAGATTTACAATACACAATATATTATGTAGGTCGGCATAAAACAATATATCATAACCACTAACCGGGTATAATAGTATGCCTATAATATATGAAAAATGGTTGAAAACTAAATCTGTTTTCTTGAAATCGACACTCGTGTATATAAAATGTCAGGTAAAATATTATGATGTTTAATGAAGAATAACGTTAATAGTCGTTATAATCGATATTGTCGATATAAAACCGAATATTCAAGTGAATCTCCAACTATATGATGGAAAATAATATATTAAACATATACTATTCATTTTCACATGCGATACCTATTCCCAAGACGTTTACTACCACAAAAGACAAAACTTTTTTTCCCCACGACATGTACACATTTTGCTGTTACATCAAGTTTTACTGTGACAGTGATACAATTATTATTGTGATCCAGATATCCAGTGACACAATTGCTACCAGCTGCTTCTCTCGGTGTCACTTCTTTTCCATTTACAATTTCTAATAAAATAGCGAAATTCACAATTGTTTTCTTTACTTGTGAGTTGTGGACAAACATAAAACTACAATAAATTATAAAAGTGAAACGTATCGTTAAAATCACGTCGATTATTCAGTAACTATTAATAATATCTGTCAAATGATATTCTTCTACGTTTATCTAAACCATTGGTTCCCCTTTCCGATGCAATAGCCAAATTATTTAAAATCTATCTCGATTGAAGAATCCAATATTATAGTCTAAATAGGTTGAATAATTTTTAAGTTAATTACAGTTAATAATGTTTAAGAACAACATTATCCATTTCATTACATGATTTATTAAAAAAATATTTACTTATTGGTTAATAAAGTAATAACGATATAATTCTAATTTAACATAATTTACCATAACGTGTACAATTAAAAGATTGATTCCGAGTCAAGTCAAGTTCTATGTATTGCACGATTTGTTTGGATATAATTTGCAAAAATAAGACAAAAGAAAAACATGATTTAAATCTCAGTATTTCACATTTTAACCACCAGGGTTATTGAAACATATACTTATCGTGTTGTATTCATTTACTAATAGGTAATAATTTGTAATTATTTGTCAAATAATAATATGTAAATGTCTTTTTTTTGTAAGCGTATTTTTTAATTTTTTTCTATTAGTGCTTTCATTGATAGAAACATTATGGCACAACGGTTATGATTATAAAAATATACAAAAATATTAATTTTCATACGCATGAAAATAAAAATAAATTATTTTTTAAATTAAAAATCCAAACTTGAGAATAAAAGAGATATTGGCATTAATGATGAAAGGAGAACGGGAGTTAAGAAGAAAGTGGATATCTGCAGGATAATAACCAAGTGATGAAATATAATTGAGGAACGTCTTTTAGAGGATAGCGATTTGCAATGGAAGGGAATGTATATAGGAATAGAATCACATATGACTTTTTGTATTGCGATAATATAAATAGTATTATACTAAATTTTAATTCTGAATATTCTGAATCGACCGGAAACGTGAGACACCAGGCTAAAATTGAAACAGCGGGACCACTTTGATGAATAAACAGTTAACACTAATCTTAAACAAGATATACGAATGGTCTATACGGATGCAATAACAGAGTTAAGTAGAAATATTCGTAAATTAAGTGTGTATGTATATATATATATATATAATATGTTGATAAATGTCATTATTTTAATTTTTAGTGATATATTATTATTATTATATTACCTATATATATACACGCGGTGTATAATATAATATTATTATTTTTTCCGTCCGGTTCGGTTGAACGTATAAACGACCGTCGTGGTCGTCATGAAAATAACAATATTCTAATCATATAATATAATGTAATAAAATAATAATAATATAACGTCAATCGTGGTAGTCTCGCGATTTTCGGACAGTTACCATAAATCACAATCAGTGCGAATATTGTGTCCGCCGACAACCACGATGGCGGGGCCGGGAATTGCGCACATAAATGTAATAACCATAATAATATTAATAATAAAACGAAATCTGCAGCCGGTAGTAAAAATAATATGAACAGCTCGTCCCTCGAGACGTGTCCGTCCGTCTGTCCGACGATGTAGGTCATTATTATTATATTATTATATCCACGTCCGACAAACCAAAAAATATCGAAATCGTCCGACCAAATGTCATTTAAAGTGATGAACTGATAACAAAATCGCTGCAGTTATTTTGATCTTGAAAATTATTATAATTGTATGTTTTTTTTTTTTTATTATCGAAAAGTCATCGATATGTGATCGCAAACAATAATTGTTTATGAAAATCTTTACATTAGGATATGATACAATATGAAATCATTTGAGAGATCCATCAATATTATTGCAAGTTATATGGTTATTAAAATAGGTAAAAGATATTGATTTTCATTAATTTCTATTACTGTATAGGTAACATTCATCTTAAAATAATGATAATAGGTATATTATTAATTATTGTTTTTAAATATTCTAATATTCGACAATTTTATTTTATCATACGAACTCTGAGAACCTATGACGAATCTAGTATTATATTGTCATGTAATAACAATATTGAAATTGTGATCGAGAGATATACGTTATCAATTGATTTTCTTGACGTGTATATAAGCAGTCAGTTGGTATACGTATAGAAAACTATTACACAGATGATAGATCGTTGATGATGAATTATAATGACTGATATTATACAAGTACCTATTATAAAGACTCACCTATAATCGATTGCAATTATTTTTGTTGAGATTTTCACCTTATAGTCGGCTAACGACGTCTGTTTGGATGATATTATTACAAAATATGAATCATATTATTAGTAATAAATCGTTTTTACCATTTATAAAACATGAATTCTACTTAAAAAATAATATGTTCATAAACTCGCAGCATTAAATTAATATCTACGTATTTATCTCATTAAAACAAATTGCACACGAAACTTTTTTAGCCAATTAAAATACAATTATCATATTAAAATCATAATATACGTAGGAAACTTTTATAATGGTTATTGTGATCAACACAATAATCAATTATTTTATTCACTTTACGTTGGCCAGAGTAGCTGATATTATATTTTCAGAATTATTATAACTATGAATTATGACTGAATAATCAGCGTGAGGTAACAATAATTATATTATGTTATTTATAAAATAATAATTCATTTAATACATTTAGGTAGAGTTAACAGATTGTTTATTTTTTTTTAAAATAAACTTCTTGATTTATATTCAAGAATATAATATTATTTACATATTTTAATGGCTTAAAATATAATTCAGGAAAATAATTTTGATATTTTCTATCATATTTTTTGTTTACAATAATTACTTGATATATTTTAATACAATTCATAAATTTATTAGATCATTCGGCATTCAACATTTCAACTATAATATAAAATAGAAAGTATTTTCCCACAGCGGATCTATAACTTGTTATAATAACTAATATAAACTCAAAATACTGTCGTTTAATCTATTTTAGGTCGTTTTTAGTGATGTAAAGATAAAAAATAAGTATCAAAATAATACGAGATTAGAATATAATATTATAATTTATTAAATATAGGTATAGGTAGGTATTAAAAAATTGTATACATTCGTGTACAATTTTTTGTTAATAAGTCTTATATTATTCGCATTACATTGGCTCGATTTTTTTTTACAAAATTTTATCTACACAAACGCAAGTTAAAAGATAATGATAATACGAGTTCAATATAATTAAATTATTCAAAAGCTTTATACAAAATATATATAGTGAATATATTCGTATAACAGATTACTATCCAAATTTTTTAAAAAAATGCAAAAAAAAAAACATTCAAAATAATTCAGAAGTTTGTTACTGCAGCTTCTGTAATTTGAATTTTGCAAATCAAAGTCCAAACAACCATGATTTAAGGGTAAGAAGCGTTTCTGTATTAAACAAATCTACTATACATCGGAAACTAAAGAATCTTAATTATTTTAGAGATCATAATAATGTTTTACAAAACATATACGATACTGGTTTTACTTAAAAAATTATCGAAAAAATCAACATGATGCACATTAGTACCGTCGCGTGATTATATCGACACAAAACTAGTTCAGATATGTCTGATTATGTTATTAAAATCTTTTTTTTTTTTTTTAAAAAAATTTAACCGGGGGGGTTTTATAGGTTTTTTTTTTTTCCCAAAAAATTGTTCCCCCCCCAAAAAAAAAACCGGCTCTAGCCTCTAGGGCGACGGACACGAAATCGATCACACTCTCCGATCGATCGACGTGACACGTAGTATTTACTATATCGCATGATAACGAAATACGATATTACATTAAAATGTCGACGTACGATCGAATGAAGAGTTGTTTACACGGTCGGCGAAACAGACAACTCGGACGGACATTCGGCGCTCGTTATGTGACGTGCGAAGGAAATACGTTTATTTCGTTTAAAATATATATATATATATATTATAAATAATAATAAGACGAAAAAGGAAAACACGATGATATAATGTAAAATTAGTGTAGAGACGATATATTTTTATACGTATTATAATATTATTATTTATTTTTATTATCTGGTGCTGCCGTCGGTCGTAGCGTATAATATTATGTTCGTTGGCCCCCACAGTTAATTAGATCCACGTCCAATTAGACATAAGTGCCTCTGACGTCGAATCATGTATATATACGACACAACTTCGTCTGTCATGAAGTCCATTAACGTCTGGGTCCATTATGTAAACCCGAAATAAGCCGTTACACAATTTAATATATAAATTTCGTATGTTGTGGTGTATACGAGTATACTTGTTTCGACCATGGAAAGTTAAATTTCGAGTGACAAGTTGAAAAATAAACGGTGGAAAAAGACGTTTAAAAATATTTACAAATTATTATACTCTAACCCAGCAGTTCTCAAACTTATTTATTTGCGGAGCCCATATATGTTCCTAGATATATCTACTGATCCTCGAAAATCAGCAATGTAAATTTTTAATAACAATACATAAAAAATTATGCAAACTTTTGCATTTTAATGTTAATGTTCTTAAATTTACGTACGTTATAATATATGTACATACACAAAATATTAAAATTAATTAATAAATAAATAAAAAAAGTGAACTATCTTGTACTTAATCGACTTAATTTTACAAAATTTATAATCTTTATTGCCCCATCAAGAATATTTTTAATAGCGAGTGCTTGACGATAAAAAATGCAATGAATATTGCTACAATATTTTGATACTTATTTAATTCGTGAAACGACTCCAGAAGTTTTTCCAACGATTGCTTTCGGTCCATTAGTATAAGTATCAATACAGTTATCCCAAATAAATGCTTCTTTTTCAAAGTGTATTAATTGGCAAAAATGACATAATAGAGGTCTTCTTCAAGAGAAATTTGATATTTATATCGAATGAATACAAGCAGGTAATACAATTAATTCAGAAACGTCAGTGGATTCGTCCATTTGTACGAGATAAATTTAAGATGAGATATTAAAAATATAACAATATAAATAATAAATAATTTTATTGAATATTGATGTGCCCGCGAAGCACAGTTAGAGAACCGGTAATTTAACCTAAGTCTAATCCAACTATATATAAATGGTATTGTGGTTACCAACAGTTGAGAAACACAATATCATATTACGGCTTTCCTGATTATAGTATATAATACGAGTATACCCAATAGAACAATGAAACTACTTTGTAGATAAGTTATTTTGTGAATTCCATCTAATTATAGTTTTGCTGACGGATTTTGTAATTTAAAAAAAATATTGACGAAACTACAATACGTTTTTTGTCCGTTATAACATGATACGAATTTTTATCAGATAGTTCATGTTTTTCAAGACAATACAATTATCCATATTTTAAAAAGATATTTTGAATTAACCTGAAGTCCAAATTGTATTAATTTTTTTATAAAAATGAAATAAATGATTAAACGTGACACAATTTAGAATGGAGTAATATTTAACTGAAGTTCATTCATTAGTGTTTCTGATAAAGAGCAATAATATATATTATATATATTATTTATATTTACAGGGAAATTGGATTGATCGAATTTGAAACTAAAAAATGACTTCTCAGTAATTTATTTTTAATAGTATAAATATAAGTGACTGAAATCTAAACTATTTGAGAATCGTGCATAACATTATATATTTTTCGAATTCGATTTGCATATGACTAAGTGAGCTGCGCACAAAATGTGTCTCTTTTAGGCAATTGATTCGTCATAATTTGAAATTAGAAGTTTAAAACATTTCCAAATATTATTCGTATCTATAATAACTTACGTACAATAATGTACAAAATGTGTGAAATGTATAATACAAGGTACGCATTTTATTTGTAAATTACTACAGAAAGACGATAAAGATAACGTTAAATGTGTGAGAATGACAACAACAACAAAAAACAGTTAACTTGTCAACAAATTATAATCTTTGACGTATGGAATATAATTGAACATTCACTTAGCATGGCATAACTCTGTATGTTTAAAATATTATTTTAATTACATCTAGCATGCAAGTTTTAAACAAATCGCTTTTGCAAGTTAATGTGTTGATATGATGCATGTGGTAATTGTATAAATGATAATTTTATTTAATCTGTCATTGAGTTATGTGCACAATTTGCCGCTCTAATATTGCGAGCTATAAAGATTTGTATTCTCTCGGAGGGCGTTAAACCAAACCATTGCATTTTTATTTACGTTTTACATTGTCCGCTAAAAAATATGATCATATTTTATAGAATAGACTTAAAATATTGATTAAAACCCGTTTATTCCCCCAAAATATTAGATTAATTACCATATTCATGGAGAACTCTAGAAGAATTAAATAATACAAAAATCGCAAAAAAAAATCAAAAACAAAATATTAAAGAGTATTATTATTAATATCTGTAGGTACCTATAAAGTTTGATTTTTACATTATATACTATGACATAATTTATACATTTGAAACAAGTATTCTAATAATATGTTTGTGATTTATACTCATATTTATTTAATTCTTTCTAAAATTAAAGAAAAATATATTATCATTTATAATAGTATTATTACCATTATACTACTACTATTAATACTACTACCAATAGTTATTAATAAAATTATATTTGTATTTTTTTTAATCTCTAATACTTGTAGTGTCCTATCTTAATTTATTTAGTTTCATCAGGGCCGTTTCAAGAAAAAATAGTACATTAGACAAAATAAAATTTTGCATCCCATAAAATAATATTAAGCCCCTTTACCTACCTCTATAAAATACAAAATGTCCCCCCATCCCCTATTTTCTTACGTAACATACTTGAAAAATACTTTTTACTGCAATAGGTGTATTAAATAGTATCTGCTTACTTCTTAGTATATTTTAGATTCTGAGTGAAACAAAGAATGTATTAGTTTTACAAAGATATTTTTTTTTCTTTCTCTAAAAACTTTTTCAGTTTTCTATGTTTTCATGTTTTGTTAAAACCAAAATCATAAAGGTAAAAACCCGAAAATATCTAAAAAATGATATTATAATCAAACATTTATTGTTTTTTAAATATGTTTCTTAACCTTTTACTTTTAACCTTACGAATTTAATATTTGTTTTAATCTTACAAATAAAATAAATAATCATAAAAATGTAAGTCATTGTTTTGAAAATGCTGCCTCTTCGAAAATGCCTAGGCAGGTGCCTAGCTCGCCTTTACCTTGAGCCGACCCTGAGTTTCTTAAATGTCACCTAAATATCAATATTTATTGCGGTTAAGAATTATTCGATCGAAGAATATTGTGTCAGATCGGTGAATTTAGAGAAGAATACTTGTATTTATAATATAATGGGGCATATATGCGGTATTTGATCGGCGCACCTTTTTTGTTGTTTTCGACCAAACGTATGGGGATCGCCGAGTACATGGTCGTGTTCGTTTCCCACACCGCGGCGATAGATCGGCAAAAAAGATCTATACACGAACAGCGTTTTTGTGTTATAGTCGTCGTGATATATATATATATATTGTATGCAGTGCGCGGTGCAACAGGTACATAACAATGCCGGTGGATTTATGCGTTACACCGTTGTCTTCGGACGTCATTATACGCCGAGTCCCGAGTGTTTGTGTATATACATAGAATTATTATTAAAAAAAAATAATAATAAAAACCAAAGGAGCGTTACCGAAACGATAATTTGTCGTTTACAATAAATTTACAATAATATTATCCAAATGTCATTTTCGGACGGCAACAAAAAAAAAAAATTTACACGCACCACCTCTGCGGACGCGGTGCACGTTTTCACATATTGTGTTATATATTATATGGATAGGTACATCTAACAGGTCTCTCCCGCGCGTTGTTATAAATATTATAATTTATTATATTTTATGTTCGATTATAATAATATACGACCTCTGTGTGCGGTCCGGCCGTGTTTTGCCGGCGATTCCGCCTTTTTCGTTTGATTTAAAACGGCCGCCCGTGGTCGTACGAAAACGTAATGTTTTTGTACACGAAAATGCCGACGGTATAGCGTGGCAAAAATATCGTATAATTTACGAAATATCCGAAGAATTAACATTGTTGTAATCAATCATTATCTTATATCACATAATATTATATTATAAGTAACACGATTGTAAATATATTATTATAATATTGACATTTTTAAGCAAATATATTATTTTTATTAAAATCAACGCCATTATTGTTATTACGGCCATATTGTATATTACGACAAACCATAAAAAAGGGGTAACATTTTATAACATTCGACTCAATCTCTTTTAATTTTTTACTCCATTTTAATGAATTTATTATCTCTCACTATTACTACTCACTCTTTTCAATTATTCTTTTTAATTCAAAATAATACACTGAGTCTGATTTAATTAAAATTTAAAATTAAATTATATTATATACCTTAGCGTATACGTACTGTAGCATATTATTACATGATAAAAATAATTCATAACAATATAAGTATTAATTATTTTAATACATACTTACAAATCTAAATTACTGTAAATAATAGAACTTTATAGCTGATGAAATAAAATTAATAGCAAAATCGTTACAAATGTTTTAGTAAAAAAAACTCATTTTCGATAAAAATGTAGATACGAGTTATCAGTATTCACTGACAAAATATACAATATTTGTATGATAACTAAAAAAAAGTAGGTATATCAAAAGGGAAAATAATACTATTATACTATGCTATACAATATATCAATGTTCTTTTAATTTAATTCTGTCGCGGTTTCGACACCTATAATATTAGTGAATTGATCTTTTGTTCTTTTTCATATCTACTTTTCGATTTAATTTTCCATTATTCTTCATTTATTATTAGTCTTATATAGTACTGCGGGGATACAACGTTAAAAATCCTTATTAAAAAAAAAAAAAAAAAACACGAAATAACCAATAAATGATCGAAGACACCTATCTTAAGCACTTTATATCTTAAATTACCTATATTTATGTATATGCTCTGGTAAAATGAGCATTTGCAATAGAATTGGGATCGTCAATGTTATATTGCGGTATGAGTCGTAATATTATGAGATCAATAATCGTTCCATTTATCACAATTCACAATACGGTTTAGGTATGTATTACAAGCGATTATGATGATAATAATAAATTATTAATGACATATCGAAACATCCAAACGACCATCGCGTATACGCGTCAGTATATGTTAGGCGCGCGTAATTGATAGGTTTGAAAGCGGTAGGACCACCGGATGACAGGCTATAATCGTCGTCGACGGTGAAAGTTTGGAATCCGTTAGAACCCGAAAAGATTAAATAGTAGTTAAGACTTAATTACGAAGCGTGTGTGTATATATATATGTATTTATCATATGATGGATGACGAACAAAACCGCAGGCAACGTAAAATATTCAAGTGCTCATTCTTCTTTTAGTTTTTTCGCGAACAAAATTTATACCTTATTACCATTCGGAGTATAATACTATATTACCTATACATAGGGCGCGAAGAAATGTGTGTTACACAAAATGGTATAGAATAACGACCGAAACAATGTAGAGTGGTAATAATTTGATTTTAAAATTTTGATCCCTTAGAAAATCCCATAAAACGATTAAATCGTTAAATGTTATTTATTACATTATATTAAATATTACATTATTGAATTTTTTTTTTTCGTGTCATGATGAATTTTTTATCTAATTTGCATTTTAAACCTAGAAAATTGCTATAACAAAAATTGTTGATCACCAATATTGTAGTATTTTTCAATTTAAATAAATTATTTAAATTGAAATTCAGATCTAGTTCGAAATTTTTAAATAAACTTTGACATCTTACGTATAGTTATTTGTCTGAAAAATTTTGATATGTTGGATTATTTAGATTGGTTATAAATTAAATATTTGAAATGTACTTTAAATATAATATATTTATATAAGTATATTCTTAGTTAACTTTTTTAAAATTATTTTTATGAACAACATTTAATAGGTATTGACGATATTTAATTAAATGAGTAATAAAAATATGACATCTTCTCTAGGGTATTACCACATGTTTCAGATATGTAAAGTGTACGAAGAATTTCGCATATTATTTATTAGAATCCTAATTTTAAACTTGAGACATCAGTTAACGATCGATATAGTTTGAATAATGCAATTTTGTGTCTATTCTCGATAATACTTTTAAGTTTTAATCATCATAAAGCTATTAAATTAGTGTATGTACTTGTGCATTATTTTCCATTCACTACTGTGATAGAAAAAAAATTAATTAAAAACTAATTTTGCTGGTATCCAAGGAAGAGGAAAAAATAATATTTTTATAAAATTAAGAAAAACTTTAAGCGGAGAACTTTTGGATAACCTTAATCCTTACACTTATAAATCATAATTTTAAATTAAAACTTCATTTATCTTATTCTATACTCTCAACTAGAAGGTTAGCCACCCTAGTTCTACTGGCTACATGGCTCCATATAAATATTTTTTTCTTTATTTTGAAATATTTGTATAAAAGTATACATAATTGAATTATAAACAAATTAATTGTAAAATTGATAATTATTATTTATTTCAGTTTAATGCCCGAAGAAAAGAAAGAGTAAAAAAAAGTGTATAGGATTTTGATAAATTTAATCTGTTATAAGTTATATAACCTTATAGTCTACTTGGAAATTTACTTAAATTTGTTTTCAATTTATTTTAATACCTATAAAACTATCTGAAGTTGAGATGTTCCGATATGCGTATATAATTATAAAATAAAGTAATATATTTTACATTTTATTATTATTCATGACATAATGTAGTAAACTTTTGTTGTATCTTTCGATAACCAGTAAAAGTCGAACAGTACCATGCATAAATTAAGATTAGTGTAACGATGAGAGTTTATTACATTTCTACATTTTAGAGAATAAAGCTAGTAATGTTAAAGATAAACCAACCAAGGCCATAGACCGAAGGGTATTAGTGTTAAAACCCCTTTCCCCTCGATATTTTATAACAGTTTTTGTTTATCTTTTATATAGGTATGTTTTATTTTTTTGAGTCAAATAAATACTTATAATCAAAACCGCCAAAAATGTTGTGTTGGCTACGGTTTTGAATCTAAGTAACCAAACCAAACATTGAAATACATATCTATATTACCTACCTTATTTAAATTAATTTATAATAAAAAAAATTCTTACAAAAATACTTTTTGTACTAAAAAAAAAATGTGATATTATTGTGCATTTTTACGCTGCATTTTAAATTACAAAAAATTTAAAATTGTACAGGTAATACCCATTTTTTTATAGTGATATAATTATTGCATTTTCGTTAAGTGATTTCAAACATATGTTAAACATTATGTTAAATTTGATTTAAACCGAAGGACATTATTATTTTGTCAAATATTATTTTACCTTTAAAATATTATTACTTTATCTATCGTACGTTTTACGCTTATCATTAGCGTAAGTATGTGCTGAATAATAATAATATTAATAATTATTCTACAGGAATGTTCTTTTTTTTTTCCTTTTTTAGATAATTTTATAAAATTGTATTTGGTTTGCACCTCTTGTTTTCTTGTCGCCGCGACGGCTCCTGTTGTAAATTGGAAAACAACAGACCGCGTTTATCACCGTCCAAACAACGCGGTAACACTATATTATAATAGTATAGGAGGAAACTCGAATGGGAATCAGAGACTGTAAATTACGATTTAAGTAATTTATTACACCACGTCGTTTCTTCTTTCATTTATTACGATTTATGTGAGTAAATTTCCTTTACTTTTACGACGACGCGCCTCGTCGTATGTTATTACGTCGTCTATTAATTTTTTATCCTCTCAATTCTGACCTAGTTTTCCATACTGTTTAATTCCATCCTAGTGTTCGGACGCGGACTGTAAACACAAGCACATTCGGGACAAGGTCCGTCACACGATAATAATAATAATATTATCTATGAATAATATGATGAAAACAAAATATGTTTCCGCATTATCGCTGTATACGAGCATCGTCGTCGATTATTTTAAGATTAATAATACGATTAACAACGATCGACATAAACACGATTGTTGAGAAATGGATATGTAAAGTCAAATGTTAAGTTGATCATAACTTTTGGTATCTATAAACATACCTATTATTATTATTTTGTTCTGGCCTTATGAATTGTGATTGACAGATTTATTTTTAAATCATTTGTTAGTATTATTTTTTTTATATTCATATTATATTTCTATATTATTAGTAATAAAAACAATAATCATCCACATCATTTTAAATTACAATTCACGGCATTTGCGACTTTGCTTATCATTATTTCACATTCTACTTTAGTTCCTATAGACACCACTCTTCGATACTCTACTGAATTAATTGATTAATCATTGTTGCACCATGAATAAGCGGCGATTTTATTTCTCAATAAACCGAGTAAATCGTATATTTTACATCATCAAAGTTGAAACAATAAAATATAATATTTCAGATATAAGTATACAGGCGCGAAACGTATGTTTGCACAAAAAATATCCGTTATACTCGATCTTTTGTATAGATCCGATCGATTTCGCTTTTGACGGTTACTATAATATATAGGTATATCGATATTGTTAATAATTACTGTTCTTAAAAATTAACTTCGAGGCGATTCAGCATTATTATTACTCGTATAATATGCGGCCGTAGAGTGTTGGCGAAAATAATAATAATAATAATAATATCATGCCAGACCGAGAGATCGAGAACTATCGTTTTGCTCGCGGCAGCAGCTGTTGAATATAATATATATAACCTAACCTATACGGACTATATTATATATATATATATTGCGACGCGTGTGGTCCGGTTACCCGGTCCGATCGGGAACGGGCCGGCGAGCGCGTTGATTTACGAGCCGCCTTTTGTCTCGTTCGGAAGTGCTCCCGCCGCCGTAAAACGTCGTTCGGGTCACGACAATGGACACGACACGACCGTCATGTAACGTGTACACGGTAATATAGTATAATGTACATTATAATATTATTATTATTATTGTACGTATACGATATTATCGTGTTTGTTGATAATGTATACGCAACACATGAATATTATTATAATATTAAATAATACTTGCGCGTGGGACCGCGTTTACGGTCTGCGGGTAGCACACACGTACTATATATAGCTATTATTATTAATATCGTTGTTGTTGTTGTGCGCCGAAAAATAAAAACGATCCGTATATCACGCGCGTATTATGTTCCGACGTTTTCAGTTTTTCGGGCTCAAAAGGAGCGCCGGCACCGACGACGACGACGACGCCGCAGAGAGGACCTCGTTTACACAATATATATATTATATTGTCATTGTAGAACATACGATTTTCACGTCTCCCGAATTGACCTAACCCGCGGACGGATCACATCTGTGACCAGGCTTGGTATTTGTACCCTATCAGTTTTTGAAAATTTTGATAAAAGAAAAATATATTCAAACCGATAAATTAATGTTTGATAAATTAAAGAGTGTATTGTAAAAGAGCTAAAATCTTTTGCGGGGACTTAAGTCTTCCCCTCAATATCCGACTATGGACTGATCAGCGATCTGTCTTTTCTCCCCGCTCCTTCAACGCTCAACACATATGATAAGTACGTTTTTCTATAAAAATAACCGGTGCTGGCCGATATACGTATCTACCTAAATATAACCAAAAAAGAGAGAGTCGACAAAAAAAATCCATTCGATTCAATATAAATTTCAACCGAAAAATGTAAAACGTAAATTCGCATACAACCAGTTTAATAGTTTAAATATAGAATCAACAAGTTTAGGGTGATCGAACCTAATGCTTACTGAGATATGTGACAAACGGACAAAAATATTTCAAAGTCGTATGATAATGATAAAATCGGACAAATTATTTTTTTATTATATATATATATATTAAAACATTTGAAAACAAATATAAATTTAATTTAAATGGATTATTTTGAAAATTATCGTATGTAGAGTAATAATTATAATGACGTTTAACGTTTTAAAAGAAAAATAATTATATTTTTTAGCAAAACCTGTTTCAATATCTGGTTAACAGCTTTATCTTTGATATACTATCGAAAACTCAGGCTCACGTGAATTATTAATATTTAAGAGTAAATGATAGCATTGTTTATTATGCAATGAATTTAGGATGTTCTGCCGATTTGTTCTCCGCGCGTAAATTAAATATGGCATAACATCCAGTGATGACATCGTATGTTATATGTTCTCGTTTATTATAAAGTAAAATCAACGAGTGTTTATTGTTATTATTATATACGCAGGAAATAATAGCTGCGGAGTTTTTAGAGGCAGTGGGCGATCATGCGGACAGATTGTATATTATGTTATTCAGAATAAATCCGTGGGAATTGTTTTGAAATGTTTATCTGTACCGTAGTTACACGATATATTAATATAAAATGTTTCGTTAATACGGAGACCACCACCGGACATACATGCGACCAACCTGCTATAACTAACACGATGTGTAATATGTTCGGTTGATTTATACCATTTCACGAACCGAACCGAAATACTTAGGGAAAATACTCTAGTATTCGAAATATAGTGTCAAATAATTTTAAAAAAATGTCTTTTCCTGTAATGAAGTATTTCAAATGAAGTATCGCGAATATTGAAAATTTCCTGCTGTTAAACTATTGTTTGTTTGACTGGACATCCAGTAATGATCCGGAAAAATATTATGAATTACTGGTCCTGATTTGCTCAAAAAAAAAATATACCCGGTCACGTTGGACGTAATAACTAACAAGTATAGTTGTTGTTATTATAATTTATTGTTTTATTGAGAATAAACCACGTACGTAATATTATATGTTATAATAAGTTTATTGACAGTTCCGATCGATTGTGGACAGATTTAACGCGCTCGCATGGTGTTTTCTACTTGTCGGGACGTCGATTGATGACGTTTCGGCGAGTGAGCTCTCGATGCGACTTTCAAAAGGAAAACTATATAATATACGAAATGCACGTTTGTGTTCGCGTAATGAAAAAAAAGCTCTCGATCGGAATAAATCGCCAGAGTCACGGGTGGACGGATTTTTATCGATCACGCGCTTCGTCCGACGTTTTTGTTATATTTCTCTCGCGAAGACGATAAAACCGCTTTTACGTCACGCGTTTGACATACCGTTTTAAAAGATTACAATAATATATTATTATATGATGGAAACCGAACGTCTGAAGTGGTATAAAGCACGTCAATGTTTTTTTTTCTTCTCGAAACCATACATTTAGTGTGGTCTGATGGTAGACAGAAAGTAGACGATCGAGTAGAACGATTTATATTGAAACTAATTTAAACATCACTGGAGATTAATATGGCGTTATATAATAAATAATAACATATTATAATATCGACATTATCTGTCGTATTATCCAATGGGACAGGTTATATGATTGTTTTTAATGTTTTAATAGTTACATTTTCTCAATTAGATACTAAATTGAATTCACAATATAATATCGCAATGTTAATTAACGCAAAGTGGTCTTTATTTTTGAAAATTAAATAAACTCTATGCATTATTAACTCTATCGGTTGTTTTTAAAATTCACATCACTAATTTGACGTATACAATGATAAAATTATCTTACAATACCTATATTATATAGTAGCTGGCCATGAGTGTGTGTTTCAGTCTATACCCGGTATACCTTATATCTGGTACCATCCCACCGGGTCACGGAACTACTGAGATCGATGCGAATACGATCGCATAAAAATACATTGTCATTGTATCCGCTGCCCACACACCTCGGCGCGATTGTAATTTATGATGCGCGAGAACGATATTACATATTATTATGTATAATACGTCTTATACGATATTATTATTTTTTTCGTTATGTTTACGATTTAATCGTTTCGATATACGCCATCGTCGTTGCGAAAAATCGGCCACGGGGTACAATATAATAATATTATGATTGTGGCGTTCGTGCCGTTGTATATATAATATAATACGGCGACGTTTCGTCAATTTGTCATTCGCGTCCGGCTGCCGCGGCCCGGGGTAAATACCAAATGTGTAACCCCATTGACGGCAATCGATTTGTTCCGCCGCCCGTCGTACGCGCGAAGAAGAAAAGGTTTGTTTTGTCGTTTTGTCCCGACGGGCGTGCTTTATATACCGCAATATATATACCACACATACCGCGATATCGTTTGTGTGTCCGTGTGATCGTGTGCAGCTGCGGAGTCATTTTTTACCGTCCGAAATACGTAATGTTTATACTCGCTATATATTGTGCACTTTGTTGGAGTACATCTCGCGCGAGCATACCAGCACATTTGTGTTCGTGTGAGGGTGATTTTTTTTTTTTTTTTATTATTCCGTTAAATACGTTTTATATACGCGTCATGGCGAGATTGGATTTCAAGAAAACGATTCTATTAAACAGAGTATATAGATGCTCGCACTTATTGAATTTCGATTGTTTGTGACGATATATAATGATATGTTACGACGCATTATCTATGATAAAAACGTTTTATACTTAAGAGTACCGTCTAAGGTTAGACAAGAACAGTTATATATTAATAATAAAGAAAAATGCATTATTGTGTACAGAGGCGGCAGGGCCGTAGCAAAAGGTAACAGCGCCCCTGGCAATCGTGTATAATAATAGATTATGAATTAAAATTAAAACACATTGATTTAATGGCTATGTGTTATAATATATTATTAAAACCGTGCTTTCATGTCTTAAACTTTCTATGTATATTTTAATATAGTAATGAAAAATTGTATTTGTATTTCTAAATATCATTAAATTTGCGCCTTTCGCAATACTGCGTCCCTGGTGCCTAGCTACGGCCCTGAAAGGTGGATAGAGTTACCGAGAATTAAATTCAAAAGTCCCCAACAATTTTACCACTTGCTTCGCTCGCAACTGATAGCTTAGGAGGAAACTAGAGGAATCAGAGGGGTCATTATCTCCCAAAATTATAATAGCGAAATCAAGTATACTTTATAGTTATATAGTTATCGAAAAATATGTAACAATGTCCATATATTATAAATATATATGGAGATTTATCAATTTTCTTTGTTAAAGTAATACAAAATTATACGAGCTAATTAATATACTACACGAGACACGCAGTGCAACGTTTAAATTAGTTCACAATTTATTTATTCTCAGAACTACTCTATTATATACGTTGCACTTTAAGTTGAGAAAATTGTTAAATGATAAATGTGCATACACATAACTCGTCGAAAAAAATCGCATTTTATTCAAACTGAGATTTTATTTTAAATTTATCAAATAAAGAAATTAAATAATCTGTGTAATGGAGTTCATTTTATTAAAATAAAAAAAAAAATGTATAATATATTATTATACCATAAATCAGCTGCAGCGAGTGCTTTATTGAAGGATAATGATTAAACTATTATTATGATTAAAAATCATGATAATTTTTACGTTTGTAGGCGGATAGTTATAAACTAACAAATTCATAATTATATAGTACAATGCGTTTAATATTTTAGGTAGAACATATTATGTAACATAAATAAGTGAAATCAATTGTTTTGATTTTCTGCATCATTTATAAATTACAATATCTTAAACCTGCCTTTATACACAGAGTTGTAAATGATAGTAAGTACTTGAGGTGAAACTTGTGGCAATAATTTTAATAATCCCAATTAAATTAATTTAAAACTGTTAACATCTACAAAATGCATCAAATTTTGTATCCAAATATTTAATAATTGCTTAAAATTATTTTTATCATACAATGGCCATTATATTGTACAACAGAAAAAACATTTTCTTTTCTTTTCTTTTGTTTGACATCTGCATTAGAAGAAGACCAATTAAATAACGGACTTAAACTTCTGAATATAGTTATTGAAAAATTAGGTAAAAAACACACTAGAAAATAATTACAATTGCAATATATATATATAAAATACAAGTTTACTCAGCTTTAAAACTAGGAATTTATTTTTAAAGGTGATTTTTTTTTAGTATTAAAGTTTATTTGAATTTGTTGTATGCGTATAAAATAAATAAAGGTTCATATTTGAGTTAGTTACAAAATATTAATAATTTATTGAATATATATATAATTAAAATATGGTTTTCGTTAAAATAAGTAAGGTATGTTGTATCCCCATTAAAATGTTTGGATCCGTGACTGTCGCTTTTTAATGTGGTCGCTCAGTATAACAGCAGAGAGTCGGCTGCAATGTCAACCGATTATCAGAATAGTTTTCATAAAATCAAATCACAATCTTTTAAAATTAATAACGTTTCGTAGCAAATCATTAATACTTAATCATTATATTAATATCGACCACAAACGCGTAAATATGTTGAAAAAACGTGACTGTAACAAGCGGAACTCTGCAATGTATATTATTACAGGTGTGTCGTTTTTTTTTTTTTTTTTTTAGTAAAATATTTTCGGCGGCTTATTTGGCGCCATCGTTGCTTATTTTCAAGAGGATATTTTGATCTCTAACATACGGTCGGCGTGTGCATGTTATGTGTTTACTGCAGTGCTCGTCTGTATAAGACTATTGGCTTTCATCACAGAACGGGCACCCGTTTGTGTAGTGTGTTAAACGTCACACACGACGATATTTTCAACAAAATCTTGACGATAACCATCCATAAGTCCGTTAAGTCAGCGCATTTACGGTGGCACTCATGTAATGCAAACAAATCAATAACGTATATTATTTATGTATAAAAATGTACACGTACAAAATCGGTCATAGTGTATATTATTTATATTTATATTGACATATTGTTTATACCTATGATCCGTTATATGGTATATTAACGCGGTCTTATTGTCAGTGTTTTGCTGCTGTATATGCGTGTTTGGTGTTTTGTGTATACCTTTAGAAACTCATTTTTTCCCATCCGACAAACACTAGTAAAAACGATCATATACCTAGTCATTTAATATACTGACGGTCCTTTGGTGTACTCAAGTAGAATGATAGCTATATATATATAGTTATAACTATTATAATAGGTGTGTCTAGAATTTTTTTGTAGATATGCAAAGCAAATTTTGTGTTAGATAAAAAATAAAGAGTTAATTATCCACCACCTTTCTAGTATATTTTCCTAGTAAATTAAGCCTGTAAATTAATGCCGGATTTAAGAATGTGGGGGCCACGAGCCCAAATTTTATGGTGGCCCCCATTTTAGATTTTAAGTGAAGCAATGAATGAATTCCCAAATGTGTTTTTATTTTATTTTATTATGTTTGAATAGAAAATAAGTAAATAAATCTATTAGAAATATTTATACATATTTGATCATTTAACTTAAAATAATGTTATAGTTAATAAAATACTTGATTAATTGTATATTATCATCTTATATAGAATGCGTCAAATTCATCATACCATATTTTCTCCTCAGCCTTTTTCACTCATATAAGAATAAAATTCATTTATTTTTATTAAAAAAATATTTAAAACAAATTTTAGGCTCCAATTTCGTGGAGTACCAGAGCACCGGGCCATATAGGCTATCCCTGTTTACGGCACTGTCGTACATACTAATTCTTAATTATATTTAATTATATTAAAAGATCATTTTAATTATCAAAATTTCATAAGAATAATATGATTTATATACTCTTAGTTAATCTTAATATTAAATAATTTAAATAATGGTTTTATTGAACAGAAGACAAATAATATATGCTAATACCTAGTTTACACATTTAAAAACGTAAATAAAAAATTAAATATATATTTAAGTTCTGACATTTAAATTTAAAAAAAAAATTGTTTAAACATATTTTCGGCAATTATAAAAATATATCTATAAAAACTATTATAAAAATAATTTATAGAAAATACAATAATAATTAAAAAAATGATAAATATAAAAATTTCTTTTACTAAAATAACTATTATCTACCTATTAATTAAACATTCTTGCTAATAATTACTTTTTATGGCTTATCCATAAATTTATCGGCGAGTTGATTTTGCAGGTCTGGCCATTGTCAGAGTGGTCATATCCGTAATCACGCCTAACACGGAATCTGTAAATTAATTATAAATTATTATATTAGTTTAACCATATATGATATTGTTATTAAATTATTAAGTATAGGTATATCTTAATATTATAGTCTTATTATAAACCAACATTTTTTTAGTTACGAATATATCTTGAAATGATCCTACTTGAATGTGGTTTTTTTTTTAAAGGTTCAAGTATAAATATAAATACAATTAAGCGCATGTATACAAACAAGTATATATTTTTAAGGGTCTTAAGGTGAAAATTATGATTACAATAATAGTATATAATGAAATTAACAAAATTATAGTTTTCTTCAACAATGAAAGAAATCAATCGTGAGTATTGTTAAGACATATATAAATTCATACTTACCTATATAGAATCTAAAATTTCGAGAGGGAATTTTAAATCTCTAACCCCTTGTCTACGCGTTCAAATGTGCGTTTTGAGACAAATTATCATAATACTGATGTTAAAAACTAAAGTTTTTATAGTACCTATTTTTATAATAACAGTCGTGGTGATAGCACAGCTATTGTGTGTTTGTGTCGCGAAAAGTTATAAATAATAAATATACTTTTTATTCAAAATATAATACACTTTTGCAACAACGCGTTTTGTACTCGTTATTTACAGACAGTGTTTTATTATAAAGTATAAATATAATATGTAGTGTCGCAGTAGTCTCGGCAAACAAAATGGTCTCTAATGCAATATTCAAAGGTGGTCCTGACGTCCTGTCCGGACGATTAATAAAACATGAATGTTGAATAACACACTTATTTCTTAATATATTTAAAAAAACACAAATATGAAATGATCGTGAACTCTATCGCGTGCTTACGCGTATGTCAGCGGTAGCGAGTGAATAATCGACTATACAGGTTTTGAATCGTTTAAAAAATTTTTTTATGCTCGATCGAATGCTATTTTATCTCGATGCCGTTGTCCAGTCGATATATTTATATATTAACACATGTAGAAACGTAGACATCGAAAATATGTTCAAAGACAAAGCACTATTGAATAAACACATTTCGCTTTGAATTTCATCGAAATTATGCCGATCGAGATACAACATATGGAGACGAGAGCTGTTTAGAGGAATTTAACTCGGATTTTTATATTTATTATCTAAGTATTTGATAATTTATATAAAATAAATAGCTTAAACAAGCGGTTTTAAGGTTTTCGTTTAGTTTCGTTTAACTTCACCATCAAAACTTTCAATACTAAAATCCATCGAATTTATATGTTATTTAATTTGTTAGTCTTCGCAAACATTGAAAACAACCATCATGAATACGTAGTATATTCAGTGCTTGAATTGGAGCGTAACTACTTTACATTTTTAAAATTATTAAATTTTACCAAACTAATTATTTTGACTGGAATGGGAAGCCGAATCAAAAATAATTTAAATTTATATAAACATACTAATAATAGATAAAATTATAAAATATTATAAAATGAATAGAAAATATGATTTGAATTACGAATATACAAAAAAAAATAGGTATACATAATAAATATTTATAATCAATAAACAATAGTATAATACTGTATACACTATACAATGGTTTATTTAATAATTGTTTAATAATAATGCCTAGTCATAAATCATATTCCGTATTCGTTTATACAGTGTAAACACATATACGTACACTACTTTAATGTACCAATTAGAACACTAGTCACTCAGGAGCGGATTGAATATTCCGAGTGGGAATTAGTTATGTGTGCCCGTAACTGCTTGACTTTTGTATAACATTATAACAACATTTAGCGAATCAACGTCATACCATGTAACATTACTATTTTATTATTATAATAATATATACCTACGTACAAATTTTAAAAAGGATAAATATTAAAATTGTTTACATTGTGAATTATATTATTACGAAACGAGGGAGGGTCCGGGAGTCAATTGCCTCCTCACCACCCTGCCCAGTCGGCCCCTGTGTAGTCACTAATCGCTTACAAGTAAAGTTGAAAACAATACAAAAACGAGGAAGAAAGAGAAAGGTTCTCAAACTTCATTACACATTCATTCTTAATAATAAATTATACGTTATAAAAATATATGAAAACTATTATTTTGATATAATATTTTGTAAATTTGAATCTTTAATAAATTATTATCGAATAGTATATATATGTATTAACAAATGTATAGGGGATACGCGTATCACAAGTGCTATAAAGCACTCCCATTATTTTGTTTTTGTTTTTTTCCAATTCAAGAAGGACCGACTATAAATGTAATACGGTTTTTAGCTTTAGATTTATCCGCTCAAACACTCGACGTGCCGTTTTCCGGACATCCGGATCGTTCGAATCGAACGATGATAATAATATTATATTGACGACGGAATGCGAGGTCGTCGCCGATTCGTTTGTCCAAAGTCGTATACATGCAATTATGTATATATATATATATATATATATATATTATATAGTTTTGTAAATACAATACGACACGTTGCGGCATAACGATATAGCGTGCTGTTACTTATATTATATACTACCTATACGCACTTTATTATTATACTATTATCATTTTCGGAAATATAATTCTTCGCCGGCGGCAAACGATTTTGTATATCGACCGAATATGTGTACGATAATATATTATTATATATATAGGTACGTAATACGCAATTGCGAAATAATAAATATACTCACCTATTGTACAAACGAAATATAATACGGGTTTAAAGGGATCGTAAAATAAAAATTCGACCCTGCCCCGGCAGGACGTAAGCCGAGTAGCCCCGAGACGAATCGCCGAGAGGACCGGACACCCACACCGCGGCGACACGTTGCACGCGGTGCGTACATATATATATATATATAATAAAAACGACGTGTCCGAACGCTTCCGAGCTACGCCCCGACGCGGCGGGGTGTCGTTAAACGCGTCCCGAGACGATTTTGACGGAAAACATTCCGATCGGAAAGAAGAGGAAACGATATTATTATTATTATTGTAATAAATCGAGACGGCCGACAAACGCGGGAACAATACGGCGTTATATTATGTATATATATTATTATTATTGTCGTGCTTAAGCTCATAAAATATGATGTTCGCATTGTATATCATATATTATACGGTCGAAAATAAAAATCACAATACGCGTATGTGCAACGAACGCTGCGGGGCTGCCGTGTCCCGTAAACGCCGTGAATTCGTCGCGGACGACCGATACCGATACACGACGACGCGTTGCATTATTATCGTATCGACGATGGTCGTTTTGAGGGTCGTCGTTAAGCCAAGGACCTAAGAGGGATGGTCCTTTTGACGTCCGATTTTTAGCGAGTTCTGCGAGTCACACATTCGGACGCACATTCGTTCCGCAGTCGGCGATTTTTATATGCGATTTTCCAAATAACAATAATAGTGCTACCGCGATACCCTAAACCGCGTATACGGTATTATTTAGTGCGGGTCCAAAACATTCTTTGTACAACAATAATGTACGCGCGCAATTGTGTCGCGCCTTGTTACACTCTGTTGGCGTATAGTCGCCAAGTTTTCCTGCGCTATTGCGACACACGCGTGACGTATCCGAGACGCGTTTCGACAATGGCGAACAAACCGTCTGAATAATACAATCGTTGTTATTTATTATCATCGTCTTCGCAGAGATGTGTAACAATATTTACATTTTCCACTACAGTCGTTTAGTACACGGACACGATATTAAATATTATGTGGTCGACAATCGCATAATATATGCGTACCTACTTATATTTAAAATTTATATGAACACGACGATTTAATATAATATTATTATTATCGATGTTGGAATTTTATTGTAGCTGGAAGTCGATTATTTTCTTTCTACGTGATCTGCATACGATTCCTATATAGGAGGCATAGTTCAAAGTACAATAGTTTAAAAATGTGATTTATATTTTATATTCATTTGCTTAAACACTAAATGCATTAAATTTCTACTTTTGACGATATCTTTGGATATTCGGAGAATATTATTTTAAACAAAACAAGTCATACATATTTATCGAATGTTTTATTTCGTTAATTTATGTTCCATCGAATAAAGATTGATATGATTTGGGAGCCAAATTATATACGTTTGAATTAATGATGTAGAAAATTATGGATTTATAGTCAGGGAAAAAGTAAAAATGATCATGAGAAATTACGATAAATTTATTGTTGATTTTTGACAGAACAAAATAGAGATTTTATTGCCAATAATTCGAACACTATAACACATTAACAAATAATACAATATTTTCATTTTCTGTTTTTATGAGTATCAAATAAATAATAAATAGTCTACAAAATTGTATACTATTTTTTATAGTTTCTAAAGTAAGTACTTATTATAAAAGTATTTTTTGAGGAATTCCATTATAGTTTTGTAATAATGTTAAATAATGCATTAAGGCTATACTGTTCGTAATTTATACAATCTCATGGTAAATCGACATTGGAGATCGGTGATTAATTATTAGTATTATTTCATAAGCATATAGAAAACCTCTATAAATCTTTCAAAAATGGTTTCTTTCCTTCATATTTCCATTCAATGTATGAAAAATAATTCCATTAATATAATATAATAAATAATAATACCTATATTTAATTGGACAATAGTTTCGACTTTCGATTTCAACTTAATGATGTTTTGGTATCACAATAAGTTGCTACTATTAAAATATATTATTATTGGGATCGGGAACATAATTTTGTACTCTTCGCGAATATCTTACTTAAACATAACAAATATTTAATATATATCAATCATAAACGAGTAGATATTAAAAATATAATTTTTTTATTTACTATTTTAACAATTAGAAATATTATAATTTATAATACTGCATAGAATATAATATTAAATAGTTAAGTACTTCTTTTAAAATATATATTATTCCGCCTAATTTAGTTAAAATTATTTAAACCTCAATATCGCCAATAAATATTGTCATTTTACATATTTATTCATTTTACGTTAAATGCATGTGTTATAAAATTATATAACAGCACTTGGAATAAATTAATGTAATACTAAAGTGTATGTATATCTATAATTAATCGATAGTCTAACCGATTTGCTATTTATTTTAATAAAAATATCAAAATCTTTATTGCTGACATACACTCATAAAATGAAATGAATTTAAAGCACTTTTCTTGAATCACTTTTGAACGTTCAATTTGGGTTCTGAACAACGCATGTAATATTTTCTAAAATATATCTTAGGAACATCCCATTTAAATTTAATGGTAGCAATAAATTTACTCGCTCGTACGAACAAAAAATATTTTTCCAAGCCACTATAACATTTTAAAATAATAATACAATAAAATATACCTACAGTAAATTAATTTATGTTTTTTTTTTTTTTTATATGTAAAGATTTCAATATACAAAACTAACATTTTAAATCACATACAGTTTAAACATTTCTAGTTGGTTCAATTTTTTAAATTATCGCTCATATAAAGCATAGCTATTTTACACACAACGTATTTGAAATACCACAACTTTATTCTGTATACTATAATTAGTTTTTAATTTCTTAACTTGATTATTTTTGATTTTATATTAATTCAGCATAATTTAAGCTTCAATCCGAAAAAAAAAACATACAAGTAGCCAGTAGGAAAACCAAACGATGAACCAACGACATTTTCCAAAGATATTGTTTTCTACTTCAGGCATTTAATATTCTCTAACAGCTACGCAGTCACTAAATTCTCTCTCGATCCCTCTTGATATTTTTACTCTTATTCTATCAAGCTCTTCAACCATAAGTTACAATATCCAACCATCTTTACCTGGGGTTAATGACTGTTGCTATTCCCACTTTTTCGTGTAGCTCTTTATTATATTTCCCATGATTTTAGTACATCTGTAAGATTTTGAGTAGTCCAGTTTTAAAAATAATCATAATGTTTCAAACCTTGATCTTAAGTTCAATTTTCCGATTTCCGTGTTCAGACTTTATTTCGTTTATCAGTGTGTATCCAAAGCTGATTTCATGGTTATATACCATTATAGTCTATAACAGGCGTATTTTTACAAAGAAGGGTTATTGACCACGTACATAATTTTCAACCTGAAGGATCAGACTACCCTAACTAATTTCGTTCAGGGTAGGGCTGCTGAAATGCATTACTGAGTGAATTGGGCTATCTGAACACTTTCTCTATGCTGCACCAGGTATAGGTATTTTAATAATAAATCTTATATTCTAATATTTTAGGTCCACTATTATTAATTATTTAGGTATTTTAAAATATTACACAAATTATTACAATCATTATTTTAATCATGACAAGGTTAAATTTTAAATGTCGCCTAAGACAAACTTAATAATATAACTGTAAATTAATTTAAAACATACAAAACTATTATATGTGCGAAAATAAAATTTTTTTTTTTTTTAATTTGGTTGAGTTGAAAACAATTTAATAAATTATTCAAAGTTAATTTTTGTTTTATATTATTTTAAATACGCTTCGAGGACGTAAGGTTTTAGGTGAGTGAATTTAAAATGAAATATTATAGTGTCATGAACCAATTAAAATACAATTTATCTTCATTGTTTTAAATTAATTACTGAAAATAACACAAACGAATTAATTAAATTACTTCATTCAGTTAAAAAAAGAACATTATCTTAACTTTTTAACATATTATCACGTTAATGGTTAATATTTAGATTAGATAATATTTCATTTTCTATTTAATGTATACTATTCAATTTTTGAATCCAATAATAAAGATTTTTAAAAACAAATATTTTAGAAACTAATAAGTTTAAGCATATACCAACAATATTATATAAAACAATGAGTTATTTTGATTATAGTACCTAATAATATCATATACGTATTAATTGTAATTTATAATTATATAATTTTATGTGTGTATGATTTAACAATATTATTTGAGTTTATCAATCATCAATTATCTATATTATAATGAAATAAACAAATTTATTTTATTGTATGCATTTTTCATAATATATCATTTTATTACATAAAACTATTTAATTTGTATTAATTTCAAATTTTATGCATTTGGAAAAATATTACAATTCTGATGGAATTGAATTCAAACTAATATACATATATATCTTCTATTATGATTACCCACTACTTATTTAAAATTATTTGTTCATAGATGTATATAATAATTTTGCATAATATAATGTTTAAGTTCAAGTGGATTACTATAAAATATACAGTTTATTATAACTAACTAACTAACTTAAATAGTAACACTAAATATTTCAGTTGAATGACATTAGATCGAGATGGGAATTTGTTCATTATGTCAAAGGTTCTCAAGTGTACATTTTATGAAATTTTTATAGAAGCCTACTCATATACTATTTAATTTATTTACAAAATATTTTGAAAATCTATTTTTTTTATAAGATTTTAAAGTTAACATTTTTATGATATTTTATATGTTTCTATTATATTTAATAGTCTGAAAACATTTTTCGCGTATAAAAAATGGTTGTATTACCACAAATAGGTTGTTTTCAGTAAAAAATTGCATCTAGTTAGTACTTTATAAAACTCATTTTTCGAATTTCTCAAAAGTTTTTGCTTAGAAGAAGAAAAATTACCAAAAATGGCAAAAAAACGGCAAAATTACGATTTCCGTAATCTTTCACTTTTTATTTCGTGATTGAGTTTTGATCGTAGAACCTTGAAAATTTTTTTGAGAATTAATAAAGTTAATTTTAACGTGGTTTATTATAATATTATAAAGATTTGAATGCAATGATATTGCATTAAAATATACAATTTTGAGCCAATCTCAATATTTTATGCTGATAATCCTTTCCAAAATTTTACTACGAGTGTAAATTACTTATATTAATATTCAAAATAAATTTCAAGTCCTTACGATCAAAATTCAAGGAGTTATCATTTCATGGTGAAAATTATCATTCAGAATTTTCAATATATTTTTCAAAATATTTTGTAAATAGATTATGTAGTATATAATTAGGCTTCTATAAAATTTTCAAACCGATAAACTCAAAATTGTAGGTAATATTAAACATAGTTAGATATATACAGAAGAAAATTATTTTAAGGTTGGAATTTACTTTTAGCTAATTTTAATGTGTGGTGTTTTAACTAATATTATCGAGTATAATACATAATCAGAAATCTTAACTACAATATATTAACATAGGGAATAATTGACAACATTTAAATTTTAATTTGACATAGACTATTAATGTATGATAATAACATTATTGTATTATCACAAGCATAACGTATTTTATAGCTTTATCTTAGTTCGTGATAATATTTTATGATTACTGTACCGCGCCATTGCTGTAATGGCTACTGGTTTTTGAACATAAATAATAATTGCGTTTCCCAAAAAGAGCCAACTTAAGGGATTATTCTGATAAAACAACTGATACTAAATAAAATATTTAAATGCTAAAATTAATTTTAATCATATCTTATTAATTCATTTATGAAATAAAAATAAGTGTTGCCATTTAAAAATCGAAAGTTGGGGTAGACCAAAAAGGATTAAAAAATATGAAATTAATCCATTATTGTAGAACAAGGTAAATTTTAAAGTTATCCAAATAAAGTTAGAAAAAGTTAATAGTTAAAATTTCGAGAAAATGAGTGTTTTACGTTAAATTGATAACCTGTATAAAACATGACGTTTATAATTCATGCATACACATTTAATGTTATTAATATAAATAATCGATCACGTTTCTTGGAGTAGTATAGTCAAGTGCTTTGAGTCCTTAATACAATTTAATATATTATCTGACAGCGAAATATGCTACTTTGTCATTAACTTAAACCTTTAGCACAATAACGTGATTAAATTTAGAACAAGAGTTTTATATTCAATTGTCTAATCATGTAAATGTAGATAAACTAATTAATATTATTTATTGTTATAATATTATAATTCAAATAATTAATCGTAAATGATTTTATCAAAGGTCAATATTGCTTGATACATGTTTTGTTTAGACTGTTTCATGTCGACATACTTAATGGAGTAAAAATGATAATTGATAAAATAGTATATTATATACAACTGTGTTCAATGCACAAATTAAAAAAAAAATTAAATTAAATTGTAGATTAAAAAAAAAAATCATTCCATTATGTTATGAAAAGGATTTAATCACTAAATGCAGTAGCATACGTAGATAAATATATAAAAATAAGTCGATCGTAATTATAATTTTCATTTTAATCTACCGTTGTCTACATAAACAAAATTCATAGTATATATTGCTGTCATTATGTAATTATTATTATTATCATTTATTAGGTAATACTTAACACCTATCAAGAGAAGAAATTTATTAAATTACTATATAACAATGATAACGTCAGACAATATAATTATAATATTATGCTTAGTTTACACAGAAAAAAATAAAAATTTATTTTTATTTATGGTATGTGTATAGTATACCTACTTGTTCGGATTAATTAGGATTAAAATACGACTACTATAAATATTATAAATTATAATAATCTTTTTAAATTGATGATTCCCTTAATCTTCTTTTTAATTTTATATTTGAATGAGGATTATAAGCCTTAGAAACATTCGGCTTCAGTGTTTGTTTTTTTCTTTGATAAAAAAAAAAAAAATTACATAATATTTTACCAACCTGTGAATACAATTTAAAAATCAAAATATATTAATTTCCTATAAGATAATCGTGACTATTATTTTATACTTATAGATTATTAATAGTTTATTACGATCAACTGATGAATATAGATATTGAACAAGAATTCCCATGCCGATTCATATAATTATGTGTAGTTACAATTTAGTATAGTTATACACACATGTAAATACTTTATTAATTTAAATTGTATTTATTAAATAATATATTTAATTGATATTTTTATTTTTGTTTTGAAATATTTTAAATAACAGCTGGTTAAAATTTTCGTATCGTTTTATCATTCATAAAATGAATTTAAGACGTCAAAATAATAATTGTATTATCGCATGACGTACTTACTTTATATTACATACGTATCATACATTACGTATCTAATAATATAAAATTATCGATTGTCTAAAAAATTAAATAGCTATACAATATACAAAATTTTTGATATGCTCTATATTAATAATTTTTATGAATAAAATGTGTTTTCATATATTTTTTATATAATATAACAAATATAAATTACAATATACATTTCTTACACGGGGCATGGGATTATATAATAAATTGTCGGGTATTTACCATCTTTTACCACACCTAACTAAAAATGGGTTCCCCCTGGCTTGTATGCCAGCGGTGGTGTCGTTGACGGATCGACAATGTCGTCAGCGTGAAATAAAAAATCAATGCTCCTGTTTATCGCACGGGATATAATCTATTCTCATCGTTTCGTGACTCTGACCCAAATGGCAGCCAAAGTTAAAGTTTAGTTACAATTTAACTTGAATATTGACGTTAAAATTATTGGTACAAACTAATTTGTTTTCCATATTAATTTATTATAAATTATTATAAATTACACGATTCACTTATTATAATCAAATTTTAGTTTAATTCATAATTTAGTTAGTTATATTTATCTATCTACATATTATTATATGAGGTATATAATAATATATATTTTTAATATTGTTTTCGGTTGTATTTACAAACTTAATATTGCTACGTGTGTTAATTTATTTGATATATTTATCAAAACTAACTATATAGTTAAATGATAATAATTAATGGCTAAAAAAACTTTTAAATAATATTTTCTAAGGAAAAAATCTATATCCATACCTAATTAAATTATTTATTTTTCGCATTATTTATTATTTATCGACATATAGTTTCTACCTCAAACTATTATTACTACTATTTTTGCATATTTAAGTGATTGTACTCATAATATATTTAGGGTTGCAGAGCATAAATACAGGCATATAAAGATATATTATATTATTATTATTTTTTATTTTTATATTGAATGTAGTCAATGGACTGGTTATAACTAAAGCCCAGATTTCAAAATAAACTGTATTTTTTTAGTGAAATCCTAATATTACGTAAAACGTAGTTAAATTTATGTAGCATCAAAATATTGAAACTTTTATTTTGCATTATTTATCATTTTTCCATTTTTAAAGCATTATTTCTAACCATCATTAGATCGTTTTTTTTATTACTTTTTAATGCATTTTTATATACAATATGAGTTTAAAATATCAAATTATGTATTTCAAAATATTACCTTAATAAATCTTTAATTTTAAATTGTAGTATGTTTAGAATGAATTATATGCAGCCCCAAAACATTTTCTAATACATGTCATTTAACATATTTTAAAAATTAAATAGAATAATTTTGTTGATGATTAAATTGATAATTCAAAAGAAAATGAATTATTGTAATTGTTTCATTTATTAAAGATTGTTATTACGATAAAAATGCATTTTTCGACAGTTTTTAAGGCATTTAAATCCGGGTATCTACTTCAATATAGATATAAATAAAAATACATTTAATTTGAGTAATTTATTTATTTTGTTTTTTCAATTTAACTTATAACAATGGATTTAATTAACTATAAAATATCGCCATCAATTGACTCGAGCTGCCATGATGGCTGCACCTGACTTATGATATCGTTTTAAATATTATATCGCGCGTTAGGTTGGCTCCGAAACATATTATTATTATAATATGTGAGCGTTATGACAATATTCGGATGGAGCGGAATAAAATAAAAAAAAAATAAAATAAAAAACGGATCATCAGCCGCGGCGGGGTATAATAATTTTCACATAAATCGCGTGGGATCCGTATACAGACGGGCGGAGCGCGAACAAGATGGATGGTAAAAACCGATGACTGCGGGTCGTCGTGTCGCTGTGTGTAACGGCACACGCACACAAACGCGTATAATATTATATATACTCGCCGTGATGGATTGATATCACTGGCAACCAAATTGATCTTAAAGACAATGATTTATTAAGCGAAATGGCGCCTATAATATGTTATATAGACGACAGCCCCTCAACCCCACGCCCCGCACCGCTCATCCCAACCACCTAGATGTATAATAATAATAATATAGACAACGTCTCTCCGTCGAGGGTTGTGTTTCTGGAAACGAGAGGGTGATCGGCCGGGGTTAAGGAATAAAAACTGCCTATTGTTATTGTTATAATATACTACACCTATGACGCGTATATACAGGGTGTGATTCAGTGTTTCAGCCGAATACGTACTTGAGGTGGTGCAATTGCACCGTCTAAAATTAAGGGTGGGTGGTTAAATTAAATGAATATAAGTGTTAAAGTTTTTTTGACCACATCATAAGAAGGGATGGATCGAGCCTAGAGAAACTGATGATCGAAGGAAAAGTAGAAAGGAAAAGAAGACGTGGAAGAACACCAATGCGTTAGATAGACCAGATCAAGACCATCACTGGCTATCCCCTGGGAGAGGCCATTCGATCGGCAGAAAACCGTGAGCTTTGGAAAGAGATTGTTGCCAAAGTTAACTGATGGTTCACCAAACTTCCGCTTTTGGAAGATGGACTTAAGATGAGAGAAGTATTAAATATTATTATTAAAGAAAATAATTTCAAACAATTGAAATAACTTATAATTAGTTTAGACAATAGTTAAGTAGCTACAAATAATATTCAGTGGCAGTTATTCATGTTATCCATTATACTCAAAGGTGTATCGATCGAAATAATAAAATAGGTGTTTCTTGAATGTTATATAAGAAAGTGGGTGGTTAAGAAATTATATACAATTTGCACCACATAAAAAAAAAACGGGTTCAGCGCCACTGGTGCGATTGGAATATTATGAGCAGGGCCGGACATAAATTTAAGGGACCCGAGGCAAAGAAGATTTTTGTGTCTTCGGGCATTTCGCTATAAAAATTACAAATTATATAACTATATTACCGCCAATCGTACAATAATAATATGCATATCAAACGTATAGTTTCACCGGTTTAGATGAATTTAGCGAATTTAAAGTGTATTACCTATTTATAATAAAATGATTATATTGATTATCGTTTATTCCATAATCAATGGTAGTATCTATATTAATACGTCGTCCCCAACATTTCTGATCTTTACGCCGTTTGTCACCACGATAATCGATTAGAATATGTAATCCCCACTTGCAGTATATAATGTACAATTTTATACTATAATACTTTAAAAAAAAAACCTATCTCAATTCGAAAACTCAATTCAAAAGAACGACAAAAGTCTATGGAAATGTTGCCAATTTTGTAACGCGACATTTCGAACATTCTGTACATAATATATCTTCCGGGTCTACCACCACCGAACGTGGTCGACGACGCGCGAGACCGATCGTTTATCATCGCCATATCGTTACGTCATGCACTCGCCGTACTGTTATATTTTACCGACCCTTCGAAACGCCTAAGCGCGCGTGTTTTCAAAACACTTTGACTTCAAGATTTTCACGGCTTTCGATAAGCCCCTTCGATATTATTATCCCTCCGATGAACGAGCACCGCAAATTACGTGATTGTGAACGTATTTCACCGTTTCCCCAGTTCGACGTTTTATAATATTTTAAAATTATTACATTGATACGATTATTGACAAACACGCGCCCGACACGGTAATAACAGTTTATCCATTGATGAATGTGAAGTTTTGGCATAAATGTAAAAATATTTAACTTTATTTTTTAAATTTTTAACTACAATGTGTTCCAGATCTATATTTACTGACTGCAATATCTTCGCAAAAAATAAAAATGTTTGAAGGTTTTTTTAAATTTACGATGATAGACTAACTTCAATTTAAATAGGTAAATATTATTATTAGGTATACAATAAGTATTTGAATTCCATGAAATTTAAAAACAACTTAAAAATGTTAATTATAATTATTTTTCACTAAAAATTAATATTGTTCGTCTGACATATATATATTTCTATACTGTATAATAATATAGCATTCTATAAAATATATGAATATAATACGTAATATACATCACAGACGTAACCAGTACTACAACCAGTATCCTATACTACAGACTGGCTATTGGCTTTTTAAAAATATGAAACTTAGTTGTAACGAGTAAGAATGATTTTTACGAAAAATTAAATATAATGATTATTGATAATATATATTATACATTATGATAATAATATAAAATATGTGATCGGCCCTTTGTATACGTATACTGTACATTAAATTGTAAATTTAATTATAACTGATGCCATAATGTAAGTCAATTGCTAGTGAAGTCTTCAATATTGAGTTTGATCAATAGACGTAACATCGTACGTTGTACAAAGTATTATTGAATATTAATTAATTTTAAAAAAAAGTTAACAATTGATTTTAAGTTTTCAATCGCTTGATCGATAAAAATAAATTATTTTTTAAATGATATTCTTAATATTGTCTATAAATCTATAATTATAGTTTCCACTAATTAATTTAACTTAATCGAGTTAATATTTTCGTTTGATTTTGTTTTAACGCATAATAATACTATATATACTACTATTATATTACTAATAATATGAATAATATGAATAATATACTTGAAGGCTTGATTCACTTGACCTTTGTATATAAGTTATATATAACCTATTATATAATGTTCAATAGTTGGAATTGTTTGATGTCGTAATGATGACGGTAATAATATAATATAGTTTACAATTTTACAAGACTAAAATCTAAAGTATCGATCGTAAATAATATTTCGTAAGTTATTTTTACAACGTGTCTGTAAAGTGTAAACACGATCGTTTCTACATAATATAATCCCTTCAAAGTCACATTAAACGTTTTATAGCTTTATACTGTATATTAATTTTGCATATTTAACATACGGCGTATTTACGATTAGTTCTTATAAACGACAGATTGGCGTTTTACGAGTTTCCGGGCGTTGCGATATATTAGATGGTATATATTACATTATTATGAAAAAAAATTGCATTTCTACTGGTTTTCCTACGTCGTCGCCGTCGTAAACTTTTCAAATATTATGTATATTATTATTATAAACTGTTATTGACGCGTGCTAAATAATCGATACACGTGCGTGAGTGTTACCATTGGATAAAGAGTTATTTTTAAAACGCGCGTACATATAATATACTCGTCGTAAATCGGTTGTAAATATGTTAAATCATTATAATATCTGTAATACGATCGCAATTTATATTACGCACCGCTCTGTTATACACTATATTGATGATTTAGGTAATAATATGTCAATGATTTATTTAACGAAGTCATATTATTCATATTATTTATTTGGGTCGTATTATTATTGTGTGCATAAGTTATAAATTTTAAATTATAATAAATTTTATACATATTTATTCGATATAAAGGCCTGATATGTATAATATCGACCTATAGTATTAAATTAAAATTTCTATTCCAATTTGTTTTCTTTTAGATTCTGAGCGAAGGTAATGTAAATTCAAAGAATGTATTATGGTTTTACAAAAATGTTTTTTTTTTGTCTGAAAACACTTTTTCGGGTAGAAATAATGGTTCGATTACCACAAGTAGGGTATATTTTCGGTAGAAAATTGCATCTAATTTGTACTTTATTTAGCTCATTTTTTAAAATTCTCAATAGTTTTTCCTTGGGAGAAGAAAAACTACCAAAAAATGTTGGAAAATCGGAAAAATTACGGTTTCCGTTATTTTAAATGTTTTTATTTCTTGATAACTATTAAAAACCTATAATTGAGCTTTGATCGTAGGGACTTGAAAATTTTTTTAAGTACTAACATAGGTTATATTTACGTTTGGTAAAGTTAAGTGTGGAAATTTTGGAACGGATTAGTTAATTTTTTGGCTAAATATAGAGCTTTCAATTAATTTTTTTAAAATGTTTAATATTACCTGCAATTTTTGGTATAACAGTATGAAATTTTTATAGAAGCCTACGCTTATACTATTTAATCTATTTACAAAATATTTTGAAAATCGTGACTGATAATTTTTTTTATGAAATGATAACTCCTTGAATTTTGATCGTAGGGATTTGAAATTTATTTTGAATATTTACATAAATGTAATTTACACTTGTGGTAAAATTTTGGAATGGATTATCAGTATGATATATTGATATGATTCGTTCAGATCGTATTTTCTAATGCAATATCATTGCATTCAAATCTTAATAATTATAATAAACCACTATAATTTCTCCGAGGACTGAAAATACGAAGAAGGAACATCCAAAATCGACCTTCCTACTTTTTTTTATAATTCGAATGTCTCATAGAATTAATTGATTTCTTTTTTCGTTAGAATATTTTTAAAAAAAGCGGAAAGGTTGATTTTAAACATTTTTCATTTGTCCCATCGATTTTCGGAGAAATTAGTTGTTTATTATAATAAAGATTTGAATATAATAATATTTTCAAAATTACGATTCTGAGCGAAACTCAGTCACATATACAATATATTATACTGATAATCCGTTCCAAAATTGTACCACGTGTAAACTACCTATGAGAATTCTAAAAACATGTACAAATCCCCATTGTTGTACAAAGATAACCCATAATTTATCTAGATAAGCTGACAGGTAATTTATTTTAAATTTATCTAGGTGAGATAAATAGATAACACTTAAAATGTTTATCTAGGTAAGAGATAAAAGATAATCAATTTTATCTAGTTAAAAAAATAGATAATCAATATTTAATGTTGTAGATATAACGTTTGTACAGGACGTAAACCATAGTTGTTATTATCGTAATTATTTTGTAAATATTATTATTATTAAATATAAATTATCTTTTGCTCCAGTTAAAACTATAAATAGTGTTTACAGAGCGCGTTTTAAAACAATTTTGTGGCAATTTTTTTTAAATCATTGATTGAATAATTATCTAGATGATTATTCTCAGATAGCCTATTTATTTTTACTTTTTATCTCGATAATATAAAAAGATACTTAAATTATTTTTTTCTAGTTAAGATAAAAAGATAACTGTATTTTATCTAGATAATGCACTACACTGCAAGTCACTAGGTTAAAACTGCATTAGTTATTCCAAAATATTTAAAATTAAATTCACGGCAAATTTTCCGTTATTTTTAAATAGTTTTTCTTCTCCATTAGAAATACTTTTAAGAAATTCGATAAATGAGCTAAATAAATTTGGTAGGCAGTAGGTATATTATTTAGTTTGTAACTTAATTATTATATTTTATTACACATTAAAACCTATATTTTCAATATAATTATATTTACATTTCACGACATTTAATAGTTTAATAGTTATATAATAATACGTATTGACTTATAGTAGATTATTATTAAATTTAATTAAACCAGATATGGTTATGACTTATTAACCAGTTTAAATACAATTTTTTTAATAATTTCATATTCAATTACCACTCGATTGCCTTTCTAAAAGTATATATTATAAATACACAACAATTATAATTAATTTAAAGCGAAAAAAAATCAAAATTTTCCTTGTAAAGTTTATATACATGTCGATACGCGTACCTATTTTATTTTTTAATGTACCTAATATATTAGTAATTTCAAATCAATATTCTACGAGTTGTTTTTCGATATTATCTATCTCCATCGGTCCACACCACCGATCACATAATATATTATAGTTAGTATTATTTATGATATTCATATACAACGATCGGGATAAAGTTTAATTGACACATTGTGGCGGTTTTCCGTAGCTATACCTAATAATTTAATTTCATAATTCATAAGTTTTGTAAATAATTTGACATTAATTTTGCCATCGGTCGAGGTTTATCTGATGCACATATTATCGTGATAATATATTATAATATTATAATAAAATCCTAACACAATATTTATACACATTATAATAATATAATAGGTAGATGTGAAAGGCTTAATATACCGATTTCGAGTTTGTTTTATTTTATTATTCGACAACTATCGATGCATATTCAATAATATTCAATAATATTATAATATTATAATGATCAAGACTGGCAAACTAAACATTATTATATATCGTTGATGGTGAAATATTACCTATACACGCCCATGTCTAGTACCTATATATACCTACTATATGTTTATATCACCAAAAGTCATCGTTAAACAGTTGGTGTGTTGTTGAATTAATAAAAAATAGGATACAATAATAATAAAAAACCAAATAGATACATCAGAATATTAATGAGTTGAATATCGGGTTTCCAATACTGCGTAGTGTGTAGATAATACTATGATTTTCCCCATCTAGTGTAAATAACAAGACGATCGAGTCGTATTAAACGCTATCGGACAGATTGGAGAATGTTTTTATTTTTTTTTAATTAAAAGACTGTAAAAAATCGGTAAAAGTCGTAATTTTCAATCGCTTTGTTCGTGCGAACAAAAAACGTGATTCACTAATTAAATACGCGTGATATTGTTTTCGAAATATTCAATTTTTCAATCCGATTTCGTACTTATATAATAATTATTATTATTTAAATAATTCTAGTGAATGTTGGTGTATATATTATACGTATAGAATTATGCATTATGTGTGTTAGTGACAAGGTTTTAATAATATTTTCTCTCTCATAAATTGATGTGAAATTCTAATAGCTGATGGCTTCTACGAAGAACACAACATATAAATATTAAAAAGTTAAAATAAAATAATATACCATAAATAAATTAAATAAATTCAACACATAGGCAATTTTCAATAGAGACGCATTTTTAATAATTCAGTATTTTTTAACATACATAAAACTTCAAGATGTCATATTCATATTATAATTTATAATTATTTGATTATTTGTGCAAACGAGAAAATATTTAAATAAAATCGACTATATATGTTTTTGAAATTTAATTAAATTGACGTCATCTCGTACACGATGTTGTATAAATGCATTTTTGAATAATTACAAAATAATAATATATTACTATGTAAAATATAAAAAGAACAATTTTTGAAACGATTTTCTTAGTTATGCGACGATTATTGTGTTTAAAAAATACTAGAAAACAACCAGACACTTTTCGGAGAATGGCGAGCGTATAAAAATATGTAAGAACGGAATTTTTACTCAGTTTACAGTTGTAAATCGTTTTTCTTCGGCTAAATTAAAGTTTTGTTTGAAAGCGGTACTTTCCTTTGTGAATAATATATATTTTTTAAACGTACCTATACATTTTAAATGAGCATAATATTATTAAAATATATTATTATATATAATATGTTATAATTGTTTTTGAATTTCTGTAACCGTACACTGTAAAATTTATGTATTAGGAAATATGAGTCTATTAAATAAACACAATTGTACTTTATCAAGTTAATAATTAAATACTAATTTGGTCTTTAAACGTTTTTTACGAACGCTGAAAAATAAATAAGTTGTATTTCTTTATACGGGGATAAAATAACGTCTCGTACTTTTTCAAATTTATACATTTTACCTGACGAAAGTCAAGTAAAAATAATAGTATAAAATAATAGTGATTTAATGATTACCGATTTCTCAAATATTTAAGTACAATATAGGATTCAAATAGTTTAAAGAAAAATATGTAGGTACTTACTTGTTCTTAAAAAAGAATTCGATATTACAAGTACAAAAACGTATAGAAAATATTGTAAATATATTTAGTACGTAAGTATCTATATTGGCGTGAGAAACCCATACTATTGTAATATAATATTCTTAGCTATAATTTTAAGTTTAAAATTTTAAATGCATATAGATCGGATACTGCGTCGGATGATTGAATGCTAAGCATCCACAGCCGGAAATTTATTCGTAAAATATTAAATAATATAATATACGCGATGTGATTATTTTATTAACACGTAGTTCGTTTTCAGAGACATTTCGATCTTTCGAAATTGACAAGTACATGTGGTATAGATAAACATAATGCGCGATTTATTTGGTTTTTTTTTTTTTTGCTACAGAAATCACGAGACACGATGAACGACGACTTATACCATTATAATAATAACAATAATGATAATATATAATATGCTCTTTACCTTTTCGTATTATATTCCGCAGTAGATATTTCTTATAAAGTTGTAATCGTGCAGCGACAATCACTGTGTATTTTATATCAATACTATATATTCAGTATTTATAACGCGTAGGTACATTATAAATAATATTATTGAACTCAATATTCGTCACCGACATGTCAATTCTTCGCAGTCGTCAAGGTATTATACGAATAATATAATATAATATATTTCTTTAGATCGAATTTCGCTGAAATACCGAAATAACAATTATATTTTACCGTGAATATAATATTATATACCTTTGACTGCGATTTGATGCTTTGAAACACACGAGAATATTATAATATTATTGCGCGCGCGGTTATTACAAATGTATGGCATATACATAATAGTGAGTAAATAATACATATACCTATTTATAGTGCGTATCTATATTATAATAGCGAATAAAAGTTACTATAAATATACCCAATAGTTATTCGTTGATATTATGCAATTTTTAATTTTTCGATATTTCAAACAAGTTACTAATTTTTGCTTATCTCGTACTTATGGTATGTATACTTAAGGGATGCACATCGAATGCGAATAAAGCAGCTAATATATACTCGATAACTTTATACGTCATTTTAACTTGTATTTACTGAAGAACTGTTTTGATAATTATAACACTATAACATTATATCAATACTATCAAATTATTATGAAATCATAAAGTTAACATGAATTAACTTAAACTTACTGACGACTATACTATCTGAACTGTAAACATGGACAAAATCTTTGACGATTAAAAATTACTATCTGCGTAGTATTATTTAAGTATAAATTTCATATGACCATAATTATTTGAAACGTAAGATGGTTTACTGTTATTATATCATACATAGTGTGATTTTGATGATATTAATTTATTTATTTTTAATAATAATATATTTTTATTGTTAAACGATTAATTATTATGTTACCCATAATATCCGCACGACCAAGCATAAACAATCCGAGAACGAATTCATGTTTTATATTTATTAATGTAATGATGTTTTACAATTAATATTAGATAAATATTGCATCATAATATATCATATAAAAAATAATATAAATCATAAATTTTTTTTACTAATATATTGTAGGTACTAATATTATAAAAAGTCTTTTCAAGGGCGTGAAAATGTTCTTAAAGTCAAAACAAGTTGTTTGTTTATAAATTATAAATTATGAGTACCTACATTATTATGTTTGATTTAAAGCCTCATCGGATAGATGCAATTAATTCTACTGTCGAATTTCCATTAGTTTTTCAAGGTTTTAAACTTTTATATTATTTAAAATCAAACAAATCAAATTTACTATACGATAAGATGATAATATAATATTATTGAATGGCAATAATTAATAAATATTGTAAAACATTATAATTATTTTCAGCGTAGTCATTACGACTGTCTTGAATAAAAACTCTTTTTTTAAGTTATTTATTTTTAAGTTAATTATTCTTTTCTTTACCACGAGTCAGTAAATAAATCATTTTGCTTCCATCAGTTTTTATGGATTTAAAAATAGTTTTTTTTTTTATATAATAGTTAACGTTAGTTATTATAATTTTACAATTTTATAAGACATTTTTTTTTTCTAAACAAAAGTATCATAAATTATTATTTTCTTTATAAACGTGTCAATATTCCGAAACGAAATGCCTATTTGCTAAAATCGTTGATAATTAGACACAACCAAATTTTACATGTTAAATGTAACCTATTGAATTATATAATTTATTTTATAAACAGCGTTCGAAGTTTAGATGTATGATGTGATGATGAAAGATGTGAGAAAGCAAATAATAATAATATACGATTTTCGCGGATTAAAAGACAAATAATAACCATCATAAATACGGTTTATACCACATCGGTTACCGGGTATACATATATAATAATATTATCAACGCGTGTTACCGTGTACAAACGGCGCCGGCGGTCGTTCAGAACAGACTTCTCTCTCGTTCCAGAGAACGATTGTTAATTAAATCACACTGCACAAACGACACAGGACAAGGTGATCGCGCGCGGTAAGACAAACGTTCAACAGTGTTCGTAATGGAGATAAGCCGTCACGACAGGTCTGCCGGACACATGTAAATGAGTATAGACGTCGTATTATAATAATATTAACATTACCTCGTGTGTGTAACAAATGACCAGAGGACTTACATAATAATATATAACATAAATAATAGTAAACGATTTATACTAAACTGCAGGACGTCTTTGATAAATCAGACGATTAATGCTAAAATTTTAGATATTTTTTTTCTAAAACGATAAAAAATATTTTATTCATGTCGGCTGTAGGAATAATTTTTTTTTTTTTATAAAATCACATTTTTAAATTATTAATTTAGTTCAGCTCGAGCATAAGGCGGGAAATTTTAGGGGTGGCAAATAATGTATACAATTTTAAATCTCAATTTTTTTATTTTTTCCATTTAACATGGAAATATAAATGCATAAATAAAAAATATGTATAAATATATATATAAATAAGGTTTACAATTTGCGCATACAAATACACACACACACAAATATATATACAGGGTGTCCTAGTAACTATATTACAGGGTTGTAACAAGGTGAAAATATGATATTTCAGTGAATTCAAATCTGGGAACCGTAATGTAGCCTACTGAAGTTTTATTTTAGTATAATAATAAAATTTTCCACCCACACAATTTGTGCATCTGCAACGAAACTTTGGAAAGTTAAATTATAACATCTATACTTTTTACATATTAATTTTTTTTTGTATATATTGTTCTAAACGTTATTCGGGTTTTTTAATTCTACGTCCAAAATTAACCGAGTTATAGGGTATTAAAGTATTAAATAAAATGCCTAAAATATGATTGATTATATAATGTTTTGATAAATGAAAAATTTCAATATTTTGATAGTTTTATACCCAGAAACCTTAATGTAATTAACTGAAGCTTTGTTTTAGTATAAAAATACAATTTTCCGCCCAAAAAATTGGAAATATGGCATGTCAATTTAATCTTATCGAATTATTTTTTATATTATATAAAATATAAATGAATGATGATATAATTACAGAGCTGGTCAAGATAATGGAATATTTAAACCAGGTTAAGTTAAGTTAATTCACTTATTATATTGGAAAAAGTTTACATTTAACAGTTAATGAAATATTTTATTACTCAGTTAATAGTTAAGTTTAAAAAATACATTAACTTATTGACTTTAGTTAAGTTAATTTTTTTTATATTATGAAACAAAATATATATACCTGTATATCCTGCATGCACCTACATAATATAAACGTTTGACTATTAAAAATCCACGACATATTTGCAAAGGGATAAGGGAGTATGCGTAAAAAATGTGGCACATGATAAAATAAAATATACCTAAAATAAATTTGTTTTTTGAAAAAAATATTTTACAATTAAAAATTATAGTAATTGAATTTATTAAAATGTTAATACAAACATATTAATTAAATTTGGATTTTAAGTAAATTAACTCGTTATATATTAAGGTAATACGTAATAAAAAGAGTTAAACTTCGAGTTATGTAAAAAAAGTTAATATCAACTTGACTTTAACTTTTTAACTATCGTTAATGCGCAGCATTATTGATAATTAACAGTATTTTGTTGTGGATATTGCCTTACTTACGTCAAGGAGAAAATACATTTTTCATAATAATATAATTATCTATTAAACTCGTATGTAGTAAATTTCAAAAGTTGGTGGTTTTGTTAGATTTCAAAAGACATCATCAAATATATCCGATTTTAGAGACAACAAATGGAAAAAAGCGTTTTAAAAAAAGATTGATTTGTATAATTAAATCGATATGAAGGATGTAAATAATAATAATAATAATTTTAAAAATCGGACATTATATGTAACATACAAAAATTGTAAAACGTATTATTATTATTATTAATATAATATACCTAATAACGATGGGAAAATGTGCGACGATCGACGAACGGCAGAAGACACAATAGGCCGTATAATAATAACATATTAAAGTGACTCTGCGTACAAAATACAAATAAATATAATAAAGTGTTTGTAGTACTTTTATAGGTTTATTGTTGTACACAACGTCGTGTTTGCCAATCAAACAGCGCCGACTAATTGCTACCGAGTATACATCATGGTCAACTTTCGGTCCTCGACAACGGCGGGTCACGTTTAATACCGTTACGAGCCTTTTGTCGGTTTTCGGCACTGTTTGTTCGGAACAAACACACACACAACCACGGTTAATGTACAAAACACAAAGCTACTCTGTTCACCCCGTCCCACGTGGTTTTACTGTCTCGATAAATACACGACAGTGTATATTATATTAGGTACATCAAACACAGCGTATATCATAATATTATACGCACTATAACATATAGTGACATCATCATCATATTATTATTATTATTATTATTATTGTTGTTGTTGTTGTTGTTGTTGTTGTTGTTGTTGTTGTCATTACCGCGGTTACGTTTGCGAGAAAGAATACAATAAAATAAAATGCCGACGACTTAACGAAATATCAAATTCCCCTTTTGTTATAAACGCGCTGCAGCTCGTATAAAACAGCCGCCGGAAATGCGATATTTTCAAAATTACACGTAAATATACATTTATCCGGGTCGACGTTTTGGGGCCATCAGTTTTTCCCGCTAACGATACGCGTATCGTTTTCACAAACATAATACGATATAATAATTTTTATGTAATTTCGTTTTTAGTCACACCGCAAATTTTTTTACATTTTCTACACGTTTAAAATGTAAATTTCCAACGAAATATCTACTGAAATATCATTTATTACTCAAAAAATATCTTAATTTGTCATGAGACCTTATCTGTCTGAATAATGAAACTACATCTCTATAAAGCATTATTGTACATAAGAATATAATAATAGCTTCTCTGGATGAAGATTTATTTTCCAGTTGGAAACCGCTAAAACGATGACGATCAAAGTCAATTAGACCTAGGTATGCTGGTCTCGCCCAAAAACAGTCATTTAAAAAATATTATACCGATAAATAATAAAGGCGTATGTTATTAATCGGACGACTGTCTGATGGCAACGAAGAAAAAACACATTATTTTGTTCTTAATGCGACAAGCCAGCGAATAAATGTTTAACAATTTTTATCTGGTTTACGTATCTTTACAAATCGTTTCTTCTCGTATTGCTTCTTCGGGCGCGTATATACGTATAACGCGTATCTTATAATTTTTTTTAAAGAAAAATAAAATGTATAATTCATTCATGAAATTGATTTATTGTGCTGTAATGCGCAATGAATAAACGTGAGTGAATGAAAAAAAATGAGGTTTGCTTAGTATAGTATAAGTATATATACAAAATTAAAAATTAGCTATAGCCTATAGGTACTTATATATATATATATATATATTGTATAGTTCCTACGCACAATAATATACATATGCGCATTATTCTAGCCATATGTTCAATTTATCTGACATACAGAGTGATAAAAAAATCGTGTTAAAAAAATAGTATGTAGATTGCATATAACAATCGCGCACATCACTTCCATCAAATTCCGATTACTCTGTATATTATATGGTGTGTGTTTGAGAATTTGAGATTTCATAAATCATTTTCCGAATCGAAAACAAACCCTAGGTTTAACTTCCTCATCACTGATTAAATACCACATATACGTAGTAAGAACATAAAATGTCTTAGCTATAATCATATTAGTTATAGATACCTACCATAAATAAATGGTTAAAGTTAATCATGGTGAGCGTTTGAGTTTTATAATAATATATTGTTTATCGAAAATATCAACGTTAAGTTACAGCATCGTGATTAGGTAAGGTTAGGTTAAATTATAATGAATGGAAAATTGAAATAAACGTTTAAATTGAATTTCTTCTCTCTTCTCTGGTATTTAGTACTCTCTAAGAGTTTTCGCCGCCATCAGGATCTCCCTCCATTTTCTCTCGATTCTTAACTAGTTCTTTCCATTCTTCAAATCCCAACTTGTTATGGTCCTCTTTCACAACATCCAACTATCTCCTCCTGGTCCGTCTCCAAGGTCTTTTCCCCACAGGTTTCCACTCTAGAACTACTCTGCTTACATTATCCTCTCCTCTTTGCATCACATGCCCCAACCATAGAAGCCTTTGTCCTTTTATGAAGCTGATAACTGATGTCATTCCCATTTATTTCTGAAATTAACTTTAAATTAAGCTTAAAGTTAAATTACAGTTGAAAAAAATTGTTAATTTTAACAGCAGTTTTTTTGATACTACTATAAGGCTATTGTCCCAGTCCAATTGTGTATTATTATACATTTAACTGATAACATTTTTAATTATCTCTGTAGGTAAAATATAGTTAATTTTAATGTTTTAAAATTTAAATGTTAGTAATTAATTTTTAAATTAAATTCTTGAAGTTAATAATTAACTTAATACATAAAACTATCTATTAATTTATGATGTAATATAATATTGCAGGAGGAACGTAATAATATAGTAATAAAAATATTGAATGTAGACATAGGTTTATTTTGTTTTGTATTTTGATCTTGTGACTTGTAATATCTAATAAATACCATTTTATTCTTATTTTTTTAAAATTAAAATTATTTCATTATTTATTTACATACCGTTTCAACTATTAATTGTATCTATAGGTACATACAATTTTATGTTTTGTAAGATTAATACGTGTTTTGGGAAAATTTTGTACGGAGCGTAAAGTATTTCAAAATAAATAAACTTCATAAAATTGTATAACCATAATGGTATAATAGTTGGAATTTCAAACTTTTTCCGTGACAACAACCGTTTCGGTGCGAAACTGCAACTGTATACGCTCACATTATGCCGTCTAGTCCAGACGGTAGCCAGTAGCCACATATTGTTGTCGTACACGCAGCGGCGGTCATGATGATAAAATAATATTGTGTTTTATTTACATTACGTTTGTGTAAAACAGGATGTTATTTACGACCACGAGTACTTACACAGTTACATCGTATTCATATTGTATTTACTTTCGATAGACTTGCACGCCGTCGTCGTCGTCGTCGGAAAGATGCGTTCGCGAGATATTATATACAAGACCGTATTTTATATCTCACGGATAAAAATAGCACACTCATATTACTTCGGTAACATTTCAAACACTTAATTCAAAATAATTTTTAAGTATTCTATAGTAAAATACCGTATTTCAAATAATTGTTTTATCTGTTTTATAATTACATAAAATTAAAATAATAGTTTGAATATTGAATAGAGACTAGAGAGTACAGATATAAAGATAGCGGGTATGAATGGACGAGAGGTAGGAGATCGAGATCTATGGAGCTGTATGACTATGGTATCCGACTCCATCTAGTTTGAGAGTGTAAGATGATTAGATGAGTTAGAACAAAAAAATGGTTTAAGATTAAAAGTATTCGAAAAAATAGTAATTACTAATTGTTAATCTAAATATTACAGCATTATCATAAAGTATATTTAAATACACACTTTAAATATTATTATGTTTTTGTGTTTTGATATATTCAGGGGCTAATTGTTGAATAATGAATTACGTACCTATTCTATACATAAATGCATTAGGAAAAATTGTAAATGCACCTCGATGGAAGCTCATCATATATACTTGTATAATATAATGACGAGGATGCTCTCGCTTGCGGTTAAAGTGAAATTTCTTACAAACAAAGCGTATATTATGATGAGATTCGTAATATAGACGTAAGTACAATATATGTATACGATAATCGCGTCGTTGTGAGCATCAAAAAACAGTTTAAGAAAAGATGTTATCTAACGCCATGTATAATATGTGGAAAGGAAAATAAAAACATGTGTGTGATACTGACGAGAGAATAAGCGGTTTTTTTATAGTGTGCTGTGATAATATAAAAATAATAATAATAATAATTTTAATAATAAAAGTTTCTTACGGGAGACGTGTTCCAGATAAAAAAATATAAAAAGTGAATCGTGGAAAAGTATAGTTAAACTGCACGCTTTGTTTATAAGCGCACTTACACGATTCTTGGTAAAATAATATACCGCCATAGCGGTATATGGGGCATTTATACGTCGAGTAAAGTGGCTAAAATTTAATATATTCAAATTCGTATAATATTATGTAAACACTCACTACTATACGTTTTCTGCAGTTATGTGTTATACTCGCATCTTGACTTTAATGTCATTTTAGCGAAAACGATATAATTTAGTCGTTTTGACAATAGGGACGAAAATAACATTTTAAAGCCGACATAATGAAAATAAATAATGAACATTTTTGTTTGAACGAATTAAAAAATCGCCTACAGGGTGGTACTTATTGGTTATATTACATATTATTATAGCAAAAAATATAGTACGTCGTCATTTTTAGACAATTTATTTGAAGTACTTAAACGTGTCGGAGAATATTCAATGGAGATTATGTTTGTATTTTACATTTACAATATTAGTTGGTACATTATTAATAACCCGAAAATTCGATGTGGGAGGCACGTGTTTCTTTTCTGCGTTCCTAACTCGGATGATGAGCCCTAGTTTCACTGTAGTCGGATGGTCCCGGTACAGAAGTCAAGCATTGATTGCATTTTGCATCGTTGTATATACTTGTTCCCAGATGTTTTCGAATTTCAGTCACACGACACCATAATATATCATTATAATTACGATCGCACACAATCGGGAATATTCACCAAGCGTTATCGAGCGATCGATAATTTTAATTTTATAGTTAAATAACTATAAAATAATATATTTATATATTCGGAGTATATAACGATTTTAAATTGATAATAATATATCTAGTGATAAATGATAAATGTTCGACACACGAAAAGTCTATTGCAACGCTACACCTTCGTTCACTAAGGTCGGTTGGCTATTTCCTACTACACTTACCGGTCTTTTGAACCGAGTCGTTAGACCGATATAAAATAAAGGTTTCTTATTTATATTTAACAGGTCCTAGAAACTTATGACCTGCTTCCACAGACACAAACAACAATTTTGGCAACGAAAACAAAACCAATATATTAAATAATATTATCAATAAACAAATACACTATCACCTGAGTAACCCTGTTCTTGGAGGGTAGTTTATTATAGACCACAGGTGAAGGGGAGTACGAGACGAGCTTGACGTCACTGATAATTTAATTTAAATGAAATACAAAAATACGTATAACTAAAACGACCGCTCGTTAAGATTGTTAAAACTCGACTCATCGTGTATCGTACTCTGTTCACCCGTGTCTAGCCTATATTTTGTAAATTGCTGAGGAGACGTAAAATGACGCGTCGGGTATAATATTGTCATCGTTACACTATATTCTATAAAATGTATAAATAGCTATTATTAGTATAAAATTAATATTTCGATGATAATAATTGTAAATCTAACAACAATTTTATAATATGATTATTATTTACATTCCATTTTTATGCATACAAACAATTTTAAAATATTTTGTTTAATAAGGCGAAGAATATAAGAAGATAAAGATTGTACAATTGTATATTTATGTGTATAGTTATGTAATTACATTAATATTATGTAAGACAATTAATATCACAATAATATTTAAAGTTACCAACAGGCAACAATAATAATATTGTATGGTGAATATATTGTTTATATATCTACATTCTACTTATTTAATTTTATTGGACATAAATATAATATGTATATATAGTATAACGCATGTTATGCGACTGTAAGTATTATGTTTTTATTTATCTGACTTGTACAAATTCTTACATCATTATAAGTTGACACTCATAATATTTTACTAGCTTACTAGACAAAGAACTAGGAAAATTCTGACAAAATATAAAGTGGAAAATAGATAGAGAACGGGAAGCACAAGTCCCATGTTTTTCATTTACCTAATATCCTGCAGTTCTGGGACTGATTCAACAGTATTATCCTCGAATAAATGAACAATTGATAGTGTGTCATTATAATTAACTATAAAAAATATTCTTAAAACCACATACAAATAATACTAATTTTTAATTTACATTGTGTTTACTATTTTTTATTAAAATAATTTACAATATATTTATCTATACTTAATATATATATATAATATTAATTAATCTATATGAATCGCTTAATACAAGAAAGGCACATGTTCAATATTTCACAAAAATCACTTCTTTATGTTACCGAATTCTGCAATATTATCGACAAATACAATATGGTTTTATGCTAACTAGGGGCGAATGTGTTATTATTATATAAATACCCGTAAGAAATAATTTATTAAAATATTTATTTACTCGTGATACTTGTTATATTAAATATATTAGTAACCAAATTTGTTAAATATTTCGTAATCATTTATTATCTTAAGTTCATTCCTAAACGTAAAATATTAAATAAATATTATGAATATTTATATTCAATAATCAAAATGTTCAATATTTAATTTTTAACTAAAATTAAATGTTTACAAAATCATTGTTAATGGAAAACGCTGTATGGGATACCATAAGTGCATAACCCGTCAAAAAAAAGAAATTTCATTGCTTTCTGTCGCATCAGATCGGCCCTTTTGTTTTTCCCGCAATGCAGTTATTCTGATGAGTTTTTTTTCGTCGTGACTAGAGCTCATCGATTCCTTCCATTTTCCGAAAGACGTTCGCGCGATCGTGACCACCAGCGTCGAGCACGCGTGTCGGCAACGGCGGCGGTACTTTGACACGACCGCAATGGAACAGTATATAATATAATAATATTATAAAATAATAAGATTGAGCAAACAGGAGACGGTATTTACTCTGGAGTCTGCGTGTGTGGTGTGCGGCGGCTCTCGTGTCGTTTATAGCCAACCATAAACGTGTTTACGGATATGACCACTCTGGTAATGGTCAAACCTGCAAAATCAAGTCCCCGATCAATTTAAGAATATTCCATAAAAATATAAAATGTAATTGTTAGCAAGAATGATTAAATAAATAGTTAGGTATCTAATAGGTATTTTAGTGTGAGAAAAACAATTATTATTTTGTTTTCATCATTTTAATGTTTTTTTGTATTTTTGTAATTTTTCTTTTAATGATTTTGATCATATTACCATAAGGTCAGATCAAAAATGAACAATCAATTATCAACTAGAACTAATTCAACTAGTCTGGAGATGGAAGTCAAGATTCAACTACAAATTTCTTGTCTCCTTGATTTTTATGGCATTGCACAAATTAATTTAAGAATATAATTTGATATGGCAGAACCGTTGGAAATAATGTACACAGCTGACTATATGAAATTTATATAATCTATGATATGACCTTTGACAATAATAATAATTTATAAAAATAAAACACTTTCATTGGATAGTTATAGATATAGCACGTGCAATCTGCATGATGGAACCATTTACCACTAACCATAGTTGTCTGTTGATCATATACGTTATATATATATCCACTGAAATGAATACAGTTTAGTGCTTATTCCATATACACACATGTCTTGGGTCCAATCTCTAATATAAGACATAACTACGAGTTGGAAATCAGTTAATTCATTGGAGGGCGTTAAAATCGGGAAAATAATTTTCAGAAATATTATTGTACGAGAATACCTGCCATTTAACAGAATCTACTTTTATTAGGAATATTATTTAAAAATACTAATATACATAAGAAAAAAGTTGAAAATAGATTGTATAGTGTGTAGGAAAATTAAATTTAAGAAAAAAATAAATAAAAGAAGGAACGCGCTACTTGATAATTTTTCTGCCGGGCGGAAAGACATTGAAAAATGTACCTATATTATATTTTTGAGTCTCTGTCAGTAGTGATTAGTAGTCTATTTAAATTTCCAAGTTTTGTGAATTTTATTAAGTCTTAAATTATTATGCAAATACAAATTAATTATTATTGTGATTCTGACACTTAGCAAAGTACAAACAAATATTGCATGCAGATTTATTTTTCTAAACAGTGGAGACCAGCGCTGGAGGTGAAAAGATTCTATTAATAGGAAGATATATTTTGAGACAATGTATGTATCATTTTGAAGGGAGTGATCAAGAAATTGATAGAGCTAGACATATAATGAAAATTAGTGATGATATATTGTGTAAGACTGATTGTCGCAAGTATACTTAGTTTTGGTATAGTGTAAAAGAATGATCATAATATCTTAAGGATATCTATTTCGTTGACGTTATCGTTAGTCTTGTTTTTATTATTCACACATGCTTTATCGTTTAACACTACACACAAGTACCGTTTTTACAAATTAGTACACTGAAACTTAAAAAAAAAAGATTAAAACATTAACTGACATGAAATAAAAGATTGTAGAAATAAACAAGTATAATATTGAAACACGTGATACATGAATAATTATTATAATATAAGTATAGTGTATAGTGTATAGTCTTATTGTTCATTGTACTATTGTAATATATCTCTATATCTATAGTCATGTGCCCATATTTTTTTAATTTTAACTGTCATTTTTATTATTTTCAATATAAATTATAAACATATTATAATTATATACATAGAAGTTGAGCACTATTTGTTAAATTTTATATTTACATCTTAAAATATTTTATTTCGCCATTACCAAAAAAGTTCATTTGTTTTTATGACATTTCTGTCACTTTTATAAAATAAAATTCCAATAATTATGTATTTATTTATGTGATTATAATAGTTGAGTCATTATTTAACATCAGTGGTGTATTTACGGGGGGAAAGGAGGTTGAACTGGTGTAATACCATGATCAAAAAAAAAAAATTGTTATTGTAATATTATTCTGTCACCCGTTTTAGATTTTGCATTATAATGTATATACAGATACAGAACATGTTTAATTTAATTTTTTTATATTATAAAACAGTTAGAAAAACCTTCTTCATGAAATCTTATAAAAAAAATCTGAACTCCCCTCCTTTATTAATTGCTAAATACTCCTCTGTTTTACTTTTTTTTAATGAATAACAGGGTATAAAAAGGTGACATTAAAAAATTTGCTCCCGGGCGGTAAACTGGTTAACATTACAGCTCTGGCAAAATATTATTCGAACATTCCCGCATTCGATAAGTAAATGTATTAGTTTAGTATCTTATTCAACAAAACTTAAAAAGGTACTTAAGTCTTTGGGTTTATTTCAAAGCTAAAAATATTCTTAAATTAATCTATTACCTATACAGTTTTATATAGACGTAAAAATTGGAAGGGGGTCTTAGCTCTTATTCCATCTATATTCTAACAATCATCCGGCGTATTATTTATTAGCCTAAGGGGCTTTTTTAAGGTAAATCAAACCCTTAATATACATGTTTAATTGTATTACCTTTACCATATAATGATTTTAAGATTTTATTCTAGTCAGATCGGCACTAAATAAATAATATTTGAATAAATCAAGTTATAAGTGAATAAAAAAATATATGACGGAGTTCATATTATAACGGGGAAGAAGTCAATTTTGGATATTTTTCGTTTATATGTTTATTTTGAAGAAAATTTCACGCTGGATCTAGTGATGAGCAAAATTGTCATGGTCTTGCTGCAAGACTAAGACCAAGACCAAGACCAAGACTACAATGGCTTTGCAAGACCAAGACCAAGACTGAGTCTACAAGAACAAGACCATGACCAAGACTGCCATAGTCTTGGTCTTGATTTGCTCATCACTATCTGGATCCATTGATCACACTATGTCGAAACAGTTATGTTAGAACAAAATCTGGGTGAGATTATGGATTCACGAGTCCAGGAACACCAAGTCTGGAATTAATGACCTCGTCCTGTTTTCTGTGGTAGTATGTTCAGTTCTAGTCTTCCACTTGTACATGGTCTTGACTTGAATAGGTCCAAATGATTCATTTACAACATTTTTTTTTTCCATTGGAACACACCTTCCTCTCAATAACCACCAAGTCCGCCAGGATATTCGGACCACAACAGCGGTCACTGGTGCAAATCCTCCGCGCTCGTTGATTGGTATATATTTCACTGAGCTGGCAAAGTCTAACGTAACCTGACTGAGGAAAAAATAATAAATAGTAGTCGCCACTATAACCGACAGGTGACAGTGTTGAATCGGTTATAATACTATCTATAATATGATGATTAATGACAATGATATTGTATTATAGTCGATCCATTGCAGAGCGATTCGGTAGCAGAGAAGTCGTCGGGCGCCAATTCGTATAATAACATAATATTATGTACTAACGAATAACAATAAAAATAAGAACTTCTTCGGCTGCTGTCGACTGTCGTCACACACGTCGTTTTCGATATTATATGTATTATATTATTATTTTTCCACCGACTACTGGTGCTGTTATTGTTAACTGCAGGTATAGATAGGTACCATCACCACGGTAGCGGTCGTCTGTTATTATTATTATTATTTCTCTCCGATTTTGACGAGTTGATTGGTTCGTGATGGGTGTTCCCGTCACGTCAAACACGCCAACAGTCTCGTTATTATTATATTATTGTGCGTGTGTATGTGACGGACGGACAGACACGTCGAGTGGATAATGCGTTTTGTCATGTACGTTTGTGAGTACGGCGATCGTTTGGTTTGATTTTTCTTTTTGCCGGTCCACTCGACCGCCCGCACCTTGTCGGTTTGTCAATTTTATTTTCAATGACCTTCGTACACGCTGTGCGGTGTGCCATAACGTTTTTGGCAACTCGTTCGTTCTCCCCTTAATAACAACTTCAAACAATATTGAATTCTGATCGATCCGCATACCTATAATAATATATACGTAGGTACTCTACCAGTGGCGGATCCAAAAAATGTTGACAGAGAAGGGACATTATTAATATTTTTGTAAAATCTATTTTGAAATTAATATTTAATATAGAATATAAAAAATTATATTTTAATACAGATTTAAATATTTAATACATAATTATATTTATACAATTTATATAGTAACTTCTTATCTCCTAGATACAGCGCTATTAAAATATTACAGTAAATTGTATGTATTTATTTAATTTTTAATATATAATTATAAAAATATAAAGCTATCCGAATATCAGTGTCTTTCGACAGGGGGGCACGTGCTCCTGTGTCCCCTCCCTTGATCCACCGTCGTACTCTGCGGTTCCACGAGAGAGCATGCCACGGAATCGATGAAAATCGGTCTAAATTTATCAAGTCATACCCCATTCTCAATGGTCTGGCCCAGCGAGTCCCCGAACAAATTCTCATTCGAATAAACTCATTTCAACAATTTGTATGGTCTCTTGTGAAATAGATAGTACACGTTTATACTTTCGACCTGTGTAGAGGTAACCTGTATCTGATTGTTTTTAATTTTTTATAATAATTTATACCCCGTTCGTACAGCAGAATATAGTTTTTATATAATATAATATAGTATAATAGTTATTATAGTTTTCATAAACAGCATTTTCAAATATTTACGTTACAACAAACAATATTGCGTATTGATTTGTAAATGAGTACTAATTTTTATATTTTTATAGCAATCAAATTCCGATTATTTGTAATGTAATAGGTAAAAAAACAAATTTTGTTTTGTATTTTACGTTTTAATAAAACACAAATAATTGCAAAAATCAAACAAAAACAATTAATAATTAATGGAAATTCAAACATAAACGCGAAAAGTTTTAACATACCATTCAGAATTTATTCATTAATAAACTTTATTTTTTCATACACACCACCATGTATAAGGGAAAAAATTAAGTATAATATTAACATATTAATAATGTTCCACCATAACTTAAAAACAATTGAGTTAAAAATTAAAATATTTATAGCTATATTTTTTCTCGAAAAAAAACAAATAGAAACAATAATAATAATAATAAAACAATTATAAGCATAATATTATACTCGTATTTAGAAAATGGTAGTAAGGTTTATAAATTATTATGTTTGACATTAATAGAAGTGTGCATTTTTCGGATGTCCAATATTTCAAAGTCGTTAAAAAAATGAGTATTTTTTTTATTCCTAATATCCTGCGCGCACCAACTGTTACATACAAACTGCTATTAGTTATAACAATTAATCTCTGTCGCAACACAGTTCAATATGACATAATTTTTTTACTTTGCCAGAGTTCTCATTTTATTTTATCCCCTCGACCATTATTTTGTGTGTCTACTACTATCAGACCATACTGTATATACTGTGTCCCTGTGAGCAATCTCGTTCTATACGAAAACGAAAACTTGAGAAAATTAATAACTGTTCTCTAAACTTCCCGATGAATATTATATAATACAAATATATATTTAAATAATTATATACAGAGTGATAAGAATTTCACGGTGTTATAAAAATAATAGAAATAACATTGAAAACCTATGTAATTTCCGCCATTTTTGTAATTCGAAATTTTAATCATCCCGTATATATATTACTCATTACTTATAATATGAACGATCCCATCCTTTATGATCATTTTTCATAACGGCAGATCACTGACTTGGGAATAGCTTAGACATTTATCATATGATAATAATCATAATAATAATAATAATAACAATAATATATACTATGATATGTGCCTTCTGTGCATTATACGCACTATACAGTTTTCTTTTAGTGAGAGACTCGTGTTGAGGGTTTTGAAATGATTATGCACATTTCGAGGCAGAACGATTTTATAATAATATATTATACGTATTTCACATCAATAACAACTTTATCCACATTTGTATAATATTATAGTTATATATACCTACAACGAAAAAGTTTTATACACGTCCAACAATAGTAATAATAATATTTAATGAAATAAACGATACGATTTTATGATCTTTATTATTTTATTTTTTTATTATAATATGTGTAATAGTATATAAATTATATTATGTTTTCGTAACCGATTTGCATATAATTAAATGTGTTAACAAATCAATGAAGTCGTTTAGGTACGTTTTTTTTTTTTTTTATAATTTTTACACATTGTAACCGAGTGCATCAGGTCCATTAATATACATTAAATTTATCATTCGCAAACTAATTAAGTATCATGTACGGATGATATATTTCGCTGTTAGTTCATTATTATATTATTATTTTATAGTCTTTACATTAATTTAAACGTAATACGATTAATCGCACATCGCGAATAAATAATGTTAAAACCGACCTTGTGCGTTTGTTAATAATATACAACAACCCGTGTTGCCACATTAATAACGCGAATTTATGGCATCTGTCCGTGTCGATTACGTTTTACCAGTAGTTATAATTTCTCAATAAAGACGATTATTAATGGGTTTTGTCACATAATAATAACAACAACAATAATAATAAAAAAAAATTAAATCCCCGAACGCAATTCATTATTGCGGCGTTAATTTATCGCGTCGACTTCATAAAAGTACATCGAAATAAATAAAAAAATTAAAAAATATTAGTATTTTTTGTTTATATTTATATGTTTTACAATACGTCGCTGAACAATGCGCAGTTGTGACGTAACGCCGCCGCCGCCTCTCGAGTTACGAACCTTCACCGATTTCGTGCGATTTATAGGTATAATGTAATACTATAATACATATGGAAAACAAACGATTTCTGCAAATATTTTTTGTGAAAAACGTTTAAAATGACGACAGTAAGATTACAGATTGTAATATGATTATTATATTAATGCAGTGGTAGTGTAATAAGGACTCAGAATTCATGATTTGCATATTTTTAGATTTTTACTAAACGAACCGCAACGAGTTGCTCGATTAACTACCCGATTGAATTACCATGTCAAATTATACCAATAAAAATGTGAAATTTTATTTTTCTTAAAATTATTTTTATTTAAATGTTTTTTTTTATTTTTATTTATATACATATGTCCCAAAAATGATGCGGTTTATTACATATTATCAGTGTTATGTATTATGAATTTTATGTGATACTAATGTACGATATATGAAAAAATATTATTGAGAACGTGGAAAATTAATCGTTTATAAATAAAGCACTTTAACTTGTACAGAATCCGGATTATAGGATAATATCAATAGTTTTAACAATTATATCGAAGAATGAACTACTAATGGATTTTGGAGACTTTTCAAAAGATTTTTCTAGTACCTAATGATTGAAGTAGTGGTTATATACTTTAAATGCGTACCAATCACACCAGTTTCATATTTACACAGTTATATTTTCAGTAAGTTTAAGAGCATAGGTTAGGCTAGATCGTTTTTAATGCATAAACTCACAGCCTTAGGTATATATGTAATTTGCATACATCAGCAATGCACTGATATTCAATATATATATATATAACACATACAGAGTTATAAAAAAATAATGAATATTATAATTTATAATATTGGAATTGTACTAATCTCCGTATTATAAATTTCTGATAACTCTGTATAAAAATATATAATTCTTTCATTCTTTATGGGCCCTTAATACCAAATTTTTATTACATCTTTCCACTTTCCCAGCGCAGCTTCTCAAAGGTCTTTTCACTACAGGATTCTGTTCTACTATTGCCCATTTGATATCACTATATCATAAAAAAATGTTTATAGCTTTATAAGAGTATTTTATCTTCGTCTGCATTATCAAGGTATATTTTCTGTAAAATACTTTTTTTCAATAACAATAGACTTATTTTTGTCTTCTTATTTTAAGAGTCTTAGTTTCAGAACCATAAAAATAACTGGTCGTATCAGTAACTTATTATTTGTTCGTGACAGGGCCGTGATTTTAAGTCCATAACAACATCTATTTCCCCTTTTTTTAATTAAGATAGTACCAAAATATAATAATTATAATAATAATAATTGTTTCACCCTTTTAAATTCATACTGATCAATTTATTAAATATAGAATAATGTACATAAGTATATAATACATAGTATTAAACTATTTTGTAAATAATTGTAAACAGTAAACTGCGTAAAGGTTTTGTTTGTCATCTGTCACACAAACTCGCTTATAACAACGACAAATTAATAATACAATAATACCATAAACAAAAGATAAGATTAGGCTGTATAATAGTTAAATATCTATTTTCATTACTACTAAAAGCAAATTATTTTCGAAACAATTCCCTTTGAATGTGTATATTTCGCACTATATTATTTTTCAAAATCGAATTTTAAAATTAATATCTACAAATCAGTACCTATAGTAATTATTTACCAAATTATATTGAATTGTGTCAGACAGAGAAGAATAATATCATTAAAATCTTACAGGTTAAATCGTTTGCGATTATATAGGTACAAACCGTATAAAATATTTACGATCATAATTCATATTATAACGTTTAAATCAAATGGGTCACTGGAATTTCGTTCTCGTTAACCGGTCCGCGTTCGGATTGTTTGTTGTATAATATTATTATAAATTATAATAATTATAATCCGAAACGAAACGAAAACAAGAGTATAAAAAATCGTAAAAAATATAAATAAATAACACTCTGTTACCACACTTATGGCCTATATTATTATTATTATTATTATTATTATTATTATCGCGTACTATATATTAATATGGTGTGCTAACACTTTGGCCAATTCGGGCGAAACGTCGGCAAGTGTTTGCGTCGGGCAAGGTCAACGTAATAAATATTTTTTTCGCCCAGCTTCTGGCAATAAATCAGCTGTCAACCGTTGTACATATATTGTGTGCGTACACCACTCGTTCTCGTATATACACTCTATCGTGAACAACATCGTAAATAAATACACACAAAACATAACATATATATATATACGGGTGTAATGCACTACGGTAAGTTCGGATGTTTTCAATTTGTGCGAACCGTTGCGTATCGGTCGGACCGTTTTGGTGATTAAAAGACCCGGCGGCGGACGATTTGCCAACACGCACACGAGTATAATATAATAATAATAATAATAATAATATTAATGATATTATGAATCCGATGCGATAATTTGGTAGTTTGTACAATTAAAAAATATCCGTACCGAAACATATCTCGGTCGCTATTGTTTCTAATAATAGCACGCGCGCTGTTTGTTGACAGCATTCCAGCGAAGTATACCAATAATAATGATAATATGTTAAAAAATAAAACGTACCCGTGTCTCTAGACATTATAGAGGTAGGTGAAAAACGCGGCACTGTTCGATATCGAAATTATTGAAGACCGCGGAAAGATCAACGGAATACAAAATATGTACGATTACATTTTGTAAGTTTTTTTTAATCATTTTTCCAACGGATATACATTAAAGTACTTTTTAAATATTCGATTCGTTATCCGTAGCGTGTTTTTGGATTTTTGATTTTTAATTATGGAATTTTGATAATGTTTTGACAATAAAACGTGTTTAAAAATTTGTTTGTATAAATTGTAAATTGTATCATATTTACATTGAAACTATAACGTATTATGTTTTAATATGATGGTTTGAATTTGTAATGAGTTTTTTGAAACTCGGTTTTTTTTTCCCAACAAGTTTTCTACTCAAAGTGATACTTTGATGATTTTTGGGCACTTATGAAGCCTCAATCTAGTCTGAAAAATACCAGAGATACAAAGGGTTATATTTTTAACGAATTTTATCCCGAATTTCGGATTAAGTTTAGATTTGATATTATATTTACTTGGGAAAAAACGAGCACGCTGTATGCAGACATATTGGCCGCCGAGGTTTTTGCCGTTTTGGCACGGGAACCCTGCACCCACCACCGTCTCCACCGTCGCGTGTGTGTCGCACTTTCTAATGGCCCATAAATCTCCTGGTTCAGAGGCTGCCGTGGCCGCAGTAGGGGGCGATAGAGGTTGTGAGGGGGGGGGCGGTAGACGCGGACAATATAAAAACGCCCTTCCGAGTCGTGCGCGCGGGGGCGTCGCCGGGGTGGTTTTTAGCCGCGGAAAACGAATCTCACGATAAAACACTCGGTCGTAAATTACCCGACGCCGCCGCCGCAGCCGCCCGGGGCCAAACCCTAAAGTCTTCCTCCCTTTGGCCCGTCGGCAGTGTTCCTTATATTTCCTTTTTGTTCCTCGCGGCGCACACATCCATTTCCTCGCGGTGGTACACGTATATATTGGAAAGCTTTATCGCACGCACATAACACACGACCACCGCGTAATTATCTTCGACCCCAGCAAAATTCGCAGGATTTTAGCGGTTTAGCCATTTAGCATTGTTGTTTCCGCGGTCACGTTCGCGAAGGCCGCGCAAACATTAGCGGTTTTACCGTCAATTTTTCGCACGAAATTTCAAAATAACCGCAATTTTACATCAGTACCTCATATACACCTTTAGCTGCTCTCTGGCAAGATTTTCTTCTATTAAATAAATCGTAAAACCATCGCGGTGGACCTACGTGACATAATGGGATATGACAGTTATATCCCCTCCTGGTAGATAATTGGTGACGGGGTTATGATTATGTTTTTGTGACATCAGCAATATGTATACACATATTTACATGCATATAATTCTATATCCCCCTACATGAGAAAATCCTAGATCTGACAGTGGTAAAACAATAAAATATAAACAAGGAAACATAAATATATCCTTAGTTTTACATCCTATATTTATACTTTCTAACCACGTATTTTCTACCAGGCTTTTTCGGGTAATTATAGCTGGCCTTCTCCAGAGTCTACAAACTCGCAATAAAAGATCGTGGCCATTTTTCAGTGTCGAAACCGGACCTCATGTGCTCATACATGACTTGTAAAATGCTACCTAATAGAATAGTTTTTAATATTTATAATACACTATAACTTCGTTGTCAGATAATATTTTACAAACTGAGATATGACATTCTCTCCAAAATACGTTTCTCTTTAGTTTAGTAATTTATGTTTATAGGTACTATAAGTTTAACTTAAAAGTCACAATTTGAGTTCTGCGTTGCTGTGATTTTGCTAACCACGTACCTATAGGTAATATAATAATTGTATATACATGCACATGTTAAGTAGAGTCTACAGTCTACCTCCATACTATCGTTAATTTGCAAAATATTGACGTCGGTTTGGTAAACATCGGATAAGATGGGGGCGGGGCTAACTTCATTGCTTAGTTATAACGTACTCTTAAAACTATATTAGTATTGCTTCAACCGTTATCATGTATCTATGAAACAAAGTTGAAACATATTGTTGAAATAATGTAATTCTAACAACGTGCGAACATTAAATTTTGTTTTAAAGTTTAAAAATCTGCTGTAGCCTGTTTGTGAGTAAAACTCTTGAACGTTTAATTATTGTTTACAATGGTTTTTGCTTATGACCCAGTTATAAAATTGCATTCATCAGAAGGGTACACGACAACGTCACTGAAACCAAAAAATTTGAGTTGTCACAATAAATGTCTAAAATGACCGAAATATGGGATAATGTGTGGTTTTTGTAGCATAACAATGCTCAGTATTACACTACATCACATATTATACTATACTATACATCATTTTTTAGCTGATAAAAACCTTACTACAATTCCCCAACTTCTGTATTAACCGGATCTTGTACCACTTGATTTATGTATATATCTGAACTTAAAATTTGAACTCAAAGGTATAATGCTATAATATTTTGTATTGATTGATGACATCAAAACTAATGCGATAGTTACTTTCCGGGCTATTCGAAAAAAATAATTACCTATGAAAGACGTCAATAGTTACAAATTCGTTGGAGTAAGTGTATTTGTGATAAAGATCAATATTTCGAATAATATTAAGTTTAAATAGTATACGTATATAAATAAAAAAATTCTGGAAATTTTTATTCTACTAATCTAACTTTTGTTTTATCATAAAAATTTAAATTTTACTCCTAGTCTACTTGACACATATTTAAGTATTCACTTAATTTACATTTACATACCATGATTTATAGATCATCGACTTGTGTACTCTATTTGATTCTAAAATTTCAGCAATTTATTCAATATTACACTAGATAAAAAAAAATTATTTTTGTGATTATTTTATTAGATAGGTGACTGCAACATTCAGTAATATAATATGATGATGCACATAATACCACATATTGCAATATTTGTATGATTTCGTGTAATTATCATTAATCTTTATTTAATGATTTATTTAACATAGATATCTCGTTTTCCTTGTTTCAACATAAATACCCAACCGGAAGACCCTAACTGTGGACAACCGTAGTCAACCCATTTTAAACACACGTATGGTTGTGATTAAAATTGCGTATGTAAAAAAATAATGTTTAAAACATTAACGTTACGATTAAACATAACATATTATAATATATTTTATTACAATAATAATAATTGTACTAAAATAACTTTAAAATGTGCATACCGAAATGGTAAACAAACTATTAAAATATTTTAACTTTCCATTTATTCATTTATATACTATAATATCTAATAAATTTATGTGCATATGATGTTACTTTCTCTTTTAAATAGGCTCAAATATTTTTAGAATGCTTTTTGATGAACTGTTTACATTTAAATTTAATGTTAATCTATCATCAAATGTTTTGCAGCTAACATAAACATACATATTTCATAGTAAAACAGAATCGAGTTTTCATGCAATAGAAAGTACTTCTAAGTTTAATTTGTCAGCTATAACGATTACATCAGCTAATCAATTATATTAAGTATATAAAATAAAAACATATATATTATATAGCAGTACATCATAAATATGCGAGAAGCGATTATGTTAGATTATTTACTTAGAAATTTCCAATATTGTTAAGGAGTGAAATATAGGCAATTTATATTCTGACAGTGAATCAATATTCAATATACTAATAACGGTCAAAAAGTGCTAGTTTTCTTTACACTATTTAGTACTTAATGAGATATTCAGGTTAAACTATATATTCTTACAAAAATTTTAATGAAATAGGGACCATAGTGTTATTTCTAAGGTATAAAAAGGATATTTAAATTATACAGGAATAATTATATATTCGGTAACAAACAAACTTAGCCGTTACTATCATCTAGTCTTTATCATCTTTTATAATTTGTATAAGAAATTTAATTAATACGAGTAAATCAGTCAGTTTAGATACTAGATAGTAAATAGGTACTTTGTATAGTTTGTATTTTTTAAGATATTATTACAAATTGATATTATTAAAATAATAAATTTGAAAAAAAAAAAATTGTTTTAATTTTTTAAATGAAAATTTAAATTGTAATACAATCATCCTACCCAGGGTTGTCATTTGGAAGGGGTCGGTGTATGCATTAAGCCATCCCTAGCTATTCAAAGTAATTTTATACTGGACAAATATACTATACGGGCCGCGATATAAATTATAATAGTCAATTATAATGGACTATGGAAAACTATTGCAGAGCCATTATTTTTCCCTACCTTCGGAAATAATGAAATGACACGACTGGCTCTAAACACAGGAAAAATTAAAAATTTGGTCAAACAGATAAATGCCAAAAAAGTGGTAAATTTAATTTAAATTTAGGGTAATTAAAAATGTATAAAGATTTTGATTAATATAACAAGTGTTTAACATAATAATTTGTAAAGGATATATTATATAATAATCTCATGTATGAACCTAAAGTCTTAATAATATCAACAGAAGTGCAAACATAATAAGTTAAGAAATTTATTTTTATTATTGGACATAAGAACATTTTGTTGAAAAGTTGTATCTAAAATTGTCACCTAATTTTTATTTGTCTTTTACGACTTAACCATTCGATATTTACAATTTATATTGTTTTATTATTCGTGAGACTATTAGTTAGGTGTACTATACTTTTATAAAATTATCACAAATCGAAGTTAATGTTATTAAACAATAACGAACACGATAACGTCCAATTATTATGATAAAAATTTTGCAACGTATATTATAATATAATATGATTTACATTTTATACAAGTTTATTTTTACATTAAAACGTATTATCAAAATGTTTTTGCGATACACCTGTTCCATAATAACATCCAACGTATCTGCAGCGTGTGTCTGTAGGCATAATAGTATTATATAAATAATTCAAACCCTTCAAATACGTTCGTGACTATTATTATAATAGTGGAAACATATATTGAATCATTTCAAAACTATAATATTATAATATATGGGAGACGAAGGCGTTTCGTAGTTTCGCTATTGTATTTTTTTAAGTTGAAACTTGGAAAGTTTTTTTTTTTACCACATAAAGTCATGGATATTAAGAATGAGCAAATAAAAATGTTCACCGATAAAAGTATAATATTATTATTATGATATATAATTGAGGGGTTTCAATGAAAACCGTAGTAACGTTTAGTAGAGCAATTTTTCTGTTTTGGAATGAAGTTAGCATAATGATAAAACAGTAAAATACATTTATTAAACCAAAAATAAAATTTTAATAAAACATGATACAACAATGAATTAAAATATTGTTAGAATAAATGTATAACTATAAAGTTCATAAAAATGGAAAAACGTGCATTGAAGTCCCTCGATTTACGCGCGTCTGCAGAAAATACAATTTTATATTAGTCAAACAGCTATATAATACGTCTTGTGTTGTGCGAATTTCCGCAATATTCGATGTGCCACGCGTATAATTAATGTGTGTCCAAAAACTTATACAAATAATATACTAATATTAGTCAATAATAAATTACTAGCGTTCATGATGGTTACACGCGTTTTGGAAATGAACGCGCACGAAAACCAAATAGGTGTGCATTAGTATTTTAAGCAATAAATAATAATTATCGATTCGATTGCGGACGGATAACAATCATAATATTATGATTGATTGGTGTAATTCGTTCGATTCGAACAAACATCGTCATAACCGCGAGATACGAATCCTCGAATGATACCTGCAATATCATATTATTATAATATCGTTAATATATCTACATCACTCTTAAATTTTCGACGTTTCAATTTCGACTAATAATATTAATTTATGTTATTGACTCAATGTAATAGCCATGTAACTGTAAGTCTATGAGTCTATAACTTGTTACGTTCGTAATGTAATAACATAATAATATTAAATAAATAAATAAATATGTTCTTCAGTAAAACAAAATTGACAAAAATGGTTTTAAACATACGAGAAATGTATGGAAAATGGATACGTTAAGGAGAACAAAAATTAATTTGAATTAGTTATATACATATATATATATATATATATATATATATATATATATATATATATATACATATATATATATATAATTAATTAAAATGTTAGTAAAATAATAATATCAATTTTCTTCACAATAATTAACTATGAATATAGGTTAAAATTTCAAAATGTAGTATTAACAGTAACGCTGGCACTTTAATAATAAAAACACACATATACACAAACACAATGATTATGATAATTAAATGGTAAAAATTGAATTTAAAGCATGCGAGTTTCAACCAGTGAAATTAGTTTTAATACCTATTAACTAACAAGTTGAGTTTAAAAGTCAAAAACAAAAACTAATAATAACTTATAAACTATATTATGAAATTTTAACTTTATATTTATGCATACTTATTTTACAAAATACACTCGAACACATTTTATTTGCGATTCATATATTATGTAGGTCTTAAGAAAATTAATTTAACACTGAATATCTAAGTAATATTTTTCGAAAATTATTAACTTTCCTTAGTAGTCATTTTGCAATTTATCTTTTACTACCAATCAACCCTTATTAAAAATCATATTGTATTAATATTATAACTTTAACATATTTTGCTTTAACTTTAATAAAAATACTAATTACAACACTATTACTTTTAAAATACTAAGTATATTAACTTGTGATTTTTTTTTTTTTAAATTAATAATGACAGTTTATTTGATTTCAAAAATGAATAAAAATATGTTTAAAATTAATTCAAATGGAATTCATTTGATTTTTGGCGGTGGAATAGTCTATACCAAGGTTTCGTATCTAATCGAGGTGGTGAAAATACAAAGTACACACGGGTGGTTATACTAAAACTATATTTTTTACGTATTAGTACGTGACAGTGTGAAAGTAAGGAAAATTATATCATGTAAGTAATAGTATTTTCAAATACTAAAATTGGGGAAATAAATAATGGAAATTCAACATAAAAACACGTATTAACAAATTTAAGTACTGGTTTTAACTAGTTTAAAAATTGTTTTATACATTTATGAAATTAAAAACGGATGTTATCATTTAAATAACGAACGTTATTACTTAATTAAGGTAAATCCAAAAGGGTTAAAATTATAAAACTACTAAAAATATGGCAGATTAATTAAAACCGAGAAAAAAAATCAACACTAATTAAATTTTTTTTGTTTAAAGTGATCACTCCGTATATAATATGTTGGATGTTTTTTATGGAATCGTCCGGTTAACGAGAATTATCGTGTGATGTATATTTCTTATTTATATATCCGGCCGTGGGCTACTGTCAAATTGCGTGCTATTAATTCCGTTATGGCCCTCGGGACACGATTTAAGTGCATTCGACGAACAAGCGAGTCCAAAGTTATGAGCCATACGATTTTCTTTAATAATGATACACTGACATATTTTATCACTAGGTTTTCACGCCTGTTCGCGTTTCGATACGCAATAAATACATTCCAATGCATTTTTTCTTATATTCCTCTATATTATGTACAGACTATACAGGGTGATCAGAATTTAATGTTACAAAAACTATGAGGATTATAATATACAATTTAAATGTTAAGTAAATGTTTAATATTCTAATCATCCTGTATATATACAATAATAAATAATTTAATTTATTTGATCGAAATCAATTGATTTTTCGTCCGTTTTTTCTAACGTCGTCTTCATTTATAAACAATGTAAATTTGGAGATTTTCAAATATAAAATTCACTTTAAACTATATTGTAGCGATTGAAGGATCATTCAACCTTGACCGAGACGATAATGGAGCATATTTTATACTTGATATAATATCAAAAGCAATCAGCTGGTGTATGATTTTTATTTTAAGAGTAGTATATGACTTTCAGTTGTCATGTTTTTTAAACCGAAATTTTTATCGAGTACGTAATTTAATTTATTTTTTAACAAATGAGAACAACCGTATACTAGACATTTCTGTGAAACCGATACAGCGATATTAAAAATCGTTTCTTTTTTCATCCTTTTTTTTACAATTTACGATCGATTAAATATATTTCCCACATAGTTATTGTCGTTAAATCTGATAATAGATAAATAGAAATAATATAAAAAATCAATATTTATTGGTGAAATATGTAAAAATAAATATATACATTATACGTTATACGTTATGAAACGTGTTCATTTTTTTTTTATATTGAGATATAATTATTGCGTTCAATAAAAGTTTGCATTTATAGTAATATAAATCCGTACGCGCGTCGCCCTGCGGATTATTTTGTTAGGTATTATTGTTGCGCTGATACAGATAACGTTTCCAAAACGTGCAGAAATTTAATCTAAAGTCCTACAGACAAATATTGAGCTAATGCTATTATTGTTATTCGCAAGCCCATCATGTCAACCGAGATGATTCGAATCAGCGGATATACAGGCGTTAGAGCGATTAGAAATCCGTACGCACTACGGAACGATTATTATTAATGTCAAAAAGGTATAAAAAATGTTGTTTAATATAGGTATACTCTGTAAATCAAATTTAATCTTTAAGCTAGGAAAAAAAAATGTAAAAATTAAACGAGGGCGCGTTCTTCATCATAAACGCGTATAAAATATAACGTACAACAACATCGTTCACTGTCAGAGCGCATAAATTTAATCGATAACGACGATTTATATGGCTATATACCAGCTATTACCTATAAATGTTATTATTTGAGCAAATAAAATAACGGGTACTTCGTTTATAAAAAAATAATAATAATAATAGTAATGGAATGGAATTTGATTTGAATAATATTAAAATTGTAACCTTAAAGTACAAAACGTATTATTAACAATTCGCGTTATTTTGTGAATTCTTATTCATCTCAACATTTTAAACAACATAAAACAACTATGCCGCATAATTTAATCGATAATTAGATTATTTTAATTTTTAATTTGTGTTAAATATTAATTATTTCACGCATAATAACGTTTGTTCAAATAAAATTCGCTGGCTCAGAATGATTATGTTTTTCGTATATTTAGAAATTCTCTATTAAGGATTCAAATTTAAAATTCAATCTATACTAGAATGTGTTTTACGTGTTTTTCTTGAAATCGAATTGTAAATTTGCATAGGTATATTTTTAAAACAAAGTTAGTTTTAGAACTAGTGTATATTATTATTGTCCATTTTTTTAATTATCACTTAGCATAAACCCTTAAATCCTTTTCTAAATACTAAATTTTAGTGTATTTTTTAGAGTACAGTAGACAGAACTTTTTACCAAACTATGATTTTACTATTTTAGGCACTTATTTGTAGTCTTGATGTAACTAATATAAAATCTTGTATTAATTTAGTAATATAGAAATTTATTTAACTATGAAATTTGAAAGCAATGATTACTTTTACTTTTGTTTATTTATAAAAAGTTTTTTTTTTATAATTATTTCTGTTTATTTTAGCTTTTAATATTATATATGACTTCTTTATACAAACGACACTAGTCTATCGATACAATTTGTTTTCACTTCTATTTTCTACCATACCTATTATATATTAGTAGGTATAGGTAATATAATGATATACTATGATAATTTAAATGTGTTTTGAATACTCATTTGAATGCCTATAATGAAATAGTTAAGTGCTTAGATTGATGATTTTAAGTGTTCATTTTAATTATAACCCGATTAAAAATGTACAATGTGCAATGAAAAATGAAATAAATATTTTTTAATAAATCGATTTAAAATGGAATGCGGTTTTTGTCGAAGTCCCGAGAACTCGAGTACTTATATCCTATACTCATTCAACGACATAATCACAGATCACTTATTTACCGACACGGGTCCGCCGTGCCGCATACACAATATTATCATTATATGGCGCTCGCGCGTGATGATATTTCGATGAAAACGCTGCATTATTTAAATACGATTCGTTTTTTTCTTTTATATCAATATGCGAAGTATTTTTTGATGAATAACATTATAATAATATTAAAATTATTCCAGTCGTCGTCGTTATTATGAACGACAATGTGTATAGGTAGTAAAGCGACGATGGCATAATTTTATGTTCACTCGAAGCACACCGCCGAAATTTATAATATTTTACGGTCGTTTATTGTTGTCATTGTTGACGCGCTGCAGACATCAGTAAAATATTTTAAAATAATTATTATATAATATTATTATTAATGTATATTGTATGGTATTTTATTGTACGTTATAATGCACGTCGTTTCTATAAAGCAGAATAATTATATTTTATAATCGTTTATTATTATATTATCGTAATTATTATTTTCAACGGGTAAAGCGAACGAGGAATATTATTATAAAATCACGTATCGAATATCAATAATATCGTGTATATATGCATGTCATAGGGTTTTTATGAATTCTTTAATCGCCGTTGACATATCCGCCGGCACACCACATATTATACTATTTTATATTTCTCGTTACAATATTATTGTTCACCTATTCTCGTCAGGGGCGCGCTCAGGATTTTATTTTGGTAATGGTTTTAACTTAATAATGTAGTGTCTAACTTACAAAAAAAAAAAAAAAAAACCATAATAATAAGTAAAAACAAGTAAGTAACCAAATAAAAAAATATTCGCTTTTTTATTTCAATTTGGAGATGGTTTGAACCCCCTAGGTACGCCCTAGATTCTCACACACACGAATTATGTATAATCTATAATATAATTAGTTATCATAACTATTATAAGACGTATACTTCGCTTAATGCTATGCGGTTATTGTTGCGTGTGTACAGTATTATTGTTATTTTTTTTTCACTTAAATATTCCGTTTAAGAGGACGCTACCCACTCTTTATTTTCACAAAAAAAGTGTTTTACGCGGGAAAGAACCAAAAGGCTACAGAAATACTTAAGACACGAAATTTTCACACCAGATAGATGGCAAATTTACCTGTGTAACTATAGAGCCATTTTTTAAATATCTTAAATTCTAAAAAAGTTATTGATTTTTTAAACATTTTTGAAATTAATATATCTTTTAAAATTTAAAATTTCTATATTTTTGTATAATATAACATTAAAACGTCCGAAATAACGTCAGTAATTTGTTCATAATTAGTATAATATTATTATTATATTAAGACCAAATCGATTACGAAACGTTTACGTTTACTTTTTACTCACACACGTAATATTTTTAGTATTTTCGAAAAGTAAATACAACATTAAGTATATGAACAGATTATAACACTAGGATTTGACATTGTTACATTAATATTGAAAAACAATTTGTCTATATAATATGATCATGGAAAATAAACTTAAAACATGGTTTGAAGTATCATCGTTTTGAATAATATATTTATTGGTATCGAAAATATGCAAATCAAAGTAACTGCAGATATTATGTTTTTAAATACAGTTAAATAAAAATATTAATATATAGTTAATTATATTTTGTAGGTTAAAAGTTAGATTAACCATTTTACTATTTAATTTACTCATGTTAAGGTTTATTTTCAACTATATATTTTAATTTAAGTATAAAAATAAATTATATACAATGATAATTTTTAATAAAAATTGTTTTTAGTTTTAAATATTAATTTTGTTCCAATATTCAAATACAATAATACCGCGTGTAAATTAACCAAACTGAAATTGTGTTGAAGATAGGTAACTCGTTATTTATGAAGTTAATAATAATATAACAATAATTAAATGTTTTACTCGTTTGTGTACTAAATTATATACGTCATTATAATATCAACATAATAATATAGCAGTTTCTCGATGTCTCTCGATCAAAAAATAAAAATAAAAATATTATCATATTAATTTAATATTAATCATAAACAATGGCAGATTGTGTATGTAGGCTAGTCCTACAACCTACCGTAATATTAAAAACCTTTCTAATATTATACGACTGTGATTTACGATCGAAATGAATTTCACCACACCCAGTTATCATTTTTTCTAATATTATGTGTATAAATATATTAGATGTTTTTTTATAGTATAATGTGTGTATGCAACGAAATGTTATATCGTGAAGGATTAGTCATACAAAACATTTCATAAATTATATTATGCCGAGAAAATGTGTTTTTAAAAAATACGAAAAATCATTTTAAAAATTACACATAACTATAATGGAAAGTAAAAGAACGATTAACATTTTTAACTTAGATTATTTTGTAGGTATAATAATATTATTAAATATTAATATAGATATCATATTCATGTACCTACGTGAAGGACATTTATTTATCGCAATTAGATTTATAATAATATTACAAAATTTATGATAAAAAAATACTAATGAACTTTTATGTGTACGTATATATGAATATGCGGATGATATTTGATACAATAATTAAACCATAAATCAATTGACACGATAAAATGATGACAAACAATATAATAGAAAGTATAAAATGTACATTTTTAACAAAAATAGGTACTATTTAAAACGGAACATTAAAATTTAAAATTTAACTTCTTCAATCTGTATACTATAATCACTGTATACTTTACAACGAATAAATTGTTGTATGAAACATATATCATAGAAAAATTCAAACAATATAGTCTTCAACAGTTCAACATAACATCTTGTCACTAATATAGATAATAATATTATTATTGTTATTTCCGATCGAAGACTTTATTTTATTGTTATAACAAAACCACAACAGAATTTATTGGACCACCGCACAATTGAGTTAAGTATATATTTGATTTACGCATACAGTGTAATGTGTGGTTCTCGTGGGTTAATTTGTTCGAATTTAAGATAAACAGGGTACAGGTATATTACTGGTGGTGGATTAAAATCTCAGATTCTGCAATTAGTACGAGATTTACGATAGGTTGAAATTTCTGGTTAAACGTTAAATTGATTCCTATAAAACAACCCCAAAACTATTAAACGCAACAACCGAAATCACATTATCGATAAGTATAGATAACAAATAATATGGGCAAAATAAATTTGTTCCGTTAGTTTAGATTTGTTTTATCCAAATTATATCTAACGACTATAACTGTTTTTAATTACCGTTGATTTAAAATATAATAAAACAATAGAAAACACTATTAAACAATTATTTGCATTAATTACTCACGAATAAACCACTTGGATGTTGTATGAAACTAATCAAAATTATAGTTTACGCGTTGTGCTAATGAATGAAACTTCCGTTGATTAGGTACTCACAGAGAGGTGATGGTTGAATAATAAATATGATTCACTAAAAAAAAATTACGTCAACCCGAATCCCAGGAGAAATAATAAAACATTAATATGTATTTTTTTATAATTCTAGCTATATAAATCTTATTTGGAAGTATTACATTATAAAGTTGAAAATAAATTTGATGAATTAGTGAATTATATTTTGTTTTTCCTGAATTTTCCGATAAAACAATTAATAAATTATTGTCTCGTAAAGAATATATTAATTCGATAATTTACTCGTACATCATCCTTAAAATTGTCTTTATTTGTGGATTTACCAAGTAGAAACTAATATAATTTTATATCATATAGTTTAGAATAATAAATTATTATCGTATGAGTCAATTGATTTTGTATTTTTATCAAACTGATACAGATATTGCATTATTATGTTAAACGTCGTATTGGCCCGTTTTAGATTTACAACTTAGAAATTGATACCATGAATTTTCCTTAATATTGTTTAGTAAATTTTGGGTACTTTATGTTTTAAAATAAAAGTACCCAAATTATTAGTTAAATCTTAATTATATAAAAACAAAAAAAAAGCAATTATTAGTTAATTTGTATCATTAGTAGTAATAGTAATTCACTCCCTTTTAGGATCACTTTTGGGAATACAAATTGTACATTTTTCATACGCTATTTACGAATCTCTCGATACGTCGTATATCACAATAATGTTATAAGTTAGTTATCCGCCATCATTATATCGCTACAATATGAGTTTATTGAAACAATATTGTATTTTCCATTACCTCATTCACCCTCTGGCAATATTACAATATATATATAATAAGGTGTCACGGCGTTATTTGATTTATTTCAAATGCAAAAATAGTTACCTAACAGCTCGTTTATTTTATTATTAAATATTATTATTATTATTATAATTTTTTTTTTTTGTGGTCAAACGGTGTTTAGTTAACGTGTCACGACACCAGTACGCGGTAGTTGTAATAATAATACAGTCCGACCGACGGGTTATAAATCGCAGTGTTTAATAATTAAAACGCGTAAAATTAATGGAAACAGCCGGCAAGAAGGCGTACATGGCCTAGTTGGATGATAATGTATAAGGTAATTGAAATCGTCAGTCGGTCGGTCGCGTAATATGCAAATTATTATATTAAGTATATTATTTAATAGAAAAAAAAAACATAAACTGTTATAGTTTTGAGTCGTTTAGAAAGAAAACATTTCTAATTATATAGTTAGTCTTTATACACTTTACACACTGTTACTTCTTAAGAGAGTTTCATTATAATAATATCGAGCATCGTAATAGTTCAATAAAAAATAAAAAATATATATTTTCAAAAATAAATACTACTCTAATAGTACTACTTAATGAAACGTATAATTATTATTTTTTACCCAATTTTTTAATATACATAATGACGTAATGTCATAATTTTGTGTTATACACTTGTAATTTTTATTCCTTTTGCGTTCTATCCCCATTAAAAGCGATAAGGATAAATTATCTTTGTGGATCTACGAAAGTCATGTAATTGGATTTTAAAAGTTAAAACCAACTATAACCACATGCAATTCCTAACAAATAAATTGTAACACATTTCATAACAGAAAGAAATTAGCAGAATAATTATTATGATTATTTATAATTTATATAAGTACATATTATAACGACTATTAACGCATTTTCAGTCACCAGTATATCTGTATTTTTAATAGTATTTATCTTTTAATTTTCCATAAAATGAATATATTTATAATATTATTATTACTTTATTTTAACTAGGTTCTTATTTAATCAATTATTTTATTATTCGTTAATAAAGTTTTAAAATACCTACTTATTCATAATTAAGTTATTTTATTGTAAATGTCTATATTGCACAATATAGATATTAAGGTTTAAGGTTTTTTATTATTATTAATTTATAAATAATTATATTAAAAAACTACTTTAAGGTACAATAGTATTTAATTAATCAAATAATATATAACATTCGATATGAGATAGTTTATACATGATAATAACAATGTATTGTTTAATGATTATGTATAGCGTTTTTCATTATACAATATAATATTCTCGTAATCGTAAATTTTGGTAAACATAATTTATTTAGGTAAATAACCGAATAAATTTTATTAAATTATCCTAAAAAAGAACAACTTTATTGGTAATATGATTTATGCTATAAATACATTTGTAAACAACTTTCTATTTCAAAACTACTTTATTAGGATATACAGCACTTTTTGATCGGTATACCTATCAGGTCAAGTGGATTGAGTCGATGGCGTGACAGTGATGATGAACGATGAAAGATCGTTTTATCAAAATTCCGTATTCACTTATCGTGGCAGAATGGGGGAGTATCAGTTTAATTTGATTAAAAAACGATTTATTTCTCTCTAAAATCGAGACATCTGTGTAATTGATTTATTTTATTTCCGAGGGATATTTCGTTAGATTTACCACCACTGCTGCACCACAACACAAACACGAGGAGGATATATACGTTTTTTTTATGAACTTTGCGCAACTCGATGCGGGTACAAAGGGCCAGACAATTATTTAACGGAACTGCTTTTGACAGGAAACCCTTCTCTGTAAAGTCTTGAAGACAGACGGCACGAAAATGAGAGTGCATTTATAAATACCTTTGAGCGTATACTTGTTCCAAACAAAACGTACGGATGTTTTTTTCACCTATGTATTTTCTAACGTCTCAACACGACGACATAAACATGATTCGCGGACAATGATTATAGTTGTCGTGAAATTCATAAAATTAATTAAGTATATTGAAAACGTTGATTGTATGGATATAATATGTTCCACTAATCTAATTAAAAAATATTACAATCATGGCGTTCTTCAATGACATTATTTAGTTACCGTCAATATTTAATTATAATTTATTACCTAAAGACTAAAATAAAAAAATAATTATATACTTACATGATTGCTGGGTATAATATTATGTGGTATATAATAAACGATTGGTGTTTGTTTTTATCAGTCATTACATTAGTATATCATATTATTAAAAATTAAAATTTGCATGCACTATATACCATAAAATTCTAAAGATTTATAATTTCATACATATCTACAATTATTAAAAAAATATTAATTTTATACATTTACTATTCACTTAAATAGCATAAATTATTTGATATTAATTACAGTACCTACAACATTGAATGAAACATATATTTCTAATAGGTACCAATAAAATGAAAAAATTTAACAATTTGATAATAATTATACCTACACATAGTAATATTCTTTTTTTTTAAAAAAAATAATATAAAATATCACTTAAAATTATATATTTTTGTCCTTACATAATAGGTAATATTTTAAGACTATTTTGCAATCGTTGTCATTCTATTTCCGAATTAATATTTGATTTCTAACCTGACAGATAATGTACTATAAATCCTAACCTGGAAATTTAATGCAAAGTTAAATTTAAAATTATCTAGATAATATATATAATGTAATATAGAACTAAAACTTTGTTACTTAGATAAAAAAAAAAGCAAGTAGGTATTATTTAACAAAGTTTAAGTATATTAATTATTTATACTCTATTTAAATAAGTTTAATTTACAAATATAGTTCTTTGGGAAGTATGTTATTTAAGTAATTTACTTTTGAAAACCTTATTTGTAATAACGTATCTTAGATAAGGTAAAAAGTTAAAAATATTATCCAGAAAATGTCAGCTGCAGGTTATAAATATTACATAAAGAATCGAAAAACCATGTTAAATTTGTACAAAAATGGGAGAAATTTCATAACAATAATAATATTATCGGTAATGGAAAGGCTAAAAAGACGTATAACAAATACTTTATTTATAAAATATTTTAAACATTTTATAGGGGGACCGAATATTCAAATTATTATTACCTATAACGGTTTAAATATTTTTGTTTACTGTTAAAATAATAGTAAACATTAAAAATAAAGCTTCTCTTTTTCATATAAAGAGTGTCTTATATTTTGGAAATTTAAAATATTTAATGCATCTATTGTTGCTATATAGTGCATTTATTGGAATTTTCAATGTTTTTTTTTAACTAAATTTTCAGACATTCTATAAAATATTTAAAAATATTTAAGCCCGGTTTTCATGGAAAATGTCTCTTATGGCCTTTCACCTTTTCACCATTTATTGATAATGATAATAATATTAAAATATGATTAACTGAAGATTTATCTCTCGTCGCGTTATTGTAACACGTACAATATAATATTCTGTTCGTATAGGTACACCCGACGGTTGATATAGTAGCACACACGCACGCACGCGACGACGGCGATAATGGCGGTGAATTGATGAAAGAAAGAAAAATGCTATTTGTATAATAATAACACATAATGATAATTTATAAATATGAGCGATGATGTGGGAATGACAAAGGGCGATGACGACGGTTTGTTTATTTTGGAAAGAATCTGTCGCTGTCAAAAAGTCCTGGTGAAAAATGACGTTTCAATGGCATCCCCTCGGCCGTCGCGCGAATGATGGATGGCGCCCAAACCGATTTTTCTTAGAGTCACGTCGTCGAGTCTCAACGAGTCGGGCATGTACGCAGAAAAGTGAATTTTCTCCATCGATAGGCTGTCCGAAATTATGTGTCCGACGGAAATATTTCGCGTAAACAGCTCAACGAGCGTTACAATATAATAAAATATACTATTATATTGGTACTTATATTGTTTTTATACCAAAATCATTTCCCGATCGTCGTCACTGTCGCGTGCATACAACAAAATAGCGACGTTTGATTTTCAAACAAAATTATATTTTACACGAATTCGATTTCGAAGGTAGAAGTTCATTCTATGCGGTCTCGTTAAAGTTAATATTGGTAGAAAAAAGTAAACTAAATGATTTGTCGATCGCTTAAATATAAGTGGAAGATTTCAAAATTATTATCTAAAACAATAGTAATACTAATTATAAGTATATTATTACAGTAATGGAAAATCAATAAAAATCAACTGTAAGTTTGTAATACAGTTTAGTGATTTCGAATAAACTCTGTGCGTAATAAATAGAAAAAAACTCGAGAATTTGATTATTTTTTCGATGATTTAATAAGTCTAATAATTGTAATAGTGTATATATAGTGTACGCATTAAACATACTTTGACGGTGTGTATTATTTTTGATCGAGTTTTTGCGAATTTCGGACGCAATGTAATATTATTATAACATTCGTATAAAATGCCATATTTGACGACATCTGCGTACACCACGTGTGCACACTCGCAATATCGGATGGCGATAAATCTCATATGAGGACATTTTTACGAACCAAACCCGAAGAGAGATCAATCGGAAATTCATAATTTATTATATGGTTCATTTAAAAATTCGTCTCATTCGTTAGTATAATATATATAATATATTACGATGTCAGAATTAACGACAAACGGAGAAGGCGGCTTGTTTTGTTACGAATACTTATACACACTTAAACACTTACGAACTAGTTTTTTCTTTTTGAGAACATTATTATTATGAGAGTACGAATGTTTTAGATCAATTAGGTACAACAACCAAAAACTTTTTAAATTAAGAAAATATAATACAAATATAATTTTATTATAACTATAATAATATAAGGTAATATAAATGTATTTATTTTATATATCAATTTGTATTGATTTAATGGTGAGAAAATATTTGAAAATATAAGGTACTAGATTAAAATGGTAAAAATAACAAATGAATAATTTTATTTTAATATTCTCAGTGAAAATATTGCTATATATAATAAACTTTTTTACTACCTGATAAATATAAGTATTGAATTAAAAGAATATTGTCATTAAAATATAATTTGTAGTAAATATTGATTTAAAATCGACTTAGAATTTAGATCGATCACAAGTCATATATTTGTTCATAGCTATCTACTAAAATAGTAAAATAATTCTACCTATATATTTATGGAACATTTTTTTTTTTTTTTTAACGAATGTAGAAATTATACCGTTTTGTAAAATGTGATTTTAAATGCACTCACAATAATGTTCAGGAATGATTTAATATTATTTTCGAAAATTAATAATCATGAGCAATAAAATATGAATACTAACGGATTTTAATGAAACAACCTGACCTCTTAATTGCACATTCGTTTAATTTGTACGGGACAATAAATCACACATCCATTTAGAAAGTAAACACATAATATTGTTGATTTGAAAACACTTATTTATACGTATTTAATAAATTATTTTCGTATTCTTACTAAAAAATGTTTATACAAGTTTTCCTGTGATTGCCATTTGCCTGCAGAAGATTTACTGCCGACGACGATAAAATTCGAATTTAATGTGATCAAGTGTTTTTTTATTATTATTACTAATTGAAATAACCGTACGTTTTCTATTTTATTATAACCCACTCAATTTTACAAGAAATATATTATTACCTATATAATATATACAGCTATATATTTTATATAAGTAATATGTAAATTTCAAGCAATATAATATTATATAGGTACGCATCGATCATTCGATCAACGGATGTATTTTGTTATTGGAGTTTGACAAATTGACAACAATTGACGTTTATCTAAAACTATAATAATTATGAACAACTACTATCACTATAGGTACCTAATGCAAAATACAAGTATAGTGAGTAGTGTGACAAGTTAATGTGATTTGGGAATTGACGATAACGTTATTACAAACTCAAAATTATACAGTATACAGAGTGATCAAATACAGACGTAAAAATATAAGAGATTACACTAAAAACATGATATGATGTTTTTATATCATTTTATTTTAACAGGATTTATGGTTATGAATATTATGATTATGACAACGAACAAAATACAAATATAAGATATATAAAAATATTGATTTTTTAAATTTGTTTATATATACATTGCAAACTGTTATTGTTTATAATAATAATATTATTTTACTTATATAATGATAAATTGATTATCTATTCCTTAAAAAATGAATTGCTTTTATGGAAATTTTTTGTGCACACAAAATTTCTATTACCATACACGTTTTAAATTAGTTTGAGTAATAATAATAAAATAATAATATGAGTTCGTTTGTACGCCTGTGTACAGTTGATGTTAGTTTATTTGCTTAAAATTATTGTAATACGTAAAAATTACTATAAGTTTGACACCAATAAATTATAAGTACAATGAATATCATTCATATTCTATATAAATTATAATAATCATGTTAGTATTACTTTAATAATAGACGAAATATTATGTTATTATATAATATCACGTATTATAGACCAATGAGCAATATTGAGACCTATATCTAGATGAAAATTGATTTATCTTTTATTTTAACTAGATAAATAAATTTGCATTTATCTGAAGTGTTATCTCAGATCAAATTTGTATTTATATAATTTAATTTATTTAGATAAAAAATAACGACACTTTTTAAATTATGTGTAGGTACATATAATGTGTATAATGTATGGCACCTAACTACTATAGTTTTTGGTAAATTAGTAAATAATCTAATTTTTAAGCTTATTTATGTGTTTTATCTTTAAAACAAACAAAATGTTATCTGTTTTTTACCTAGATAAATTTTTATTTGTTTATTTTTTGTTAATTTTAATGATTTTATCTTTATCTTTATCTACATAGAAAAATACTTATCTGGTCTCAACACTGCCTATGAGTTACAAGTATATAATGATAATATATATTATCCTATTATTTCTGCCATGCGAGAGCAGGTGGTTTAGACTATATTGATAATAATATAGTTATTTTTTAATTTTTAAATAATAAAGACTTTTAAATAGCTAAATACAGAACACGTGCAGTCCAAACTGTGGAGAAAATAGATAACCTAATATTTTTAAATTGAACGTGATATTTTTGGGGTTCCATCATATACCCTGCTAGTTAATACTACGTTTTAAAATTTACATGCTTAATTATGGATGTATGGTCACTAAATATAATTAAAAGCGCTAAAATTATAACATACCATGTTTTTGTTAGTAATAAATTTAAGTATTTGTAAAAGTATTTAAATACTTGCCGAATATTTGTATTTGTTCTAAAAACGTATTTTAAATACTTTTTTAATAGTATTTTTTGCATGATAATTAGTACTCAAAACTGATAGTCTCTAAAAAAAAAAACTTATAATTTTTAGCCGTTTTCTTTTTTGTAAAGAGCCTAGTTCTTTTTTTCCAAAAGGCCTATGACATTATGTACACATACCTATATATTTCAATTTGTCGCTAATTTAACGCATTAAATAATATTATTATAAACGTATAACCAATTACGATCGGATCTTATAGATTCGAGTAGGTACAAGAATATTATTAGCATTCGGTGTAATTTGGCGCCTGTATCGCTTAAAATAATCGACTCCAGTCGATTGATAATGTCGTTATCATCGTATTCGTCGGCCAACGAAATAGAATAATAGACCATTCGGCATCTCATCACGGAGTCCTCGGTCCCTATATGACAGTGTGCATTAATAATAATGATAAGAATATTATTATGCGTCGTAAAAATAATATGTTACTATAAAGGTAGGTCTGGTATAATAATGCATATTTTGTGTACATTGTACGGGTAACCTACTCATTATTAATAATGTTATGGATTACCGAAGGCTCGGGGCGTGCGTACACGTTTGGCCGACAATAATAATAATAATAATAATAATATGTACTTCGCCGTCGTCGTTACACACACCGTTATTATTACATTCGAGTTGAAAAAAAATATATAAATATAAACTCTACCACGGGTCTCGTAGGTATATACATTATCGTATAGATTATACGTACTAATAATATTATTATTTATGACCGCGAAACGCAATCATGAAGACAAATTACATGTAATCATTCGACGGGCCAAAATCGACGCCTAATCAAATACCACCGTGAAATTATCGTCGGGAGGTGAGCCCGAGCGAAAAATAAAAAAAAAAATTATATATAGGTATATAAATTTGTACAACACAAACTAATATACGTTACACGGTTATAATATATATATATATATAGGTAATAATATAATATGTTATATTATTAATGACAGCAACGAAAAAATAATATAAATGCGATTTGTAATCAGCAATCACAATTATTCACGAAACATCTGAAATATCGCTCTTGTCGCCCGGTCCGAACAGCGTATATTATAGTATTTTTTTGGCCGTTAATTATTATTGTTGGCTAAGATTTTGGTGTTATTTTTCAACCATACAATTCTTTCCAATTGTTCCGACCGGCTTTAGACTATTTATTATTATTATTTTTTCTTTAATTAAATTTTACGACGAACAATATTGTAATATAGATTTAGGTTCGCCTTATAAGGATGTCTTCTCTCTCTTTACGTTATTACTAAGATCCGACTTTTTCGATCTCCAGTTCAAATTTTTACACCGATTCGATCTCACTATGCTGCTTTTCTTCAAGTATCAACAGCTTTGATTATGCTCTAGGATCGATTACCGATTATTGATTACTGATTAAATTGATTTTTAAATTGTAATCAATAATGTTCTTTGGAACTTAAAACAAAAATAGTATAATACAAATTAATATTAATTATTATAATGAATCGTTGTAATAAACCATGATATTGGTTGGATTTGAGATAGATTTTTTACATATTATTTATCATAACTATACGCCAAAAGCTAATAAAATATTTTTTATATTACAATAGGAATTTGATTAATTTATAGTAGAGGAATTTTAAGAACTCATCCTATTACATTATTACGTCTATGCTCGCCTATGCGTGCAATTCGTACTTAGAACGATTTTAATAAATTTAATAACTTTGTAATAATAATACGATTAGTAAAATTAATATTGTGTTAATTTTATTTAGTACGTGTATATATAATATTTTATATTAAAACAAAAATTAATACATTGTTGTAAATGACTATATTTGGAATAAATTAACATGCGATGTCAACTTTTAAAACACAATAGTTATTGTACACATAAAGCGTCTCATTATCTCTAATGATAATAATATCATGTGGTGTTAATTAATGACGAAATTTGCCAATTGTGTATTTGTGTCTGCTAATAAGCTATGAGAAACTCGTAACATAATAATATAATATAGTGTAGCTGTTATAGATGATTTGACGACAAAACACAATCATTTCCGTCAGGCTCAGATAAAAGAGAACAATATAAAAAAAAAAAAAAATGATAATATACGACCAGCGATGGAACCATATTATTTAACTGGAATCGTGTTTATTTTATTATATTCCTACGTTTCAAAAATGATATATTTTTTTTCCACTTAAACAATTTCAAAGATGAATACGAGTAAAACGCGTTTTAAACATACAACGAAATGCGTTTTGTTAATGAATATATTATAATAGGTACGTTGATTATATTATTATAACACCAACTCTTTTATGGGAGGTCGCTATAATATAATGATAATATATATATATATATATATACACGGGCTTATATTATTGTATAATAAATAAAGTGTGCACACGGTTGTCCGTTTTAACGTGTGCCTCCGTCGTCTGAAAGATTCATTGAACAAATAATATTACCGTGCTCGCCGTGAAAGTCAAACGCCACGAACGGTAAATAAATTGTAAAATAATGGAATTTATGTATATACGCGTCGACTGTCGGAGTATATATATATATATTATTATTATTATAATATAGTGACAAGAGGAAGGAAAGAGGAGAAAGAGATAAAAAATAATGCCAACTATACAACAACAACAACGAATATACTTAGGTACCTATATTATTATATTTCTTAAAAACATTTTACGAAACAATACTTTTATCGTGCGCATGCATTAAGAGGAGCGTGTGTTATACAGAGTAATCGTAATATCCGATTACAAAATTGGTGGAAATTCTATACGCTCCATCATATGTTACACCCGTTGTTGTTTTCCCAACACTATATTCCGATCATTCTGTATAGTATAGTATATTTTTTTCCCTCATATTCGTTACGATAATGTAACTTCTTCGGCGGCGCGTATTATTATTTTTTATTTATAATAAAGTGAAAACTCCCGAAATCCAATTCAAATCCCTTTGAGTTATTTATTTCTCTCTTTTCACAGCCGACTCGCTCTTAAATTGCTTCTATAACAATATCGCCCCTTGTACAACAATCGTCGTTCGTTATTTTGTATACATTATATTATTATTATTTATTATAATGTTTATGGCATGATTTATAATCATTTTAAAAAGAAACCGCATAATCATTTAGTATATTTTACACCTATAGTGTAGTCTTTGGAAAAGTTTTTTTTCCGCATATAATATGATTAATTTTAACACCATAATTTTAAATCGTTTCTGTAGAATTCTCATCTCATGTCATCGTTTTGAATTAAACGTTAAAACATATTACACGAGTACGCGTCGATTACTTTTCGAAAACGATATTTTTTATTTTTACGATGGCAAATATTATGTACAATTTGTATATATATTAGGTAAACAGGCGGGTTTTCGAATCATAATAATATAATATTTTATTAATCTAACACTTTATTGTATGTGCGCGTTCTTCTAACGTTTAATAATATTATAATATTATCGTTCTCACCACATTATTTTTGTGAGAACTTCTCGGTAATATTATATTTACTTTCTAAGATTCTATACGACCATATGTAAAAGATTTACATCGGACAGGTGCTCTTACTCGGCCGGCGGTATCGCAAACTACGCGCCAAGAAAAAAAAAAAAAAAGAAAAAGAAAAAAACGTTTCTATAGTGGTCGTAAATAAATATTTCGTTTGACAGGTACGTTTCAGTACCTATACAGATAATAATATTATTATACCGTACTACACGTTTCGTGTCGTCGATAAGGATGTGAAACGTGTGCACATTCAGTCATATTACATATTAATATTATGGCAGGACGTGTATTACACAGAGTATATAGTGTCGGGTAGTCGACGCGAGATAATAAAATATTATTATTTCGTTTGCGGTGTTAAACGCTTAAAACAATAATAATAACAATACGTTATTATATTTGTTTAATATAACGTTGTTAAACGTTTCTATTGGTCGTTTGACTTGTTTGCTTTTTGAACGGAGATAGTATGATAATAACAACGAAATAATCGTCCGGTAAATTTGCCGTTTCCGTCCGCGAGGCAGTCGAATATTATTGTTATTGTTATAATCGTCGTGTCGAAAAAAAAAAAAAATTAAAATACGTTCTCATATACGACGTGTTGATTCGTCGTCGGTTCGGAAAATAATGATAAAAATAATAAGGATTTCGCACTGAATGTTTCCGGTTTTATTCGCAAAAATAAAAAATAATAATAATCAAATATACGGAGAGATGTATAAAGAAAATCGGCCTCCGCCGTTGGCGATTTATTAAAATATCGTCTCGGCCCCTCGGCCGGGGTGATTTATCGCCTTCGAAACGTCTGCCAAGGTTCTTGTCCCCCCTCCCCCACCGCCCGTTTGCTTTACACGAGGCGTGTACCGGCTGCAAATTAGCGTCGTGACTTTTATAGCGTCGTTAATTATAGTTAAGTCCGACCTCCTCGGGGTCCCATAACTCAAGAGACGAGCAACAGCAACAGCAGAAGCAGCAGAAACGACACGGACGAGTCGCCAAAAGAAAATCGAACGAAAAGAAAACGAAAACCCCTTTGATCTGTTTTATATACGGCGAATGAGACAAGGTCAGAATGAAAAACGATCGCGTGACGTATATTACATATATATATATATCTGTTTAATTTCTCGTCTGTACCTCTTCTATTCTCGGCGGACCCCGTATACACCTACACGCGATTATATATTGATAATTTAATATATCGATAGCTGTCTCGGACCGAAGTAATCGGTACGGAATCCGTACCGAAGGCAGACCCTTTGCCGATCGATGTCCTATAGATTAGTACACATAGTTTTATAATCGAACTCGTCGCGGTGACACTATTATATAGATACAAAACGATCTGAACGTTGTGTATTATTTGTGTTACTTATTGAATATATAAAAATTAACACTATTCGTTTGTTATTTTATTATATTGATATATTTAGTCATGTGCGATTTTTCGATTCTGAGCGAAACGAGGATTGTATCTATATTAGTTTTACAAAAATGTTTTTTTTTCTTTCTACCAGAAAAATTTATCCGATTACAAAATTTGACATATGCTATCGGTAGAAGATTACACCAACTTGGTACTATATGTAGTTCATCTTTTGAATTTCTCAAAAGTTTTCCTCGGGAGAAGAAAAACGACCAAAAAATTACGATTTTCGTTCATTTGATTTAAAATATTTTGCGATAACTAATTCCATTTTGACTGTAGGAAGTTGTAATTTTTTTTTTTTAACTCTCTTTATTCTTAGATGTTCTACATATGAAAACAAATTTTTGAACGGATAGGTAGATTTTCTGATTAAATATAGAGTTTTGAAATTTATCAAAAATGTTTAATATTATCTGTAATTTTGGGTTTTAACAGTTTGAAAACTTTGTAGAAGCATAATCATATACTACTTAACTTATTTAAAAAATATTTTAAAAATCCTAAATCTTTTTAAAAGCTTCTGAAATTAGAATTGATAGTAGGATTGAAGTAAGATATTATGATATTTTTTATGTTTTTATTTTAAGTTTAAACGCATAAATATTTTGATTTTTAGTATTTCAAGCTGAAAATTTAATGTGTTTAATGACATAATCTTGAAAAACTATGTAAAAATTTTGAAAATCGTAAGTCAATTTTTTTTTGAAAACGCCTTTTAACTTTACTATGTCACATTTATATTTGATTTCTTATTTTGAAAGCCTGATAACACTTTTTCGGTAGAATAATGATCCGATTACCATAAGTATGGCATGTTTTCGATAGTAAATTGCATTTACTTTGTTATTTTATTTATCTCATTTATTCGAATTTTGCAAACATTTTTTCTTGGGATAATATTAACTACCGAAAAATGGTTGAAAAACTGCGAAATTCATGGGAACTATGATTTTGACGAATTTGATTTTAAGTATTTTATGATAACTAATGCAATTTCGAATGTATGGACTTTTTTGGAATTTTTTGAGTATTCATATAGATAGTTTACCCACGTGGTAAATGTGATAATTTTGGAACGGATTATCAGTATAATATATTGTATATCTGTCTAAGTTTCACTCAGAATCGTATTTTCAAATGCACTATCATTGTATTTAAATCTTAATTATAAATTTATAATAAACCACTAATTTCCCCGAGGACTGAAGTGACGAAGGAGTAATGATCGAAATCGACCTACCTGTTTTTCGTTATATTAATTTATAACAGTGATAAACTGATAGATAATAATATAATATTATGATAGGATAACGTTAAATATTATAGGTATAGAAATCGAGAATATTACGTATTTTTTACGCGACCTAACTGTGTTTGGATGAAAATGTTTGATATTTGAAACGCGCTCACTGATACAAAAACGTAAACATCGCTTTGGTCGTACACAAATCTGTTAAATCGTTCGTATTTTTAGAATCGTCGCGTTCTTTTTCGTATTTTATATTATTGCGTGACTCAGCCAGACTCTTCGAATGATTTATTTTCGTCCGCTGCAGTGGACGTTTATTTCATTTTCTTCTTATTTTTTTTATCTTTCGACGGGACACGACTTTTTTTTTCTATCGCAATCGAAATTAAGTCCCCAATAAAATATATGTAAAACACTAAATCAAATGAGATTTAACAACTGTACGGAGTCAACTACGACAACGATATTATATTATTATATATACGATATAAATTATTATATATTACTATTACCGTATTCGCTCGACGGACGGCCGTTAGTCATTCGCACGCGTTTGTTTTTCCGTTTGATCTGCGTGTTCTTACGACGGTTGTAAAACGCATACTCAAAAGTGCCGCAAGCCATTTGCATCGTTACAATATTATCATTAAGCTCCCGAACAAATTTATAACGTCCAGTGTTAAAAAGTTTTTATACCGACCAAATATCATAATAAACACAATATCTCGTTTAACATACAATATTATCAAATTAAAATATAATATTATTCGCCTTCAACATCTAAAAATAAACTCATCGTATCTCGCGTGTCACATTTAACACGACGCTGCGGCTGTGGTGGCGTGTCGCGGTGCTAACGGTAGCGTTCAATTTTCTTAAGAGGTGTCTGATGCGTTTTGACGTTTAAAGAAGTGTTAACGACTCTGTTGGTGGTACAAAATACTCTTGATATGACATTTCGGTGGCAAACCACCAACGTGTTTAAAAACGTTTATTGTAAACATGCGGCGTCCCCTCTGCCTTCGCTGTAGTGCAGCAAATTATATATTGAAAAATGACTAGGAACGGTCGAGACTGTTTACGTTATAATATTCTATTATAAACCGTATATACTATGTTATTGATAGGTACATATTATATTTATTACGAGTTTATAGAGCGGCAAAATATGGTATTGTAAATAGTAAATTGACGAAAGCAAACGTAATGCTAACGTGATATCTTCTTCGTATTTAATGTCACTTTGATATAGTTGCTGTTGGTTTATATAGCTTTTTACGTAGGTTACCTGCACTCATGGACGCTGTTAGAGAGGTACAAGAGGGTGCACATGCACCCCCTGGATTTTAAAAAATAAGGAATAAAGAAAACAAATTGAAATTATTTTAATTATTCATAAAGTAAGTATAATACAAAAAAATACGTAAATTTATTGATTAAATCGTCTGTAAATTGGGTGTTCTTTTCAAGTCTCTTTCTATGCACCCCCCTGTAAATTATTCTAACAGCGCCTATGTCTACACCTACACCCAATAGTCCATTACTGTAATAGCTGTTGCCCTATAGCCCTTTTAGTCACCTTTTACGACAATCGATGATTAATTCTAACCATGATCAACAGGGTCAAATAAATATTGTATAAATCAATTGTAATAGAAAAGTGTACAAGACTCTAATTATAATTTATAAAAACTAATAAGGCGATATTATACATTATGCGATTTGAATGTACGTGAACTTGAGTTTTAAAAATGAATAATTTCAATCGCATTTTAATACTGAAATTAATTTGAAATTTGAATACTAAAGTCTAAAGTTGTTACTATTCATTATGCAATAAATAAAAGGAATAAATTCAATTGTTCGATCACAAAATTAAACTAATCCTCCAATTTCATTCGTTCACATGCGACATGACGGACGAATTCATTCGCGGTGAGAATGCTTATAAAACTACTGTAATAAAATGTTGTGTACCCCCTCCCCCTGATGTCATCGCAAAACGGTAAGTGTATGTTAATAGTTTAAGGTGATCCAAAGGTTTTAAGTGATCCACTGTTTAAGGTTGTTGTAGGTAACAAAATAACAACTACCTATACTATTCTAGTAGAAATGAACCAATTTATTAAATAAGATTAAATTATAGGTATAATTTAGCTACAGGGTGTCGTGAGACGAACAATTTTTTTTTGTTGCAATAATTATATTATATTATTATATCATTGTATGTAATCTAGCAACTATAACGTCTATAACTACTCTAAAAAAAGTTTTCCTCTTTCTAACAAAAACTTCAAAATCCGTTCTGTGTAAACCTCAGTAATAATATGATGTGCGTTTTAGTGTTTTTTCATAGCAAAATATAGTCTTTTTTGTTTTCCATTGACCATTGACTAGCAAATAAAAAAAATAAAAATACATTATAGCATCAATTTCAAAAGAAATCAAATGTGGATATCCACATTAGAATTATAATTATAATTATATTCATTGTATTCATGTATTCATTCGAAATATTATTTTTATAACTATTTATATGGTTTTTGATTATTTAGACGCATAATATAGAAATATACCATTACTATTGAAGTCATATTACGTTAGATAATAATGTAATCCTTTTCAGGTATCCGTGATAAATCACATTGCCAGAGTTATTTCGTTTTATCGATTTTAACGAACTTGGGAACTTCAATTATTTTCTTGTTAAACGGGTTTATAAGAATCTATACTTAAATTTAAATAAAATTGCATTCATTTGAAATAAAAATATTGATATAATGTTATACAGTCGAGGCGTAATTTGAATCAATTATTAATATCAATATATATAATACCGTATTCTTTAATTATACATCTATGAAACATATATATTTAATAATTAAAATGGAAATATTTCTATACTACCTATATACCATTATGTTTTAACGAACTTGCAACATGCAATGCGTGTTCTCTTTTTTTAAAAGTATCGTTATATTATTATTCCGTAGTAAACAGCATTAAAAAAAGTATAAGCAAAATAAAATTGTTATCCTCGTCAAAATTCTATGAATGGTAAATATTATTTGTAATTCTTTTCATAGCAAAACATCGTTAATATTATTATCATTAACAAACATAACAATTTGGTGCAAGATCAGTTTACACGAGTACCATCAACGACGTCAATATCCAGAATATCCTGCTATTTCGTAAAATTTTGTTTTTCAATATTAATTAATTCATTCCATATCGGAAAAACTTTACACATTTGGATATTAATTTTGCAATTAATATAGATACTTTTCTATGAATCTATAACAGTATAAATATAATATATAACAACAGATAGTTTAATCAATAATACATGTTCATCCTCTCAAAATAAGAATATATTACACTTACAAAATATTGACGTTAATATTAGGTAGGAGGTAACCTATATCAAAATATGATTGATTTGTGTTAATTATTTTGAGATTTAAAATTTAAAATTTATTTTTATTATTATTTATTATTTATCATTTCATTTTATTCACTGATAATGACTAGATACAAATACGATATTACGAAGATGAGTAAACATATTAATATATTTTATTATCTTTAGATTATACATATAGCATTATTATTATTAATAATATGATGAAAACAATCAAATAATGTATGTAATTATTATTATCCATATTATTTACTGAGTCAAGAAAATCGAATTCCCGACGTGGGCCAATAATGAACGATTGTTTTCAATAATTATTACGTATTGTAAATGTTTAGATTGTGTGCGATTATAATTACACGTTGATGAACATAAAATAACTCTGATAAAAAAAAAATCATATTCATATGCGTTTTATCTATAGACGTTTCGACTTTCGAAAATTAAACTACACGAATTATTCATTATGCAACTTCCACACACAATCGTTTTTATAATATTATGATATATTCCTATTTTTGAGTCGGTGTATAATTCCGTATTATTATACCTACTATAATATATATATATATATATTGTATGTCTATTATTCATTGATGGCCGATGACGGTGAAGTTATTGTTCGTATTCCATTCATAGACTAATATAATATTATAGTAGGTACTATAATGTGCGTGTGTGTACCTATATATTATATTTAGCAAATGTATAATTAATTTTATTATATTATATAGAATTACCGAAATCAAGGCATTAAGTTGAGAAATTGTTATAATTTTAATTTTTCGATTTAACGACCTAACATTTTTAATATTATTAGATACCTTTATTATATTATTAACTTAACTTTTAGTTATAAATATCGATTACCTGTCTACCTACAACAGTTATCGAGGTAGATATTATTCATTCGACACTTAATTTTACATATTGCAATGAAATAATGGAAATAACATGGTGTAGGTGGTACATGTTTTAGGTATGACCGTGTTTTAGACATAACTGCGACATTAAAATAATGATTTTACTCTGCGCCGGCGACAACACAAATTGGTTAAATTAATTATTATATAGTTTACTATAACAATACAGTAGAATTATTTGAAATAATATGCATTTTAAATTAAACGTTAGCCTTTTGACATGAGTACTATATAATAATATATTCTTATAAATAATTTAATTGATTTTTTAATTGAGTTGAAAACGTAATCATTATCTTGTCCACCACAAAGACGTCAATTATTCGTTTGGTCATAATTTTCACCATTCGAACGTGTAAGTTAACCTAATGGTTAAAATAATAATTATCAGGTTGTGGAACCCGATGAGTTACACCATGTGGAATCGTGACTTTTATCACTGTCGTAAATATACTAGCGGAGTTATATCTGAGAACCGTTAAATTAAATTATATTTTATCGTACATGCCCGCGGTACGTGATTTTATTTTCAATATGCAACCACAAATCGCCTGAAATTCTTCTCGACGATAATCGCGCATATACCTTGTCAAGAAATTGCTAGGTAAATTGTGTTTCGTGTGAGAGTAAGTACCACGATACGTAACAACTATGATAAGTATAACTTGTATCAATGGTAGTAAAAAAAAAATATTGTTTATTACGGTATATAAATAATTTCATTTTACATTTTAAATAATAATAAATAGTAAGTAAATAAAAAATAATAGATAATTGTTTAAGTCAAGAATGAAGTAAATCTTATTGTTTATAGTATTTCGTAAAGAAATTAAAACATAACGCGATAAAAATAACACGTATTTATTTGTTATCTTCTGAAGATAAAATGTGTATTTTAGGTTTAACGTAGTTTAAATCTAGAATTATGAAAATAAACCTCAAAGTTAAATCGTTCAATTAGCTCAATATTAGTTCTTTAGTTTGGTATTATGCACAAAACAATCGTATGGTACAGGTAAATTGTAAATTATCTACACGTATTATGTACAATTTGTGCGTAAAAGTATGCATAATGATGTGCAGACGTAAAGTATACAATATATCTATTTAAAATCAGTATAAATATACTAAAACTGTTTTAGAAATATTATTACAAAAAATATAATTTATCATCGTTCAAAATTGAATAATAACGGAAATGGAATATTGAAATTTACATATAGTAAAAATACACGTATTAGATATGTTATAATTTGTTATATAGATTATATATGTATACATTGTCTTTGAAAATATCTCAGAGAAATAATATATGGGTAATAATAAATAATAGTACCTCTACTGTAGAGGCTCTACACTCTAACCTTACTACAGGTTGGTAAATGACGAAGATTCGAAACGGTGTTGACATTCAAATGGGTATAGGTACCCGATAAGTGTATACTGTTAACAGTAAGGTTTCGTTGAAATTCAATACATCAGCATTATTCGGAACTATCTATAATTAATAATTTAAGCAGAGCAAAAAATTATATACAAAATAATAAATGATTTCACAGGTAGATCATTTTTCCCTAATAATTTTTCACGTTATTCCGATCTCTAAAATACATTTTAAATTTCACGGTTAACCTTAACACCAGTTACCAATAAATTACCATAATATCATGGTAAGAAGTCACTTCAATATACCTATAATATATACCTATCTAGATATATGTATGGCTATATAAAGTGTTGAACATCGCATTTCCTATACCAAATTTGTAAGTCGTTCGTAGGTGTTTATTGCGATTTTATACATATTTTATCATCACCATTTCCGTCATCGGCCGTCAGATTGACGTTAGTTATTTATTTAATTATCATTTTTTTTTCTATCATCCTTTGCACATGAATACCGAGCCAAGCAAAGCACTTGTGTCAGATAGATAAATCTACTATATTGCGCGCTAGATAATAATTCACTTTGGCGCGATGAAAACTTAATATTTTACCATATTTATTTAATGTATGTATAACACTCTATATGAGGTTTCCAGGCATAATATTTATTTTGGAGAGTCGAGGAAAGAATATTAATTTTTAATCAACCTCGGATGGGCGTGCTGAAAAAAATAACATTATTTTAACACGTTGACAAATAAATTTAAAGAAATGAAATAAAATATTTAAATATCGCGTTTATGTGGAACAGCCACGCAGAAATTTACCAATAATCAAGCGTTTAACGATTATTTTGGATCTTTTTATTATATTCATCAAAAAAATAAACCGATATGTGCATCCGTTCGAACATGACGTGTCCTAACGAAAATCAGAAAATACGAAATGTTTTTAAAAGACCGAAAAAGGTACCTATCTATTTCTATACAAACTATCGAACTATTCCGTTTTACCATCCACTATAGTTGATAGGTAGGTTATGATAGGTGCCAGGTGGTATACGCACTGTAGTTGATTATACATTTTATTGACAGACGTCATGCATTACAAAACATTTAAAAATATAGAAACCGATCGAAACTCTATAAAGATGTTATGTGCGATTTACAAAAATAATAATATTTAAAAATCACGCGCGTTCCGAACAAATGACTACGTCGTATCCCGTCGAGTTTTCTACAACTAATATACAAGTCGCCCAGTGAAAATAACTAAATAAATAAACACAGCGACAAGCGCGGAAAGATAATATTATTATATATATATATATATATATACGTATGCGTTAGTCGTAAGTATGTTTGGTCATTAAAAATATTGACGTTACGGTGATAATATTGATTATTGATCGTCTCGTTAGATGCTGCGCCTGTTTTAAAAATATACATTTAATACCGCAGACGAACTATTCTCAAAAGTATCAACGTTCCGATATTGGTGGCTTTGTATATAGATGTATTGAGTTTTTTTTTTAATAAAAATTAGCGTAAACCTAAACAAAATTAACGAAATTATCAGTAACCAATTGATTTTAACAGCGTTTACGATATTTATTTAAATCATAATTTGTGTATCGTACCATTATTATTTCTATCGATTATCTTGTTAGCGAAACTATTATAGATAGGACAGCACGTTCTTTTTGTGAATTAAAACATTATAGAATCTTCCAAGTTGATGAACATTTAAAATTCTACGTTATCGTGAATGTAAAGGAAAGAATTTAAAGGTACTACAGACATATTAAATCTAAAAGATCTAAATTTTTTATTTACTTCAATCAAAATTTTGCAATTTAGATTAGGTTACAAAAAAAAAAAAAACTGTTTGAGTGCAATAAATCGTTTTTTTTTTTTTTATAATATGTATTTAATCCATATTGTGTTCGATATATTTTATTTTATTTTTAGATTTGAAATAACTGTTATTCAAATATAACGAAATGTTACGATTTTGTACTTTTCGTCGATTATTCGCGCGAAACGCAACCTTAAAACAATCACCCGAACCCGGGTCCCGGTATACGGTATATCGCCGCAATCGTCGTCACCACTCCTAGCCCATAAACAATATGCCATGGAAGGTACACGTTATAAAAATATTCCGCACCTGTGTTCTGTAATCGTCGTCGTAGCCCGCGTGTAGGTATATCATAGTCGTGTTGTACTTGTGTACACAATATTATACTGCGGTACACACGACACTCCCGTCTCGATTCTCGGGTATCGCGTTCCGGCGGCTTATGGTTTATATGCACATAAGTCTTGTCGCGTGTAGTTATAAATATATATCACAACCGGAACAATGTTTTATGGTATAAACCGTTGATAACAGCTGATAACGACACATTATATAGTACCTTAAACATATTATTATTTACCTTAACTTAAGGTACATTAACTGCAGCACTCGGACAAAATGCTCGATACGTATTGCGTTTCAGCGGTTTGTAGCGCGCGCGCGTGCGACATTGGTACCGCGAACGGATTTACGACCTTTGACCAAGGCGTAAGTACATAATATTATTCTTTGTGTCCCGGGAAATTATAACAATAAATATTATTGTTATAATAATAATAATAATAATAAAAAAAACCTCTTCGACGATCGCTCGAGGAGTGCCCACTGCGGAATTTCCGTTATGGCGTTACGGCCGACAGACCTGTTGTTGTAGTTATAGTGTTGTTATAATATTATAAACAATCACGATAAGCAGATTTAACAGCATATATTTTTTATGGGACGCGACGAAATATTATAATATAGCAGAGTACCTACACAGAGTTAACGCTGAAATAATGTATTCTCTGCACTGTACGAGAATGTGAAATTAAATTATTTGATATTTTTGTACATAATATTTCACAATAATCAACGTCATAAATCATAAAACATTATAATGCATATTTTTATGCATTCTACAGTGTAATACAACTTTCCCTTGATTATAAACATAACATCATTTAAATATGTTAGTTAATAAATTCATTTGTTTATATTATTAAATATTAGAATATATTAGTTATATTTACTAATGTAAACAAACACACGATTTATTCTAAATAAACTATTGAATTTCTACTTAAAATAATATAAATTGTTTTGACTCGATTGAGTTTTAAAAATAATAATTTAATTTTTAAATTATTTGCCATAAGTCAAAGTACATATTATTATAACATATTAATGTTTAAGTAATAACTTAATAATACATAATTAATAGAGTAAATTATTTTCTTTTTCCAAACAAACACCCATCATTAAATTTTTCAATGTACCTACCACTAAATTGTTTTCGAATACAACTTTAAAAATTTAAAATATTTATAAATTGATTTTCAAATTGAAATCGCATAGGAAGTTTCGACCTACATTTGTGTGTAACTCATTCATTATTTCTCCGTTTAACTAATTTAGAATATAACATATTGATTACGAAAGAACATAATAAAAAACTTATACATTATATATTATTTTATATTAATATGTTGATGCCTCCAGGTCATTTTCTTTATCGGAATATCCTATATTATGTACATCATCAATTATTTCTTAAGTTTTTGGAATATATAATTATACCTTAATTACTATAGCTATTAATTTTTTTCAATCCTACGCCTTATAATGCATAGGTATCTACTAAAATATTAGATATAATAATGTGGAACGCACGCGTTTCTGCATACGTAGTGCTCGCCATACCATACTTGCCTGAAGTCTGATTTAGCGACCACAGTGTGTACTCTGTGTAAACGATCTGGGAACACTATTATTCAGCTATAGAACTTGATTGAATCTGAAATGAAATTTTTATGCGACCTAAAGCGGTAACCACAACGTATGAAAAAATAAAACACCGACACGTTGTAGTTTAAAAAGTAACATCACCTACGTCAAATTATTATTTTTTATTTATTTTGTGTATTATTAATGCGTGCATTAAATTATAATACTACAATTGTCTTATTTGAACTTCTATAACAAGAAAATTTCTGAAAACCATTCGGCAGTTTCCCTCTATAATTTCGTTCTTGTAACTCATATAATAATTCTTTCTTCAAAATAAGAATCAGTTTGTTCATTTAAAATTCTAATAATAATCGTATTATTGAAGGCTGTATTATTACTTATAGCTTATAAAGTATGCTATAGACTGCAGTGTTCCCCTAAGTGTGCTAAAATTATCTTAAAGAATCAGGATAAATTAGGATAAATTGAGACAGTGATGGATGTTTCAAAAAAAATATATAATAGTGGCATTATATTTTAATATAAAAAAAATGGGAAGGTCGATTTTGGATATTCTTACTTTGTTCCTTCGGTCCTCGGAGAAATTATAAGTTTATTTTAATTAAGATTTGAATGCAATGATATTGCATTAGGAAATACGATTCTGAGCGAAACTCAATATAATTCAATATATTATACTGATAGGTCGCTCCATAAGTTTACCACGTGTATGAAGTAAAATACCTTTGAGAAAATTGAAAAAAAAAATTAAGTAGCTACGTTCAAAATTGCATTAGTTACCACAAAGAACCTCAATTACAACAAAATTATGATTTCTGTAAATTTTGTCGTTTTTCCGTCATTTTTTGGTAGTTTTCCTTCTCCCAAAAAAAAAAAAATAAAAAATTTGGGAAATTCGAAAAATGAGTTAAATAAAGTACCAACTAGATGCAATTTTCTACCCAAAGTATGCCCTATTTTTGGTAATCGGACCATTATTTTTATCCGAAAAAATGTTTTTATATACAAAAAAAAAATCTTTGTAAAACCAATACATTCCTCGTTTCAATCAGAATCTAAAATTAATTAATTATAATTTTCTTTTATATAATTTATTCAATTTAACGTTGTTATATTGGCTGAAGTGTAAAAACCTTACACATCTTACAAAAATTTGTTTTGTTATTTTATAAAAGATAAGATATTGAGAATAGATACGATATGTTATTATTTATAATAATTAACATGGATTAATATAGGTATTGGTTTTACAAAAATATTTTTTTTTATACCTAAAAACATTTTATTGGATAGAAATAATTATCATACAACATTTTAACCTTTACAACAAGTAACTTATGCTATCGGTAGAAAATTGTATCTAATTAGTACTTTATTTAGCTCATTTTTCGAATTTCTAAAGTTTAATTTAGTTAATTAAACTAATTAATTTAAACGATTGTATAAATTTATAACAACTCTGAATGTAATATTATTAACAAACAATTTAAACAAACTCATTCATTATTATTATTAAGAATAATATATTTATCCACGATATATTATATCATGGAATATAAAATTATCTAATTCAGTAGATCACAGTTTGTGTATACAATTATAAATTAAATTTATTAAACCATTAAGTGATAAAAAATAATTAAGATATCGAAACATATTTGAGAATAAAAAGGTTCTAAATCTATTTTCTTACAAAACCAATATTTTATAATATATTTAAGTATTTTTCAAAAGTGTATTTTAAAACTAGTTTATTTTTCCTAAAATTCTAAAAGAATCAATATTATGTAAATACAAATATGTAAATTAAATATATTAAAACACACTAGATACTTAATATGCAAGAAAATGTTTAAAATTATTTACAAGAAATTTTTTAAATATATCAAGTTATTATAGTAGATATATTATAAAATTATATCTATATATATTAAATCAGCGGTATAATAATTATCTTAAATTTGATGGCTCATCAATAATTAATTTGTTAAATATTGACTTTATCACAAGTAACAGTTTTTATGTTTTATACTTTGGCCATTTTTGAAATATTGAATATAATATAGGTGCATTCATTAATTAATTAAACTGTAACTAAAGTACTAGTATCTTTGTATATTTTTTCTAATGCCATATACAAGGAGGAGAAATAGAACATTAGCCCCCCTGGATAATAATTTGTACTTATTTTTTTAAAATTAAGCTATTTAGGAACGAATATAAATTTTAATTATAAAAGATATAGTAACAAATTAAAAAAAGGAAAATATTAATTATTTTATCATTTTTTATAATTAAAATGTTTTTGATAATTTAGGTATGTTTTTATGTCGTTTCATCCACCCCCTCCCACAACGGCAACAGACGTCATAGATATATTCTTGATTTATTCTTAACCACATAAAATATACAGTGTAGGTTTTATTGTAAACTGCAGTTGACTTGATAAATATGTGCACTCGGGATATTTACATTCAAAAAAGTAATTTTCGTTGTGCCTATTAATTGTATTATGTTGGCTATTAAGTGTTTAACCTATTTAAAATAAATAACCTTGACAACTTACTATTAATTATTAACTTCTTTTGTATTAATTAAACAGAACAAGATTAATTTTAATTTTCATAATACACAATACATAAAAACTAAATTTTATTTCAAATACAATTTAAAACTCTATTATAAATATAAATATTACAAATTTATAACTTAATTATAAATCCTACATTTAGTCAAACATCTAAGTGTAATCCACAGTTAACGTTTACAAGAAATGAAGAAATGGGGAACTTCTAAGAAATTGTTATGGGTTTTTCATCTCTAATAAAAAAATTTAAACGATATTTTCATAAAAAATTGAATCCGTCCGCGAATGATGAATCGTCGACCAGTTTAAATGACGAATCAACGACCAGTAACAATGACGAACCATCGATAAGTAGAAACTACGATCTAACGACCAGTACAAGTGAAAAATCGACCAGTTTGAACCAATCATCTGGCACCACGGTAGATACATGTATTCGTAACTATATAACTAACAGCACAAGAATTTCTGAACTAATAAAAATAAAATATCTCTAAATGAAATTGTATAGTAGTAGTAGTATAATATACTCGTATATCTCCGTTATAAACTTTTTCATTATTTTTTTATTGTCTAACGTAGTTTCAAATAACAAATTAACAAATCAAGAGATATTTTCGGTTTAAACTAATCGAATTCTCTAACCTATACATAAGAATATCATATATGTATACCCACATAATTTCATATTACAAGTATATGATGAGTAAACTGTATAATGTATTGATTGGTTATATACCTGGTACCTGTATAAATTATTTGACAAAAATGGTATAAAACAATAAATTAAATAGATATAAAAAATTTACAAAATGTATTTTTGAATTATCATTTTAAACATTGAGAAAAACACTAATGTCTGTAAAAGATTTTAAAATGCGAAAGGTAGTTAGATTTGTTTATAGAACAAATTTTTTTTATAAAACGTGCAAAATATTTACAAAAAGAATAGACAAATAGGTAGTTAAAATATAAGACTGTACATTTCATATTATACTTACATAAAAGAAACGTTTGTATTAATGTTGTTTTTTAAAATCTGGTACCTATATTAAAAAATTACAATATAAATTAAATTCGTAAAATTATTTTTAATAATATTAAAACATATTGCATACAATTAATAAATTAAATATTTTAATTCGACAGATATCGAATGGAGAGAAGAAAAAAAATTATTTTTCTAGACTATGGAATAGTGTGATAAAAAAAAATCAAGAATCAATTAAATTTAAAAAAGATAAAAAACGACAATTGATGATCGCAAATGAGTTGAAAGTAAAAATTTATAGACAAAAATTTAAAAAAAATAATACTAAATTATTGTTCATTATTTTATTTATCTCACGATAGAATGCACAGCTTTTGAATACTATAAACTCGAAATGGCAAGAAATAGATAACTTACAGTCACAAAAGTCAATAAATAACACTCTACCAAAAGTAATTTTAACCTACACATTAGTTTATAATAATGATTATACTACGAGTATTATTGAACTGTTTCTGTTTTTCAATTAAAATATAAAGGTAAGTATATAAGATACTAATTAGTTGCTATACGAATAAATTATAGGTTAATAATGAACAGACTACATCATGTAATTGTGAGGATATATTATTATGTTCATGTTTAACAACGGAAGAGGTCTTGGTTGTTGAAACATTAGAATCTGAAAATTTAACAAATAACTTAGTAGTTGGAAGTACAAGCAATGAATATCAGAATAATTTTATTTATGAAATTGTAAGTAATAATAAAATATACATATACACGCATATATATATATATTTATATATTGAGTACTATCATAAATCCATAGTTTATGACAGACATGTCAAACACTCAGCTTATTTTTATGCGGCCCAGCCACATTGAAAAATTAACCCAAATATGGCCTAAATCAAAAATAATAAAAACAATATATTCAATATTAAAATTTATATTTATATTTTTTTTATGTTTCGAATATTACTATTATCGCAAAATTGAAAGATCCAACATGTATTATGACGTTATACGTATCGTTAATAAACAGGGGCAGAAGCAGAGATTAAACATTTTATCGGGATTTGAATCCAAAGTGGTCACATTAGAATATATTTTATATAAATAACAGATGTTTTAATGTATTATATTACCATATATTAGGTATGACCAATATTTCTTACAACATGTTAAATGTTTTTTAAATAAACTACCACCAATTTTGCATTCTGGCTTTGGCTCACCGGTAGATGTCCCGGTGAGCCAGTCCACCCCTCATTATATAATTTACTATATTTCCCTATAATTCTATCGATAAAAACCCATAATACTTGTATTAATAATTATCGTTAATAACAGATATTAATATTGGTCCAATTGGCATCATCTAATAAAATTTCTCCAGAAATAGAAAAGTCGGTGGCAGAAAAAAAATGTCAAATATCTGGGAATTAAAATAAATAAAATTTTTATATTTTTAGTTTTTTAATTTTGTACGGGAATTTTATAATAATATAATAATAAAATGTAAAGATATTTAATTGTTCATAGTAAATTTAATTATTTATTTATTGTTTTTATTATTAATTTTATTTTATTACAACCTATACAATTTTTGTATAATATACATATATATATTTATATATTTTGACCAAATTAATACTTTGAGTTTAACATACTTTGTTTATGGTTACACAAAAGAGGTAATTAAAAATCTTTTGATGACTGTAAAGTTAAGTAAAAATTAATCGCTTAATCAATTAACTCGTAATAATAAATGATGTAGAGTTTCGAAGAATCATCGACTTTAATCAATGTGGAATCAAATAATGAGAATATCGAACCATCACCTAGAGATTCATCAAATAATTTAGATGATGTAAGTACAAACACATGATAATACATGATGTTTGCAGATGATGTAATACTGAATGAGAGGCTTAAACAGTGGAAAGAACCACTTGGAGGGAAAGTATGATTAGGAAGTATAAGTTAAAATGAATTAATCGTGTATGATTTTCAAAAAAGTGATTAAAACATTGATATGACATAGGGCAAGACATTTAATGAAGATGAGATTTTATTTAGTGGGTAAGAGTGTAAGGTTGATAGGTTTAATTACTTAGAAACAATAGTGTAAAAGTATGGTAGTTCTGAGAAAGATATGACAAATAAAATAAAATATGGATGGATGGAGTATCAGATATTTTGTGTGACAATAAGATGTCAATAATATTGAAAGACATTATTATAAGGAAGTAGTAAAACTAGCAATGTTGTATGGAATGTTAAGAGTGAACAAAAAAATGGAATAGACGATATAAGCGGATATAAGAATGTTAAGATAGATGTGTTGAGTGACTAGACAGGATAGAATAAGAAATTAATACATATATATAGGGTAGGAGTTGCATCAATTGTGGGGAAAATAAGAGAGAATAGGCTGAGATAACTGGGACATGTTATGAGGAGAGATGATTCAGAGGCAATGACAGTTGTTATTTAAATAAATATAGAAGGTAAAAGGTAGAAAAAGACCGAAGAAGATGTGTATAAATGGAACAGAGATATGAAGATAGCTTATATAAATGGATAAAAGATATTTCTTGATAATGGAACGAGATCTATGGGACTACAGATTAGATAGACGTGTAAAACAAAGCAAAAGTAGAGGTCGAAGAAAAAGATGTGTTTAGCAACTTAGTTGTAAATTAGTCGGATTTTAGGTTCGATTCTTGGTCAGAGGTCTAGTATGTATGTTACTATTAACTAGTAACTATCAAATTAAATAAGATTACATGTTTAATTATGTTAATATAAAAACAGTAATTATAAATATAGTTATTATAAACAATAATAACAAGATTTATAAAAATAATAATTTTACAAATTAATTAGTATTAATAACATTAATCACTTAATCAATTGCTTTAAAATTAATAGGGTAATTTCGAAGGAATAACTAGTTTAACAACTCTGAGAAGTATACCATTTGCTACTATGGAGTATACCAAATCATTAGAATCTGGAGATTCATTAAGTAGATTACACATTGTAAGTACTTATCTACAAAAAATAATAAGCAATTAAATTACAAATCATGTTTATACAAACATGATAATTTTAATTTTTATGATAATAAAATAATCTTAATTTATTTAAAACAAATAGGGAAGTTTAGAATCATTGAGTTCAAGTATTATGAACATATGGTACTTAAATAATGAGGACACTGAACAATTAGAATCTGAAGATTCTTCTAACTTTGACGTTAGAACTACATAAAATGAACCGCAAAATAACATGTTACAAGCAATTATAAATCAGGTCAACTATTTACCTAAATACCTGTAATACACTAAGTATTTTAATTATGTTAATAAAAATACCAATATGATAATTTTAATTTTCATGATAATAAAACTTATTTATAAGTTATTTTATATAAATAATAGTATATTAAATATATTCAGGATGATGAAGTTTTGAATCAATATTTAACTCTGTGACCAGAGAATATTGATCAATTAACTGAACAAATGATATACTTAATTCGGACAACCGAAATAATCGAAAAAAAAACTATTACTTTAATTTTCGATAAGGTATTTGTGTATACTATTAAAAATTTAAATTATTATTATAAAATATAATGTTTTTTTGACGGGTTATTAGGTTTTTAGCAATTCTAAAAATATTTTTGAATATATACATATGTATTATATGATGGAAAACATTGAAATTCAGTATGAGTGAGGCACTAAAACAATTTTGTTTAAAAAACAATTGTTAATCATATACGAAAATTTATTTCAATCAGAAATGATAGAAAAGGAAACATAAATAAACTGACCTCAAAAGAATTTTACAAGTAATTAAAATCGATATTATCATTTTCTTTTAGGTACCTATTTGTTTTATTTATTAAATCTATTTTTTATGTACTTTTAGATTTATTGACAAAATGTTTAATTTATATATTCTACCTTCATTAATTATTTTTGATATTGTCAGAATATTGCTTGATAAAAAATCAGACGAATATATTGAAAAGATAATATCTTTTATAGCATATTACACTATCTTTTAATGTCAGCTGGAACAAATTTAGAAAAAGTAATATTAAAAATTCCACATTCATTGGCCATATTTTTACTAAACAATAAATAATACACCTGCATATCAATGTAGACATGACTGATATACACGACATTATTTTAGATAAACATTATATGATAAATTTTATTATTACAGACGAATAGTCTTAAAAAGACTATGAATAAACTTAAAGTATTGACCTCGGTGGCGTATAATGATATGATGAGGGAATTTATTAAATTAAGGAATAATAAATGGATGTACAGCCCTGCAGTAGAACAATAAACTCAATACATGAAATACTCATTCAATTAGAAACATTATTCACATTATCTTATTTATCTTTCATTATTGTTATAATTTGATATGTTAAATATAAAATGAGTATAATTAGCTATTTTTTTAAATAAAATAATTAAATGACAATTATAGATAAGAAAATTTTAAACAAATTAATATGTATTAATCTAGAGTAAGTGAAGCTACTACCCATTTTCTCAGAATCGACTTGAACAAATATTTTTAGAATTTTTATGTTGTTTATATAAAGGAGATAGCTGATCCTAGATATTAGTAATCAGCCCTCCTCCATAACGACCATTGTACGAACAATGATCGTAATGGAGAAGGGGAGGGGCAAAGATGATGGTTAATACCTAGGGCTTCTTTATAAAATCTAATCCCATTAATTCAAATTTATGTTTTTTAATTTATTATTTATTCGAGTTTATTTTGAGAAAATTGAAACTTCACATACGTCGAGAACAGTCTTGTTAAGTATTTAAATACTTTTAAAATACTTTTGATGAATGTATTTTAAATACTCAAAGAAATACTTTTTGTTAGTGTTTTTATTCCAAATACTAAATACATTTATATATTTTTTTTATTTAGTTTTAGTTTTGTAGCTATTACAAATTTTAATAACCAATGTTTACGTATTTTAATTTTTAGACATTGTTTCTGTAATACTAATTATTATTTTATAACGCCACGACCAGTTGATCGGGATATTATGAGCGGACATACGATGCGATAAAAATTTAAATAGATTTTATTAATGGAATATCCTCTCTATATTATACATATTAAACAGTCAACCAGCCAATTATTGTTCACCTAAAAATAAGATTATTTGTTTCTGATGCCAGCGACTGGCATTATTTATTTCTTTTATGTCTGTATACCTGTCAAGAATTAAAATATTGAATTGATTATAGTAAGTTATATAGTAAACTTATTATTAAGCAAAATATTTGTAAATAATGTATTGGTTTTACAAAGAAATTTTTTTTTATATGTCTGAAAACATTTTTTTGGGTAGATGGTAGAATAATGGTCCGATTACTACGAATAAGGTATAGTTTCAATAGAAAATTGAACTTCATTGGTACTTTATTCAGCACATTTTTTTGATTTCTCAAAAACTTTTCTTTAGAAGAAGAAAAACCACCAAAAAACGACAAAAAATAGGCCAAGTTACGGTTTTTGATAATTTGATTTTAAATTTTTCATGATTTTTAATGCAATTTTGAATGTAAGGACTTAAAATTTTTTTAAAGTAGTATCATAAGTAATTTACTTACATGGTAAAATTTTGGAACTGATTATCGGTATATATATCGGTAATATATTGCATACCCGAAAACTGAGTTTCATTCAGAATCATATTTTTGAATGTAATGTCATTGCATTCAAATCTTCATTATAATAAACCAATAATATCCCCTGTAAGGACCGAAGGAACGAAGGAGGAATGTCTGGAATTGATCTTCCATCTTTTTTATAAATATATTGTACCATACTATTATTAATATCACACATAAGACTTACGCGAAAACTAAATCATGACTATAGTCTCAAATTGACTCGATAGTGATCTTTGATCTATAGATCATCTAAATCTTCTCGTGTTTCACATCTACAATGTATCTCATAATATAAAATATTATATTTTTTTATCGTTTTACCGACCGTTTTCATATTATAAACTTTTGCGCATTATATTTTTCTTCCCCGCGAAAAGTTCGCGTCCATCGTGGTTCACTGTCACTTTCGGTTACGTGATTTTCCCTTTCATGTCAAACCCATCTTCGAACCCTTACCGACGACTCCACAATACGATTGTGTAGCCACGCGTCGTACACTCAAGAAAACAACGACGTTTCCTATTATATTATATTTTTCCCCTCGCGTCGTCAAGTCCAATTTCACCTTGAATATCTCTCCGCTGTCCAATCGTGTTATCACTCTATATATATATATATATATATAATATGTTTGATGTGAACACGATGCTATTATTTCATAACGCTATATAATAATAGTACCTAAGTACTTATATCGATCGTAAGCGTCGCAGTGGTGTTTTTGAATACAAACTTATTGAAATGTGGAAGAAAGGAACGAAATTCTAACTTTTCATTATAATAGCTAATATTAATATGTTTTTTTTTTCCCGATATAAAATTGATAAATTTAATAAAGAGGATCGATTATTTCCTATGATTATCGTTCCAGTCCTCAAAACCGTGATCGAGTTATATAACGAATAGTGTAAGCTGCAGAGACAAACAAGTCAACTTACATAATTGCAGTTTAATATTTCATTTAAAATTTCTATCAAATAATCAAGTGATAACAATCATCATTCAAATTACAGATATTCTTTATTTCCACACTTGGATAACTCAAGTAATTTGTTCTTCGTGGACATTATTTTATTCTACTTTTCAGTTAACATACATTATATTTCAAGGTTATGCGGTAAAAACTAAACTATAATGTCCTACATAAATAATTGATAGTAATTTTATCATTGTTAAAATGTGTGTACTTATACATATCTTCAATATATGATGTTTCTATAAAACGCGGATTTTTTCAGTTGCTTTTTAAAATATTTATGAAAGTCAATTTAAAGTTAGGTTCATATTTCGCATATTATAATTTATGTATTAAATTTGGACAACGCAGGTGAAAGTAAATATTTTTTAGTCGTGAATAATGATAAGAATGTATATCGTGTATTGACGAAAACGCAACCGTTCCATATTCTAAAAACACTTTGATTCATTATTATTATATAAGTACGCGCGAAAAGTTAAAAGAATAAGTACCTAATATTATTCTGATTGATGGGTGTGATCTGTAGAATTGTTCTAAATTTTTATAATTTTTGAGAAACTTACCCGTAAAGTAAACGTAGGTGGGCTATTTTCGACGCAATTGATGTGCATTGTGTTCAACAAAGAGTGTATAAACGCCCTCTTAAAATTATAATATAATATTTATAATTATATCTAACATATTATTGTATATATATTGTATGGCGTTGTCATTGTTTCGCGTATTTAAATTACGCACTTCGTCGATTATAATATTTTGGTCTAACTCTCTGTATTATTAATATTTTCTAAACAAGCCTTGAGCATTTCAAAATTCAAACGATTCATAAATAGACAAATGTTTAGAACTGTGCAGTCCGACAAACCGTGTAATATTCTATCATACAATGTATTACGAGCTCCGAAGCCCTTGAGATATATATTTTTAATAAACTGATCCTATTATATAGGTACCGTCATACCCAATACCCATTTATACCGCGGTAATAATCATTTATATTTCCGTTTTGTTTTATAAACATTATAGACTAGCGGTATGTACTAGTCTCCTGATCGTATATAAGTGCATATCCACGTAATTGGCTTACAAAGCTGAGCATCTTAAATTCATAACTAAGTATAAAACTTCACATATAATTTTTTTTATAATTAGTACTTATTTTAGGGACAACATCACGTACAGTTTCAATTATTATTACTACAAGTTTAACGTCCTACGTGAATAGTATTAATTATATATTTTCAAACTTACAGGTAGACCAATAATTGCAATGTTATTTTACGTCAAACGATTTCCACGCACGCACACAAGTCATAAACTCAAACTTTATTATAAACGGCATTATTATTACATATTATTAAATGGGTACTACGCAGAAAAATGAGACTTTTGAAGTATGTCAATGACCAGTAGAACGTACGTAAAAAATGAACAAATCATAATTTACCTTAAAAAATTATAAATAGTAAACAATAAAAATTATAATATAATTCTTTTGGGGCGGTTAGGTTAATTCTGTTAGGTCTTATCTTCAAACTCGATCGCGCAATATGAGAGTTTATAATATTCTAACGGGCAATAATATTTAAAGTTCTTAGTATAAGTGCCCGTGTATATAAATTTTAAACTATAAAATAATTTATACGAACGTCGCGTTTCGAATAGCAGTTTAATGTGCATAAGTCAATTGTATGATATTGGTATATGGTATTGGTATTAATTCTTAACTTATTATTATGGTTAGGTTAGGTTATGTTTGGTCGTACTTGGTAACTTTACTGTGTAATAATAATATATTATAAATATAGTCGGACGAAACGACACGCTCGCCCGTCGTTTTATGACGGAACATATTTATAAATACGATTTAATAGGAATTAATGATCATTTCGATTAACATTTTTATTTTTTTACGAATCGTCTAACCCAACCTGATATAGCTAATAGTAAAATACCGTATAATATTATAACAAGAACCGTTTAATATTTAACAATTTTTTTTATAATATATTAATATATTATACGACTCCGTACACAACTGATTGTACTATATTAACTCATGTGGAATTTTAGGTCGAATTCAACCATAAGCACGAGGACTTCTTGCTCCGACTACTCGTCGTCTCGTCATAAGATATTATTATGACGTGTCGTGTTGTTGACGATGACACGAATAAATTAATAATATTATATTACTACTGTTATTTACTGAACATTGTCTGCGATCACATCTCGTGGTGATGATAAAGTAGAATCATAATCTCGTGTTATTCGTTGTTATTTTTTTATCCACTTTTTACCTCACGTGCTGCGTTCGAATTTATAACATAAAGTCGTATATTTCACGTGTGGTCCAGGCCTCTTTCATTATAATATTTTTGTTGGTATGTAACTAAAAAATAATATATTAAGTGAAATATGATCTCCACGGCCACCGCTGACGGAAGTTACGTGGTCGTCACGGTGGGTAGTAAAGGATTAGATAAAAAAAAATACATGATTTGGTTAAGTCACATTAAAACTACATATAAAGTTTATGAAAGTTAACAAAATAAATAATTCGACTAAAAAATAAGTATATTTTTTTATTTATAAACAATTGCATCAATTATTTATAATATCCAAATCAACAAGACTGTTTTGGAAATTTACTATAAAATATTATGTTCAAATAGGTTAAGCTTTTTAAAACTAATAATTTGTTGTTTTAACTATAGTTAATGCTTTAATCGTAAATCCTTGTCTTTGATTATTATTATTTATATTATCGTTATGATAACAGATCGTTATTATCGTACTTGTTGGTCCAAAAGAAGTTATAAGTAGATTTAGAGATATTGTATAAATACCTACCTAGTAACTTCTATTATGAACGTCACTGAGTAAGTTCGTATATACTTGTATTAATTATAAAAAAGTTTTTATCATAACGATTTGAATAAAAAGGTATACACGACTTTGAAGTTGTTTTAATTTACTCACTAATTACTAGTTAATTATTACATTCGCTGTTCAAAAAGTCTACATTATTTATACAACAAAAATTATAATTATACGTATCTCATTATAAATGTATTAACTGTTTATTTTAAAGTTTAAAATGTTTGGAAATTTCTAAGAACATTTTGAAAATATTCGTTTTTCAGTCCATGAAAAATTAAAAACTATAGTCCTATACTAAAAATAAGTAGGTAAGTACTAATATTAGTCATTTTTTTTCCGACAATTTTTTTTCAGGTTTAAATTTATTCAGAAATATCTAGATACTTCTTAATTGTCATCAATTATATGAAATAAAAAACAATCAATTTATATTGTTTTTTTACCATCTTCCAAAAGGTTTTATTGATCACGAAAGTAATCTCCATATTAAGATTACCTATACTGTATACTTATTCGTTTGCTTTCAAATACAATATTATACGCGTGTTACTTTGATGATTTCTAAACGTTTTACAATAAAATGCAACTACAGATTACCACAATATAGATACCTAGGTATAACGCGCGACCGGACGGTAACAACATAAATCGAACAAATACGGGACAGACTGTAAGTATAGGATAATTTTTTTACACTCGCCGCGCGCCGAGATGTCAATACAGAATTCCACTTGTTTGACTAAAACAGCAGAGCGAAAAATACGCGCACACGCGTCGCGTACTCAATATCGCGATTATTTGTAAGCATATACGATATACCTATGTAATAAACATCGAATCGATCATCAATTATATCCGCTGTATACGGCGTGTAGAAATCACGTCGATCCGCAAACGGAAATGGCGTGTGTTTTCTATCTCTCTCCCACTTGCAGTGGACCGATCGATAAAAACGTCGTGTTTTTTTAACGCGAACCCGCTGGAATACAGATACCGTTTTTAGAATTTCTCTGTCGAGATTTATTGTCCCGGTAAAAATCACGCGCGCGTATAGATAATACACAAATATAGCCACGCACGCACACTCATCAGTGGTTTTCGCCGTTTTCAGGTATCAAATGGTTAGGTTTTCGGGAAAATTAAATTTTACATGTGGTTCAGTAATACCGAGTTGTTATTAAACATGTAGTTGTGTGGTTGCCTAATTATGTGGTTGACAAATAAAAAATACCGAATGAAGTCTGTGTTTTTTTTTTTTTTTTTAAATTTGACTTGAACGAAGTTGCTACTGTACAAACACATACAGAGATCGATAGTAAATTAAAACTGTTTATCGTTTCAACTATTCGACTTTACATATACAATTTACTCTCAACTTCTATTTATTATACGATTTCAGCGTACGAAAAAGAAGACACAATTGTCAAACATATCGACGACTGCAGTAGACGTTTATAAATTTATAATAAGTACCTAATCGAATATATTATTTTCCGTTCACGCCCAAGCTAAACACACTCCGGATAGGGACCCTCGGGTCAAATGATTTATTACACGTATATTATTCGACCGCCGCTCACTACTATTATAATATAATATCTGTTATCTTACTCCTGATCGACACGCGGCCGTGCACGACCTCTAATATATTATTTATAATAAACGATCTACGGGCTTGACGTCGTAAATATGACATCGATCACTTAATATTATTATAAAACAGCAGTTGAGTTAAGAAATAACGATACTCGCATTATATTCATATTATTACACGTTATATTATGTTATAATATTGTAATTTATTCGAAGGATTATGTGTCACCGTATAATATACCAATAACGAAAATTGAATATTTCAGTTTAAAAAGTGAAATATATTAATATTGTGATTTTTCACAATCTCACGTGTTTGCACAAAATATATCTAATTAACGAGGGAAACACTGATAATTGATACTAGTCATTTTTTATTAAAACAATATAATATTATTATAATGCATGTTAAATTTATTCATTACGTTACATTCGGACTGACCTCAAAATACAATTATTATATTATTTAATTTCCACTTTGATATATTATTGATTATTGTTATTATCCAGTGAATCCAGTTATTAAGTTTTTCGTTTCAACATCAACCTGTTACAATAATATTATGTTTTTACTTTACAGTATTTATTTTCTGAAGTTATTATTACCATAATATTATATTATGATTATTTGATATTTTTTTAAAGTAGGATTTAGAATTGGGTGTGACTGTAATCGAGTGTTCATAAAATCATGTCGTGGTCGTCATAATATGGTAAATTGTATCTACTGTATATACGTAATACGAGTATATAATATGAAATTAACGATTTCTCTCTTTAACACGTATTATTAGAAGACGTAAAATTGGATTTGTATTTAAGCTGTTATTCAAATAATATGATATTAAAGACAACGATGTAACTGGGGATTTCGATAGAGTGTATAATTATATTATGCGACTTGAATAATAATATTATATTATTATTATAGTTGCGTGTACGGCGATTAAACATATACAATTGTTAAATGGAACAAAAAACGGTGAATACCGCGTAATTATCGTGAAAATTAATGATTATTTAGTGCTATGAAACCAACAAACTATAAAGTTTTATTTAAGTACGAGTATATAAGTACAAATTGTATATTAAGCAGACAATGTAAAAAAAACTCACAATTATTTTGTTCATTGTGAACACGCGAAATCATCATTTTTTAATAACGATATTAAAACTATTATAATATATTATACTTTTAGAAAATCAAACAAAATATCAAACGCTGTTCCACGTTTTATACTGCGACATTCTTATGTTTGATAAATATGTCTGAACTGAACACATAAGTAAAAAAATTAACGACAAATACATATTATTATACATAAATAACGTTGTTAACAATTGTTATTTAGCGACAACCGTTTATCGATTTAATACCAACAACTTGGTAAATGGTAAGTGATAATACGTAAATACGTTAGATTACATAAGATTAAATATATTACATTCATGAACTATCATCTTTACGACTTTCAACTCCAATTCGAGACTAATCAATATTTGCATTTTATATTCTAACCTTTATCGATTATTAAACATTGTAAAATTGTTTTGAAATATGATTTTAAAAACATTGACATGGGTCGATTTTCGGATGTATAACACACGTTTTGGTTTTTCTTATAATTGTATATTTGTATTTATTATAATATTTTTATATTCGATAAACGAGTATTTTAAGAAAAAACACAATTTCTTCATTAATGACAAATTTTAAAATTATACATACAAGTAGTCAGATAATAATATGTTTCTCTTTTAACCTTACATTAAATTTATTGTTGTTGCTCGACAAGTTGTTTTATAGTATATTCATGCTAAATTATAATTTATTGGTATTAAAAATAATATTTTTAAAAAAATGAAAAAATAATAACATGTATTCAAAAGGATGCGATCGCTTCCTCTGGATATTAGTTTGTGTAAGTTATACACACCGTACTCATATAAATTTATTTTAATAAAATCAAAATGTAGTATAATATATTTAAATAATTCATTATTTTATTTATTACCTTAATTTGATGTATGAAAAAATCTCAAATTCTAGAAAAATAAATGTATTCAAATGTATATTTTTTAACTAAAAGTTTTCAAAAGTAATCAAAATTATATGAAAAACTATTATTAACACGATTATTGTTATTATACTAAATAAAAATAAATGCCCACTTTTCGTCAATTTACGATTATCATTTCATTAAAAAATATATATATTATAGCGTATATATCATTGCTCGCTACTGGGTCATCAAAAATTGGTATCCAATAACAAAAGTTTATGATCGGTTGAAATTAATTATTGCGTTTTGTCACATTGAAATGATTTTGATTTTAATTCCTTTCCTTCTTCTATCAATGGTGTATTTGCATTATAATTTTATCATACCATTACATCATAAAGATATCTTTATATTGTAATATCAACGAAAAGTATTGTAAAGTTATCGTGAATTATTATTAATATTTTTTGGTAGAAATAATGAGTGTAATTATACGATACACATAGCGGAAGTGTGTCGATAATGGATAGTGGTCGGTGACTATCGGAAACTTTTGTTTTTATTACACAATATAAAATAATCGCTGTATAACACAACAAAATTACATACTTAAAATTAAAATATACACGTTTTCTCGATTAAAACTTGGTCAGGGAGAGACATGCGCACCACATACATGAGTATATTATTATAATTTATATTAACCTCCAGAGTTTTGCTTTGACACAGCTATAGAGATTTGGACTAGCCACGAGTGAAACAGCAGTGACTGTTTTTCATAATTTTTTTTTTTTAAATATAAGTGCTATTATTATTTATTTTTCTCTTTGCGAACACAAATAATGTTTACCTCGTTGAAGATTTTCATCGTAATGAATAATTAATGTATTATGTAAGCCTCTAAAATGCACAGTTCAAGTAGACTGATTATTTATAGTGTTAAATATTATTCTAGAGTAAAAACATATATATCTATGCATACAAAAGATTACAACTATTATTTTTACTATATTCTGTAAGTCGATGAAATGTTAACTGTCGTAGAAAATTATATAAAAAAAAAAAAAAAACATGATTTATTCTGTATTAAATATCAAACAATAATGTACAATTATCTTGAAAAATTATTACGGAAAAATTCATTTAGAAATGTTGTTTGATTTAATTTATCTGTACACGGTTTGCTTTGAAATCACAATTATCTCCATCACTTTCCGTAAAAGGTATCGGTTTTCTCGCACTCGTTCTGCGTTGAATTTTGGACAGTAGGTTAGGTTAGGTTACACGTATGAGACGTCAAAGAAAGAAGTAAAACACTGTCGGAATGTCTGTAGAAAAAAAAAAATCTATTTTCGGTCTGATTTACGTTGCGAAAACACGTTTTCTCGCTGTTCCGGTATGTCCGATATAGGATTTTTTTCGGCTGCGGAAATCTTATTATAATTACATACGCAGACGGACCAACTTTGTCGACGACTTTGACGAGTAGTCCGACAACGATACGTCTGTAATAATAATACTGATATGTGTATCCTATAAATACAATTATAAATTGTTATATTCACGATATACAAAAAAAAAAAAAATTTTTATATAAATGTACAGTAAAATACAAAATAAAAGGTAAAACAAGTATATGCGTACTACAGTAGTAAAATGTGTTTTTATTAATCGACTGTGTTGCATGTGTAGAATAAAAGTTACCTGTCACTTCGTCCAAATGAGTCTTTATAATATTACTCGACATCGCGGTCGTAGTCGTTAACACGAACGATTATTCACGTTGTACTCATTTACAATAATAATATATTAAATTACTGTATACTTAACAGTAATATGTTTTTAGTCGTCGGTTATAATGTCTGTGACATGAAAATGTATAACGACTTCTTAGATTGTAATCGCGAGTAATCGAACACGATAATATCAATTTGCATACTTACCTAATGAACGAACCGTGAGAGTGTTACAATAGAATCACTACGAAATCGTGTTCATAAAAGTATGAGATTATTTTTACTTAAATTAATATACGTAATATCAAGAACTCGGAGAACTTGTATAAAGATGATTTTATCTATGTTTAGTTTTATTTTATTTAAAACGAGATGTAATTTAATAATACAAACTATTATCTAGAAACGAATGTAGAATATATTATGTGGGTGGTGAAGAAGACCCAAAGAGAAGTGGATAGATGAAATAATGGTATGAAGATAGCTGATGTTAATGTATGAAAGGTAGGAGAAGAATATGATATATAATATATTATGTACCTTATTAATGTGTTCAATATTCATATCTATGCTCAATTTTATCGTACAATTTGTGTGAATTGTATTAATGAATTAAACTATTGAAGTTATATTGTCACAATAGTCTGCTTCGTTTTATCGTAAATGTTTATAAAAAAAATAACGTTTTGAAAAGTTTCCGTAAACTATTAATCATACTACCGTCCAATTAAAAAAGAAAAAGAAAAAAGAAAATTATATTTGTACTTAAATACTTAAAACTTTAATTGGAAATATTGTTTTTAATATTTGTCTACACCTTTAATTCAATATGTATCACACAACACATCAAACTTCAAGTCTCCGCTCAGGTATACACGTATACAAAAAGAAATTATTTTTAACTCATATATCTAGTACAGTTATATTATTAAGAAAAGGTAGCTTCTTGAATCACACCCGCTCTTGTAACATTTTGTATCATTTTTTCACTCTTCCCTTTTCTTACAGATATATCTATCATGTAACATATTACGAGAATTTAAAATCTCGACAGTATTTTTTACATATATGTTATCTTTTAAATAAATTGTATTAATCACATAGGGCGTCATCAACTACATTACATGAAGTACCATTTTTATCCCTTTTCACTATATTATCTACAATTAATTTAATCTCCTGATGATTAATAAATCTTTATAATATATTAATATATACACTAATAACAATTTCAATAAGTGATGTGCTATTTTTATCATTTTCAATTATTTCCTTTAATAACATTATTACATATATTATATATAATAGATACATAACAATAATATAATAATATCATAGCATATTACCTACCGATAAATTGTTGTATATATTATAACATTGAGGCATTACAATTTTGTATTTAATAATTTCATATAGTTGAATAAAAAATATAATAAATTTCTGATTGAGAATGGAACTGGATATAAGTTCATTGTCTTAAGCACATATAATATATTACTTCCAATCAAACTCTATTATGATCGATACGACTATAATCTGTGAACTTTTTAAATTAATTTTTTTTTATTATTTCACTCGTTATCGTTTTATTTCAACATTTCAATATTGCAATATTAATATTTTCAAATATTATTACTATAATTTAATACCGTTTTATTGTTATATAATAAGATAATATTATATTTATAAGTCGGTGTTGTTTTTTGTACTTTATTATTTGGACCTAATATAATTTTTATTAATTTATATGTACTTATAGGGGGAAACATTAAGAACAAAGTATACTGGCACTTGATGTTGTGGTCAATCAAAAGGGAACACTTGAATCACAATATTGTTTAAATTCTTTAAATGTATGAAGATCGAAGGAAAACGGTCAATTACTACAATTATACCAAAATCGAAAACTTCCACGAAAGTCGCTGCCAAATCGGAAGCCACAAATTATATACTAGACGGCAAACTGTACAACATTGTAAGTATTCATATAATATTAATTTTTATACCACGCACTAAATTATATAAAACAATACAAAATTTGACAGTTTCAAAAGTGCGATACTTTAGATTTGGATAATATTCCGAGTAAAATATTCCTATTACTTCTTTATGAGTATATTTTTAGTATCTTTTCCAAATAATAACGAACAGTTAAATAACTTGATAAAACTAAAAGTACTAGATTTTAAGCGAATGCGCCGAGGAGCGTAGCCACTAGCAAAGTCAAGCGCATACATTATATTGATTAGGAAGTATAGTTAGATTTTTAAAAAATTAGATTTCTAATTTGGAAGTACTGTGAAATACATCCCGTGTGTGTACCTATTGTAGAGAAAACGCGTAAAAGCCGATACAGCGCAATTGCCGTTTTGGACGGTCGACCTCTAATGCGTGATATGTTTCTTTAACGCCGATCCGTTTGTTTTTCTTTTTATACCGATCATTTCTATTTCGTTTATCCCATCCGTCACGTTCGGTTTAAAATAAAATATTTTATAATGTTTAAACTCCGTCCGGAAAGAAACGACAAGGAATTCCGTTGGCAACCCGACCGTTATTATATTATACTACCCAGTCGTCGGTTCCGACGGGAAACGTGTCCGATTGGTATTTTTCACTCGGCTGCAACCCAAGTTGGACCGACCAGTTGGCTGGTATCGGCGGTAACATCGTGACGGTTTATGTTCACTAAACACGTTCTCACACGGTATATGAACCGAACGTTGTTTTTATTCCGTTGTCAGCCATACGAACAATATATTAACAAATCGTTAAAATATATAAAAAATATATCGACGAGATGTGTAAACAAAGATTTTAAATCTGTTATAATGTATAAAATTACAAAATAATATGTTAAAATTATATAGTGTTAATGGAGAAAACGGTAAAATAGTGATTAGTGGCGATAGATTTTAACTCGAAAAAAGTGCATAATATACAATATTATTTGAAAAAGTCTACCGCAGTCGATCTCAATAACTGATAAGTTGGGATTAGAAGGAGCAAAATTCAACAATCTATATACCTATGCATACAAATTACTTTTAAATAATATTGAATTTTATTTTAATAAATTTTAATTAAATAAAGTCTTTTAAATACACACTTAAAATAATTAAAAATTGTCATTTTGAAAATAAATAATTATATAGTCTATAACGGTTAACAGGAAAAAAATCGCTTCATAATAAACAATTTAATTCACTCGGTAGTCGGGAGTGAGATTCGTAATTCCTAATGATGTCCTGATAAATATTTTCTATTATTTGTTTGACCGCTACTAAAGTCGAATTCACTGAATGAATACAATTGATGAAAAATTACAAACTTAAAACAATTGACCTACCCATAAATTTTGTAACCGAGTAATTTTTTACGAGTCAAATTCAATTAAAATTTCATAATTTTACTAAAAATGTCACTAAATTATGCAAAACTATTGTTATAAAGTTTGTTTTATAGCTAAAAATATAAGACGCAGACATACAAAAAAAAGTTATTTCTTTAACTTCTCATACAGTTTACCTGCACGGTCGCTGATTATCGATATGATCGCGGCAAAGAAATAACAATAACGAAGTATATATTATATACAACGACGACGATTACAGTCATATCATAAATCCAATAGCCTATACGATATAAAATAATAATAATGCGATGAATACAATACAGTCCAAGAGTGTATTGTCGTGTTCGGATGAGGTCTGTCCGCGTAACCTACCACACACGCACTACACGTCATGTCAATAGAATATAACGACGATAATAAAAATAATAATAATATGTCGACGACAGTGTATAATATATAATATTGTACCAATGTTGTGGACCAGCTACTCGGTATTCGGTAGCGACCGTCATCGCGGTATATAATATTATATACTTATATATATATATATATATATATATATTTACAGTCGTCCGAACGTGCCGTTGCTGTCGGGTTCACGTCAAGTCGGATCGGTGGCGGTTACCGACTCGTGCACCGCCAACGAAGAGGACCGAGAACAAAATGCTATACGCGTATATATATAGGTACCTATATGGTACCTAAGTATAATAATAATACACAGTACCTCCCCTCGTGTTTATATAACTCCAAAACGACCACACACGAGTCAGCGACGACAGCACGTACAATATAATAATAATATTATAATACGCTGGTTATTATTATTAGGTATTTTTTTCTTTTTTTTTCTTCTAATCCTCTTTGTGTTTTTTACAATAATATAATATATTATATTATGTGTTTACGAGTTACGTTAACTCTTAACAATATATTTATAGACGCGTGCGTGTGTTAGACGTATATAAATAAATATATATATATATATATATGTATGTATATGTATTATAATATATGACTCTTGTCGAGAACTACCTGCGTTACACCCTCCTAGCAAGCACCGACCGACGACGGCTGTGTCAATCAAATTGACAGTTCTCCGTCGCCGCCGCCATCGAGTATTGTTATTGTTGAGTATACACTGCTTGACTTTATACGCACGTGTACAGGATGATCAAAATATTACACATCGAAGCACAATATATATGACGCTATTTAATTATGTTAACCTCCGAAATTAGCGTGCATAAAACACAATAAATATTTTGTTTTAGATTACGCGTTATATTATTATATTTTTTCGTATTTTATGTGATTGGTACTTTTACGTATGTTTCTCATATTGTAACGAGAGTTGCTGTTACATGAAATTATATAGTCACTCTGTATACCATATCATATAGTAGTTCCGAAAAATACACCGAAGTCGTGTTGGGGCGAAAATATACAAAATGTATACGACGTAAGAGAAAGAGACAGAAAATAACCGCACCTGTCCAAATACGCGTTTCGAAATGTTTATAGGTTAGGTATGTTCCGTATAGTTGGCCTCTGCTGCGAGAGAGGATTCCGCCGGATTGCTCAGTCCTACATAATATCATCAAAATCAGTTATCATTTTTTGTATTGTAAGTGAAAATTAATATTATATTACGCTAAATTTTTTTTACAAAATGAGCAATTAACAATTTTTTATCTTCCTCCAAATAAAACAATTTTGAATTTATTCATTTATACTTTATTATAATGGTATATATTTAAATTTTCAACTATATATCTAAGTTAAGAATTTTTTTCTTTCTATTAGCTTATATTATTTCAAGTCAACTAAAATTGAAATTAACTTTTAACTTTTAATTTTGCTCAAAATTCTAGAATAATCAAATTTAACCATTTAATATAATTAGTTTTAAAATAAATGTGAACATTTTTATCGATTATTGACAAATTTTGAAGAACATCAATGAGAGTCAGACATTTTTATTGTGGTTAAAATATTAAATTTTTATTTTTAAAAACTTTGTTGAAAATTGTTACAAATCAGTATTAAAACATTTGTGAAAGTCTGAAATTGATTTACCAATATAAAACTACGAGATGATGATCCACTTCCACAATCAAAAATCTTAATTGTCACCAAAATATTGAGTTGTAACTTCTAATGACTTTGTTGTAAAATATTGGCAAAGGTTTGGGGTCAATCGGTTGAGTTAAAATACAGTTTAATAAAGGTTCAAACATCATAAAAATATAATAATTGAGTAGGTAAGTGATAATATGATATTGCTGATATATATAATATTGATATTGCATAACAAATTATTACTTCTTTATAGCTTCAAGTTTATTTATACGACGGACAATGTAAGTAACTGATATATTAGAAATTAATACAATGTTATTTAATATAATATTTTAATAACAAGTTATTTTTTACGACTAAAAATAATTTGATATATTTTTGGTATATCGTATATTACTATATAACAATTAAACTCGTTTACTTATAGCAGTATAAAAGATAATAATATATTTTAAGGGTTTTGGAGCATAACACGTTTTAAGGAGTAATATTTAGGCATTTTATATGGCATGTATATTTGGACAGTATCACTGTGAGTGTGTGTTAGTAAATTAATATTAGTGTGTGTAATATATTTAAGATACTTTGCATGGTGAATGGAATTTCATAAACTTCACTGTTTGTAAATCTGTCTATAACCAATTATTATTTAGATATAGGTACTCGTATAGTAAACGGTTTTTAGGTTAATATCAAGATCATCAACTATAAACAAGTTTTTGGCATAACATTATATTATATATTATTACATAATATACTTAAAATCAAACACATATTAAACATAAAAAAATATGGGCGTATAATTACTACGCTTTTAAACGACGGTAATTATATTATAGTCTGTTGTTATTACAATTTCACGGCTTTATGTTAAACAAAATTGTGATTTATTTTATTACGAATGATTAATAACAAGAAAAAAAAAATACACCTAGTTATTAAGTACACTTATTGTGTTTAAATTTTTACTACATAATATATTATACGTTTGTATACGATTATTAATGTTTCTAAATTGTTTTCGGCTATGAAATATAGAGTAACCAATTCATAAATCACATTTACCGTGTTCGTAAATCACTTAAAATTATAATATAAATCGTGTGCGACGCGCGCATTATAATTATTTTATGTATAAAGTTGATTTTAAATATAAAAAAAACGCGAGTTTCAGGCCACACGAAATAAATTTTAATATTTCAATATTATTCATTTTTTCCGAATACACACATTTATTTTTTATTTATAGGTACTTGAGAGGATTTTCGGAAATACATTAGGCAACCAACCAAATAGCCAATAATTGAAGGGCTTTGTGCAATAACCAGACAGCTCCATTTTATCATTTTTTTCAGGAAGCATATAATTAAAGTTTAATTTATACATAAGTGAAAAACAATAAAAAGACAAATTATTTTATATATTTGAAATAGTGATAAAAACTGTGGTACCCTGTATGAAGTTGATATATGAATATTTTTTACACTTTTAGCCACAAATAAGAAATTTTTCTTGGAGTTGTCTTGTTTATTGCTCGGAATTAGTAAATCTTTTTTTTTTTTTATAATGAAAAAAGCTTACTAATAATTATTATTAGTTTTTTTTATCTAACTGAGATTAAAATTATCATGTACTCATACTATCAAATAGCATACTTGAGTTTTAAGAAAAATAGCTAAACCTATACATGTTTTTTTTAAAAAAAACAAAAAATTAGTTATAATTTCTGGACAATAAACAAGATAACTCCAAAAATGATTTATTGTTTTCACTTTGAACTCTGATAAAAAATAATTAAATGAACAACTATAACAACTTATAACAACTTATGACAACATTAACTTTGGTAAATAACTATTAATAAATTTAAACGGGTAAATAATTTAAATTTAACAATATTATTTTTATCAAAACAAAAAAATAATGATAGTTTAATATGCGATAACACGATTGAAGTACAGTATAGGCAACAATCATGGCAAAAACAAGACAGCTCCGGAGTTGTCTGGTTTTTCGTCGGAAAACAAAAAACCAGGTAGCTCCAAAACCATTATAATTTCTAAACGGATAGTCGGATTTATTCTGTTGTTAGACAGAAAATCTGATAATAATATTTTCTATTTGAAATGATGATAATACGAATTTCGCAAAAAATGGAGCTGTCTGGTTATTGCACAGAACCCTTCAATTATTATTGATGTATTTCGCAGTGCGCAATAAAACATATTTAAACACAAATATAATATTCCAATGAGTCAATAGTTTTATGAATATCGCAAACTACATTTTATGTGTCGTGCAAAATTGTATTATGACGTTTTTGTCATTTTATGTGTAAATGAACGATAACGTATATTTCTACGAATCTATCAACTGATATATTACGTGTTAAAGTATTTTCGACGTCATGAATACAAATATATACGAATTTGTGTATAGTTTAATATCAAGTTCAGTTAAGTTCAATCACAAGTTCTTATCAATAATTTTGAATAACTTTTGACATTTTTCATCCATTTCAATATAATATTTATAGTACATATAATATATATATATATGTAAGACGAAAATAAAAAAGTAATATTTTTTCATCTATAAATTTATAGTTAAACATTTATACTTATTAGTTGTATTGTATTAGTTACTATCATGTACGTAGGTAAATTATTATGAAAAACAATATACCTTATATGCTTATTTAATTTGTAATTGCCTGTACCTACAACGAAATATATAGTTAATAATAAAATTTAAAGAAATATACTTAATATTTTGTCAGATTATTTATATTATAATCTATTTCATCGTTTGTAAAATTTATTTTGGACCATATTATATATTATGTATATAAATATTATATATATATAATAATAATAATAATTTGCATACAATTTAAATTGAAATAGATGTTAATTAATAGATGTTACTTGAAAAAACGTCATTTAAAACTAAATTTAAGATTACTGTACATTTTTGTCATCATAAAGAATATGAATAAAGAAAAAACAACTTAGAAAATTGTATTTTGTTGTCTAAATTTTATCAATTATATTATATTAACATATTGTTCATATTTTGTTCGTTTCTTCTGTATAATATAATTCATTTTATAAATTATATTAAAACCTTTCAAACACCTGTAACACCTATAAAGTATAATATAAAAATGCACGATTCGTTATTATTATTATGATTAAACATGATTTGACATGATGATAGAAACAATATTTTTGTATTATTAATTTCATTATTACTCAATATTAACGAAACCCATAAAAAATATTGTAAACAGGGAGATTCACTCAACGTAGGTGAAATTACTCATTTGTTAACTTTTTTTAGGTGTTTTATATTATTTACTGAGTACTACATAATTTTTTCGATACACCTTCATCAAGGTACCTAAAGTGGTTATAAAGCTACTAAAATATGGTACCACAAGGTACATTTTAAAATTTCCAAATAGAAAAGTTGAATAAATTTATAACTTATATTTTTAAAATATAGTGTTCGCTATGTTAAATTTATTAATCAGTGTATGTGTATACACTTAAGTAGTTCGTAGAGTTCAGCGCGGGCCAGTCTTCTTCGGTCTTTTAACTTCGTAATTCATAGCGATCCGGTCTGTTTTGGTCCAATTTTTTTACATAACTTCCTATTTTGTGGAACTGGTAGAAAATATTCTGTCCGGTCTGTCCATATTTTGTCACCATAATTTTGATAAAAATAAATAAAACGATAATCAAAAGCAACAATAGAATATTACTAATAATAAAGTTTTAACCATAATTTAAGAACCTAAAATCACTATAATGTGTAGTATAAATAACTTATAGGCAACGACGCGTAGCGATGACTATGCGTTTACCGCCGATTTTCTTATCTGTATTTTTTACTTGTAATTTGTGATTATTACTCATTTTGCTTTAATATTGAACGTCCGATACAGTTATTATTTTTCAGTTTGGTTCAGTCCGATCTTAAATGTTAATAAGGTCCATTTTTAGTCTTTTTTTTTTTTTTAATTTTAAATTATCAATTCGTTCTCAGTCTTATTTCAAGACATTTTTAATTATTGTTTTGGTCTTGGTCTGATTTAATTGTTTATTTAATCGGTCCGGTCCTATAGTCCTAAATCTTAATACCACTTTACTGGTCTATTTTGGTCTATGAAAATACGGGCCGTGCAGCTCTAGGCCGTTGTCCAAAACAAAGAGAAACCAACAATAATTATATAACTATTTAATTTTTTCTCTTTCCTTGCTCGAAATGTTCGTATTTAATAAACTAATAAATCGTACGTATTATATTATTAAAGTCTTATTTATTATATAAAACATAATAAATTTGATTAATAACCGTATCGTAGAGATAGCTCATCGAAACTGGATATGATGTTATTCATTATTGTGGGCCTGTTAAAAAAGCGTCTATAATATTATTATTCTTATAAATTTTTTTCTATCCAAACACAATTTTTTGTTTACAGAGCCAAATGACATCAATTATTACATCATCATCGATATAATTCTATACGCTATTGTGTCCTTTTCCGCAATATCATAAATTAAAACGTACCTATGTAATATATAATATAAGAACAAAGAGACAACATATAGGTACTTAATAATATAATATAATATATACTTATTACAAACCTTATTTTTTTCTGTCACAATCATGATGAATGGGTTTATGATTGTTTTTATCCTGATTCATTTTCGTATAAAAAAAAACCTATCACTCATCATACCTAATTTTTTTATAAAAATGTTATGAATTTACTTTTTTAGTAGAGATATTAAAAAATAAATACGCATATTTGGTGACATCGTAAACATAACGTAATTATTATATCTTATATAAACATGAACAGAGGTAGGAAATTCAAGCATTTGCTTTTTGCTTCGTTTATTAATATAAAATCTAGCAGAGTGCTACATTGATTTCAAACATAGAATATTTAACTAAAATTAAAAAATAGTTTCATCACTGACGAAGTTAAAAGAAGCAGATTTAATAATCCTTAATTAAATGGTTCAAATATTGAAAGTGAAAGAACAATAATGCACAAAAATTGAAATAAATTATGTAGGTTATATTTTTTATATTTTACAATAAGTAAATAGCTTTGAGATACTCTTTATATATAATTTATGCTAAATTTTTATCATAGTTGTTCCTGCAACAATCGTTTAAATAGTCTCTGTTACTTACGTAGATATTTATAAGTAGCTATAGTAGCTATAATAATTACTAAACGTCTTCAATTTCAATATTTCCATTGCTTTTGTTACACAATCAATAATGTTCTCATTATCCGTATTCTCTGTTTATTTTGCAAAGACTGAAAAAATATAATGTGATATTTAATAATGAAAACACTATCAGTAAGAGACTATGTGTCTTTCAATATATATTTAAGTCATAATAATACCTACGAGCTATAAAAGTTGTAAAATATGTAATATAATAATGTTATATTTTAATTTATTTGTATTTTTACGTTTTGAATTGATTATATTATATTATATTCATCCTAACAGCTGAATGACGCACGTCTACAGCAAATAAAACACTTTTAAACGACTCGGCGAAATCTGTCAGCCGCCTACGATCGAGCGACGAAAAATGCATGGCGTCGACACACCAAAATACGAAAAAAGTATTATACCTAATAGAAAATAATATTCCACAAAAAACGACAGAATCAATCGTTGAACGGTGGCGTGTGTGTTTATACGGTTCAACGATTGATGATCGCCACTTTCAAAATTTTAATATTTTTTATTATTATTTCTTGGATATTATATAATGTTGTGTGACATTTATACGCTCAAAAAGTGTAAGAAATAAGAATAAAATAATACTTATGTAATGTTCAATACACGCGTGAATCTCAGTATCGTTGAGATGACGTATAGTAATAATAAAACACTTCTAAAGAGACTTATTACGCTGAGATACTACTGGTATGTATGTACATATGAGATCATCGAAGAGATTTGTGTAATCCTATGGGTAATCATGAAGAAGTCCGCAAGATTCAATCCCTCATTACTGACCTAACCAGTGTTCAGTGAACGATCTAATCGATAACATAACCTTTTATCCCATTTGAACCAACAGCATCAGAGGGTCAGTGTTACTATCTTGACTACAAAAAACTACAATACCTAACACAAATAACATGTGGAAGAATCAGTCAGTTTGGAGATTCCTTGTTTGACATTGAACGATAGGCTTAGTTAGTATTAGTGCTTCTATATAGCTACCAAACCTGTCATTCTCTTTGATCGAAATTATATCTTATAAAATCTTAAACTATTTTTTGGGAAAGGCTATCTATCTATATTGCGATGCAGCTAGTCGAGTCGGTTATACAGCTTATGGGTTACCTTAATTGAAGAGAAGAGCAACTCAAAGTTCAGCTTTAATTTGTACATTTAAATGAAATTTTACTAAATTCATATTGTCACACGCATAAATTATTAATGTAATTTTATCCTTCCGAAAATCCGAAAATATTTTTGTGTAAATAAAACAGCGCACACTCGCACATGGCGCGGAAACCATTCCGTATACCTATACCGCAGTATAAATAAAATAAGCGACGGCGTGCAAAACTTTAAGAAACGCAGTATTTTATATCGACTATATTATAATCCCTTACCGTCCGAACCCGCCGTTGCCGACCGTTTCCTGTTACAAATCATTGTTGACGGTTTGTTCTATATACACTCGTTTTTATTACCTTTTCATGTCTATACGTCGTCGTCGTTTACTCGTTTCGCGTTATACTACGAATGGGGTCTGACATGTCAAAATCCTAATGGGTTTTCAAGTACATAATTGGACACAACCCGACCGAGTACCAGATTTCCTTTCCTGCACACAGTACAGGGTGTCTAACAAACATTACCCGGTTCGATATTTTTCTATCCATATTCCCTACAGGTATATATATTCAGAATGTACCGGATCTAGTTACTAATAATAACGACTCCGTGAAAAATAAAGATTTTTAAATTTATTATTCAGGAAATGGATTGTAATAATATTATGTCTATTATTTTTTAAGTTATATGATATTTGATGATTTAAAGAGCGTATTATTTTTATGAAAATTTTGATGGGTCACATTGTCACAATATTTCTTATTTAATCAAGGTGGTATTTTTTTTTTAGGAATTATTTCATTTATTAGATAAATCATATTATTTCTATAGAGTCATTTTTTGTCATTATCTAATATATTTTATCTTAGAATGTAAAATTAATATTATCAGTTATCAATATTTCTCGAAAAAATATTACGACCTCGTAACTACAACTAATTATATGTATCATCTATTTATCATAATATTGAATATTTATAATATTAATTTACATTCCGAGATATAATATATTAAATAATTACAAAAAAATAACATTAGAAATATGAATTATCTAATAAATGAAAAAAGTTCCTAAAAAACACCATTTTGATTAAATAAGAATTTTGACCCATCAAAATGTACATAAAAATTTACTCTTTAAACTGTCTATTTTCAAATTTCAAATAACTTAAAAAATTAAAAGTTTTAGATTTTGAGCGGAGCGAGGAATGTATTGTTTCTACAAAGATGTTTTTTTTTATGTAGGAAAACATTTTTTCGGATAGAAATAATTGTCCCATTATCACAAGTGGGGTATACTTTCGGTAGAAAATCGTATTCTCTTGGTACTTTATTAAACACATTTTTTGAATTTCTCCAAAGTTTTTCCCTAGGAAAAGAAAAACTACCAAAAAATGGCAAAAAATTGGCAAAACACAATTTTTGTCATTTTTTATTTTTTATTTCGTGATAACGAATGAATTGAGTTTTGATTATAGGGACTTGAAAATTGTTCAAATTTTTCAGTACTAACATTGGTAATATACAAGTGTGGTAAAAATTTGGAAGGAATTGGTTGATTTGTTGACCAAATATAGAGCTTTGAATTTTTTTCCAAAAACAATTAATATTATCTACAATTTTGGGTTTATCGATTTGAAAATTTTACAGAAGCCTAATAATATACTACCTAATCTTTTTACAAAATATTTTGAAAATCGTGACTGACAATTTTTTTTTTAAAGGCTTTTATTAGACGTTTAAAATAAAACAAAAATAAATAATAAAGGTAATATTATTATAGCTTATTGAATATAATATACTCAATAGTTTAAAAAAAAACGCATTCTAAAATGTTAATTATTCACGTAGATATTGCAATTAGTAAATAGATTTGAGACACCCTATATATTATAAAATATCTCTCAGTGGTGGATTTGTGGGTGGGGGAGGGGGGTAATGGGGCAATGTCCATTCCTTAAATTAGCGAAATAGATTGTGCTAGAACAACTACCTAACTAGTACCCATCGACGTTCACCGCGTATTAATCAGCAATCGAATTGCATTCGATTATTTTACTGAAATCGATAGCGAACAAAGACAATTTGTTTTTGGACAAGAGTCTAAGTTAATTTCGCGGCGACGTTTAAAACGAATAAAGTTTTTCAATTAAAATGTTCGATTGTGTCATAGGACGCATTACTCGTATACGCAGCCGGTGACAATATTGGGGAAACGAAAATTAATCGTTTGGCGGGTGTACAATATAATAATATAATTTAATTTAATTTGAAACTTGCACGCGTGACGCATCCCGTGCCGACGACAATAATTTCTGACCGGTCGACATCATAATCGTATATTTCAATTATTTTTTTTTTTTTTTTTTTTTACGTTCCGACATACAGATACAGTCGAGCATAAATCGCGGCCCACTTGCTGTAATAACTTTTACCGTAGTTAACGAGAGATCGAGGTAAGAAAAAAAACACGTTATTATCATTATTGTAATATCATTTCCACCGTGGAATGATTGGACGATAATAAACGATCGATAGATTTATTGTCGTACGCATGCAAGATGACAGTTTATATATGCGATTACGATTCCGTTGTTTAAATGTGACGATTCCGATGCAAGAACGGATATATAACAAGGTACATCGATGTGCATGAATAACGATAACGACCGACCAAACAATGGCATCGTGAAAACGGTGTGTGAGAGATTGACTCGTCGGATGTAAATTATTGTCTTTTGATAACTATCATCCACGTTTAATACTCACGGTGTACCTTATTCTTATCATGCAGTCGATTTCGAAAATTCTATACTTGTACTAGCTACTACCTAAACTTTACCTATCGCTAACAAATACAGAACTCGAATTTATAAGCAATAAAATACCACGAATGAAATATCCAAAATCTAAGACAATACCTTTAGTGTTTGTAGAATATTGTCTTTGTGTGTGTGTCACAGACATAAGGTCAAAACAATATTTTTAAATGCATTTTTTTTTAATATTCAATCTTTTTTCAAATGCTTACCTAAAAATGTTTTTGAAAAAAACTAGATTGAGCAGTAAGTCCTACATACGTCGTAGCAAAGTAAGTCTTTCATATAACTACAATTTAATATAAAATCTATAAAGTTTGTTAATCATCAACATGATTGGCAACTGATTTACATTTAACAACATATAATTTTATTGACGCACAGATTTAAAAAACAAGCATCGCTACTCCAATATCAGTTTTCCGTATTACAGATGCGAGCTAAGTATCAGTGTCAATTAGTACACGTATCACAACTTATTATTATCATTATTATTTATTTTAGGTTAATATGTTATTGAGTTATGCTGAAAAAAATATAATATATCTTAATTATTTTAATAAGTATAATATATATATATATATATATATAATGTTAAACTTTAATAATAATTTTAAATGTATTTACCTACCTACCTATCTATAATAAAAGTATTGCACTTGTATTTACTATAATACTTAGCATATGTAAATAATTTTATTAATAATATGTAGGTATATCCCCTATTGGGTGGAAATCAGTGGCGTTATTTCAGTTTTTATTAGACTAGGGCAGACCCATAAATTTGCCGACTATTTTTAAGAACAGGAGTGGGAGGGGTCATTTTTTTTGGTGGGTATTTTATTTTATTGTAAGCGGTAATCAATTAAGGTATTTAGGTATTTAGGTTAGGTGAAATCTGCCGACTTAGGATTTGGCTAATTATAGACTACGGCAAATGTATGAGTTGCTCCCCCTCAAATGACGCTACTGGTGGAAATTTTCAATTTTTTAACCGAACAATATCATCTTTTTTATGAAATTTAACAATAATATTACTAAAATATAATATGTTAAAATATTAAAATATTAAAATATACACTTAAAACTTAAAAGTGATGAAATATGAAAAACGCAAGTGATTTTATTTTAACTTCTTATTGGTTAGCATTCAAATATAATATCTTCCATAAAATATATTATACAAATGCATTAAGAACTGAATCTTGCACTTTGAGTTTTAGGCTCGCGAATAAACACCAAACTGTTAAACCTATGTTTATAGTATTATTTAACCGATTAAAAATGATTATAGAAATAAGATCAATTACATCTGAAACATTTGAACTACAATATCGTTTATTTACTACTTTAATAGTATGATAATAAACATGACGTAACGTATTATAAGTATTTGATTTTAATTTATTCCAAAAATATTTTTAACTAGTTAATTTTAAACTTTTACTTAACTTTTGTTTACATGCATAAAATTCCTTAAAGTCTTCACAGTTCCCAGTCATATACACGCGATTATTTTACGCTATAAATATAAATAAACTTTATACATCCGTAATAAACTTTAGGCTCAGTTCATATTATAATATTAAACAGTTAGAGTTCGGTTTTGATGTTAGTAATATTTCATATTAGTTTTGTTTAAATACTGACATTTCGAACACGTTTCGATGTTTCTGTATCGTAATAATTATAAACGTTCGTTTATAGAGACGTATGTACCCGTGGAAACGTGGCTATATATAGAGACGTATCTTCATTGTTTAAGTATTTTCTAAACAATTAGCATTCCATTTTAATTTTTATGTAAATACCGTTTAGAAATTGTCTCATTATGGGCGATCGTCAACTAATATTAATATTTTGTTCGAGAAGAACCCACGTGAAAATTGCTGTATCTCGTACATCACAACAGATGTCGTACTCGCAGAGTTGCAGTACCTATAGTGGTATGATAATGTATTCGTGCGACCCGCCCACGCAGATTTATAAACGCCGTCGTCGACGTGTATGAATAATGTTATATAGGTAAGTACTTACAACGACGACGGATCTATGGTTTTCACGACTTACCGGTCCGCGGGAATTGATTCGTTACGGACCCGTATGGGACTACGTCGTATATATGTTCATATGTATATAAACCATAAATTACCATACGATATTATTTTATATACCACGGTATATAATATGTTATATGACCAGGGTATACAACAGCGCGTTCACCGTTGTATAAATTATTGTAATTTACTACCTACCGTGGTCCGACGCCGCGTATAATAATAATAATAATAATATTATTATTATAGAAAATCGGACGACGGCCGGTGAACTTATAATAGGTATAAAAAATATAAAATAATATATTTTATCGCGCCAGACAGAAATAATAATTTATAATATTATGATAAAACGTAAACGGCCAACAGACTCGCAGACTCGAGCTTAGCGATAACGTCTCCTCGTGGGCGCAGACTGCGGAGCCGTTGTAGCTCTTACAGTTGTCGTAATGACAATGCGGTGTGATAAGAATGTGATAGCAGCGCGGATAAACGGTTATAAATTATAAATAATAATAATATTATTGTTATTGTTATTTTACATCGATTTCCATTACGTTTCTTTTTCGTTTTCTCTCTGTTATTTATATTTATTTATCCGCGCGCTACATACATAATATTATTGTTACCCATAATAATACATACGTATTTACCTACAATCGCGTGTAAATCGTAGTAACACACGGTGCCTACGTGTTTTTCTCTAGATTTATAACCTTACAATATTATTATGATGGTTTATTGCCGTTAATAAATTAACGTTTGACCGAGGCCGATTATAATAATATAATATTGCAATAGTTTCGAGGCGAATAATATAATATTCGAGGACTCCCCGAAGCTAACCTAAAACAAGCTGTGATCCGCGTGGTTTATACAAATTTATTTAAACTTATTAAACTAGCGCTCCCGTTACCAGTAAAGTCGCACTCACACCGATCATGGTTATTGACAGTATTATAGATATTATGATTACTGATATCTAGTAATATTGATCATACTGATGGAGTAACGGTACCCAAATTTGATATTAACAACTCAAGAAAAAATTGAATATCGAGTCTTTTGTATTTATTTACTGATAATGATATTGTAGTAGATAATGACAATTCATCAGCATAATTTTCGCAGCAATGGGTGACGAATGTCGAAATACGGTTACGCGTCAATTCCATATAGACAAATTCTACAAAAGTCAAAACTGAGTATTAACATTATTTATACTAAACGTTTGAGCACTTTATTATCTGTACTCTTAAATACTGTCAGTATCCATACTGTCAATATGAATGATCGTGTGAGGGCCACTTAAGTTCAGCTAATTGTGAAAGGTGATTTTCTGCTATGCGCTGAATAAAGAAATTGGCTGCGTCGTTCAATGGTGCAAGATAGATTCACTGATCTATCAATAATTTATATGGAACGAAGCTTATCTAATAATATAAACCCTGAAAAAATATTAAATGAATATAGTGAAAGTGAACATAAATTACAATTATAAATTTGTTAAAATAAATCATATAAAATCATTGATTGATTTTTTTTTTATTATTAATAATATTTCGAATTATTCATAAAATTATAAAATAAGTAAGATGTTTACAAATTAATAATGTAAAACAGTAAAATATTTTTGTATTAAATAATACAATTTATTTTTTGAAAGGATAAAATAATTAAGTATGTCCATATAATTAATATTATTTGAAGAAGTTAGACGGAGTGGGTTGAGGCCCCCCGCGGGTCTGAGTTTAGTCGATTTATCCAGCTCCTCCCCAAGTTTAAAATTAAAATTTCGCATTATGTCGGGAAGATGGAAATCCGTATATAACCGTTTTTGTAACGTCATTCTACGATCATCCTGTATAACGCGTACACGTACACGGCTCGTTAGCGAAACGGATAAGCGACGAGACTCCGGGAAAATGTCAATTAAGTATTATTATTATTATTATTATTATTATTGTTGTTGTGGCCGACTAAACTAATCACTTCATCATTAATGTCTCACAATCTTTATAGCGTTTTCAGCTTTTGCCGATCGTGAAATTTCACCATGATTGAACGTTATTCAAACTAGAATAGTTGACTATCTAGTTCATTTTTAGAATTAACTCGATTGTTTATTTACATTTTTATATTATTATTATTTTTAACTTTTAACTCGACATGTAATATACATTTATTTGTTAAATAATAAACCTTAGTAATAAACTAATTGATCAAGTTGGATTTCTTGAAATATGCAATTACCTACTCACAATAATACCTCTTATTTGTTTTCAAAACTACTTTGATTAAAATTGATTATAATTTTTACATGATTAACGTCAATATTTTACAATAATAATTTAACCAATATTGATATTAAAAAAATTATTGGAACCTAATCGCACGCATAAATTTAGAATACATTAAAAAAAGGCACAATACCTAAATACCATACAAAATTGTGTCAAAAAATATAATGTTTACAAACTGCAAATATTCAATTTAATATCATTTTTTTTCTATTATTATTGCGATTTGCGAAAATCTATTATTATCACGGTTAAGTAAAAAACAATCATAAAGAAATATTAACTTTTAATTATTAAAAAAAAATCAAAATTTACAAAAATTAGAAATCACACATCGTCAACGACGTTATAGTACAGGAAATACACTATTCGTACCGTACCGGTAATCATTCTACAGACTTCTCCGTTCCTTATGATAAAGACTTTCTCGACAAATATAATATCATGACCGTAACGATGACGGCTAAAATGTACATGACGATGTTTGATGAGGGCAGCACGCTTCGAAAATAATGTGAAAACTTCACGAAAAACTTCCGATCGACCGCTGCGAAACAAATAAAGTTTCGCACTAATAGTTTATGCTGTTAGTCGAAGTTTCCCCGAAGTTTGTATTCAAGTACAAAGTAGTAAACATTTTTAAGATTTGGAAAGGATTGGAAACGTGTTATACGCCGATTTTGTTTATTTAAAACGGTAGATGTGTGGAATTTAGGGTTAGGATAACTTATAGAAGCCGTGCCCCATAAGTTAGCAAACTTCTTCGAAAAAATATCCCTACACGTCTTGGTCTGTTAATCATAGGAAAATATAATATGACTATGAACTTATAATATAGCTATTTAAAGTGTAAAAAAAACTTAAACCATGTTAAACTTTATTCTTGGATGTAAAAATAAATTTTTACAACTCAAACAATTCAATAGAATGTTACTATCTTTAAAAATACTTAGTTTTAGGTATTTTTATTTAATTAAAGTTATATAAAGCCTAGTAGTATTATTTATATTAGGTAGGTAGTTATTACAACAATAAATAATTATATACTATAGTTTGAAATACTAGGTACACTGAGTATTCTAATTTTTAATAATCTTATACAATACCATAATAAAATCAAAAATATTTATAACACGCTAATAATTATTTAATGTATTCTACTGATGCTAATTGAGTTTTATTAATTTGCCTTATATTATATGATAACGATAACGATGACGATTGACTAAGATGATGATGTCAATGATACTTTATGAGTAGTAAAAATATATCGACTTTAATAGAATATTATTAGTATGTAGCAAAGACGAAATGTCCTAGATTATAAATTTATGAAATAGGATAGAAACGGTTTTGACTTTGTTTTGAAAATACCAACAATACATAATAATATTATGTTAGCTATTCATAACGATGATAGAGTATTTTATTTCATATTTTATGTTTTTAATATACAAACAAGGCTTGTATTAAGCGGATACCAGTATATCTGTGAAGATAGGAAATCGTCATGTCTCGGGACGCCAAAAACTTGACGAATTTCCTGTCTAAAACAACAAACACTATCGCCTTACCAATACTATTGCGTTCTACAAGACTACCTGTCAGACGCACGATCATGGTCCCGACCCCCGGAGCTAGGGATGATGACGACAACTAACTTATCTATACATATTAAATTTCGGTATAAAATATATAAGTATAGGTATGCTGAGAATTTTTTCTTAAAGAAAAACAATCAAATCATTTAATATTATATTTCAATAGTTTTCAGCATGTATAATATATCTAACATATTTTAATCATTATAAAATAAATATACAAGCTCTATTATACACAAAATAATTACAATAATTTTATATTAATCCGGCAATCCGTCATATAAATGTAATATTCGAATAACCGTGGAATGTGGTCCGTGGTTATTAGCTAATCGCAGTCAAAAATTATATACCTAATATATATTTTTCATAGCCAATAACGTTATGGTTTATCTGGTATTGAAATACGTCTAAGTTTGTTAAGTATAAAATTGTTTTGAAAACACTTATAACAATTTATTACCAACGTAATATTATGTAATACAACTAGTGGCTTTAAGCACACGTAACAAACCTACGTAGCATACTATCCGAATATTTTTTTGTCAATATCAACACAGACTGTGAAAAAATTACAATTAGTTACAAAATTATTATCATACGATTTTGGTATAATCCATATTTGATTAATCAACCTCGCGCGCTAAAAACACGACGATGAATTATGTATAATGTATAATGTATCCCTAATGTCATTTTCGTTTCCATCTTATACAGATTTATGATCGACTACAACTATTTCTGCATTTATATTTTATTATTTTATAGTTATTAAAATCTAATATTATTTTTACTAATATGTTTTTAAATTATATTTATTATGGATATTTTAGAATGTAAATTTAATTTAATTATTTTTTATTTATTTATATAAGGTAATGTATTTACATTACTAATTGAAAATTATACAAAATACGGTTATTCAAATATAGAGAATAAGGTATCCAAATTAGCACGCATTATACAACGAATTAAAATTTCATTAATTAGGTACTTCTTAGAGTATTTTAGGGTAAAATATTTATTGTTTTTGCGAGTTATACACAAGTGGATCTGTTGAAGGATAAAAGAGGAAATGATTTTACCATGAAGTACATTATTAAGGATAGATATATCTTGATATAATCGCTGTTCAGTTGTGGACAAGATATTGAGCCTGTAAAGTATTGGATCATATAGTTATATGCATAGGATGAAGGTTCTTATATTAAATAAATGAATTATATGATAATTCAAGTCGAATAATATGCATTTGCTGAAATTAATTTAATTTATGTTATATAGGAATAATTGTTTATCTTGCGTTACTTTTTATGCTTTTTCACTATTTCTCGCATTTTTAATAAGGTCGATAAATTTAAATCTATTAGAAAGGCTTGAATAGAACATGAAATCGAGTTTTCATTTTTTAATGAAATGTATTGCGGGTGTTTGTTGTGCTTGTTGCCGAATAATCTGCCTGAACACGATAAGGAAATAAAAAATATAATACAATTAACGATTAAATAAGTAGGGAATTTTACAAGTTGAATGTTTTGTGAGATTTCAAAACATGTCAAATCAAACGGTAATGCATCTTCGATTTCAATAGGTTTGAGAAACGGCAAGCCTTAAAAGTAATTAAAATAATTTTTCCATTTCGGAGGATGCAATTTCACAATAATTGATCATGTAGGTACGTATTTTATTTACTCTGCGTACACAATAATTCGTTTGCAGCCATAACTTTAAAACCAATGCCAAAAGAATTCACGACACGACGCTACGGGCGGTCCTTATACGACGTCGTACACACATAATAGTACATTTGGGTGTTTCAGAAGAGACTCTATTTTATAATAATATTCGACGATGCAGGATGCGATGAGGCGATAAATTTGCGAGCCGGTGTCATATTATTCCATTATGCACAGTGTACGACTGCAGATTTCGGGTACGTCTCATCGTCGTTGAGGTCTTTTAATATTTTCCCCGTCAGCCATGCGATATAATACTATATTTTTACCATAATTCTATACAGGGTGCTAATGAACGTCTGGTGTATTATTATCATCATTTTTTCCGTTTAACCGTCAGTAATAATATTAAGGTTAAAACAAACTATAATATAATAATATATAATACCCGTGCGAGAATCGCAATATTATAAACTATAAAATGTACACCGGCAAACAAAAACGATAATCGCAATATTACGTTTCGTCTACGTTATAAACACTCTGTATTCGCGGTGTTTGCCGCCGTCACTATAATGACTCAACCGTCATGATTTACTGGAGGCATTTCTCATATTTCCCGCCGTCGAGGGAGTGAAAAAAAATTATTATGTACGTTAGCCCATCTATCGCTTTTGATGGACCGCCGTGCGTTTCCCTCTCGGAACTGTCGCGGCGCGAGTGAGCGTGTGCCGACCATTATAATATTATATGAATGTGCATATTATTAGATATAGGTATTATATTACGCAAGAAACCAAAATAAATAGCTATTCACGAACCTTTGATCCAAGTGAGACAAACATATTCTTCTTCTTCTTCTCCAACTTTTACAGTCCATTAAGGATCTTTGCTTTCTCGACCACACATCTCCATCTATATCTGTCTTCAATCCTTGTTTCTTCTGAGATTTCCATAAGGTCTGTCTTCATCCTTTCCGTCCATCACCCTCTCGGTCGACTCCTGGGTCTTTTTCCATTTAATGTTCCTAATAAAAATGTTCTTTGCAGTGCCTTTGAAGCTTCAAATATAACCCACCCATTCTAATCTTTTACTTTTTAGATACGAACTGATAATGGGTTTATGAAATAAACTCTTTTAAATTAAATATAATTATCTTTATATATTCTCCATTCTCAATTATAGGACATAAATTCAGCGCAGTACTTTCCTTTTAAAGATGTTCATCTTCTCCTCATCACCCTTAATCACCATCTAGGTTTCACACCCATACGTCAATACCGGGCGTAAAAAAAGTGGAGTATATATATATATAAGGTGGAAAATAGATATTCTTTTAAAATTCGACGTTTTAGATACAGAAAATCAACACGACAACGCGTTTGGAGACCAAAGTAACACTGTTGGCAACACATTTTGTAAAACGTTTCGTTAAAAGTTGGCGATTTCTATGTTTTTCGGACAATACAATTGTATTTCCACGTAGGAGGTAATAAATATCAAAAAGTGTTGTGCAACATTGTTGGCAACAATTTATTTTTCTCGTAATTTTGTTGACCACATTTCTGGCCGTTATACATTATTTTTATTTGATTATTTCTACTGCATAGATTTAATAATGTGTACTATCACTATAGCCTATTTGTATTTGAAAATATTTTTACTAAGTACACAAGAAAAATTGTGTCCAAAAGAAATTGGATTTAAATAGCCAAAACATCTATACTATAAGTAAGTGTAACACTAAGTAGAACGTGGACAATAATAATACCTATTGCATTGGCCTGGACGTGGAATAATGGCATACGGAATGGCAATCACAACCCGGCAACCTATATGTGACAACATCGGGACTCCTGAGATTTAATAATAACCACTTTATAAATTTTAATAAAAATCGATTTGAATATTATATGAATTGATCAGGATGAGCGTCGACGTCGTTCGTTTTGCATTAAAATAACAATACAAAATTACTCGGAATATTGTATTTTTTTTTCTTTCGTTCTTATCGCGCTCTATTTCTTTCGGCTTTGACCGTGTATCGGTATTTATACAGCAGCACGGTGCAAAGATAAAATGTCAAATGTCTTTTTTTCAAATGTCACAACCGTTTACCCGTCACTTTCAAAGACGTTCAATCTTTATTTTCATTTCCCGAGGAATGAAATAATAATGGTTTGTACACAGTTTTCAAAAACACGTGTGCACTCTAGCTATTACACGTAGAAAATATTTGTAATTTACTAAAATATTTTATTTTTTTACACGGGTACTAAACGACTATATTCAACCCACACATTATAATTATTATTCAATTACAGAAATCAATATCAGTTGTTCCACTTTTAAATTTTCGTTATCATACCTATTATTATTATGTCTCATACACGAGTAAGTATATGAAATGCAGAATAAAGAGAGATAATTTTATTTTTTAAACGTAAAAAATAATTAAAAATCGATTATAAACAAATTTTTTTTTTCGCTGTGTTTGACATAACTATAATACTATACAATATATCATAATAGGTGTAAATTTAATTATTCAAAACACACATTTCTCCAGTAAAATGCATCAACAATATTATCGTTTTCACATTAGAAAAAAAAAATGATAATATCAGAATAATCAAGGCACAATTTATAATAATAGTAACGTTACTGCAAAAGTTAACATTTATTGCAAAATATAATTTAAACGCGCACTATTATCAAGTATGAAATATTGTATTTTACATGTCCAATTGTTCGTGATTATAATAATTTTACGAAACCAATACATTATAATTTATACTTCATAATATTATATTTATATATATTCGTATAAATATATATGTATATATATATATTATAGTGTACTTATATTAAATTATAATAGATAGGCCATGTAATTATAAACGGTTTTCAAGGTGATCGTATAATAATTTTTTATTTTTTATTCATACAATAGCCGAAAATGACTACCTCACAATTATCTTCTACCATTATAATGTTATTAAACGTTGGAACAATGTTAATATTGCAAAACAATAATTTATAGTTTTGGTAGGTAATAATTTACAGCGTAGAGATAATTATTGTATAAACGTATATATATTTTTAAAAGTATATTAATTAAAGAGAACCTTCAGCGTGTGCATTTTTAATAACATTATCCATTCTTGGAAAAAGGAAAAAAATAATAACAGTGTAAAGATACAAATTCAATATATACCTATTACATTATACCGTATTATTATCCTATATAGTAATAATTATATATCTACAAATTAAATTTTCATTAAACGTTAAAAAATAGATACCCATTAATACGTTATTTATATAATTTCTCTGTGATGACATTATTATTTATTCATAAACATCCATATAGGATACGATAGGTTTATGATTATTATTATGTTTTTTTTCGGATAAAAAAAAACTTTTTAAAAAAAAACAATATAATAATATAACCCGGGCCTGAAATTCGCACAATCCTTGAATATAGTATAATATAGTAGCACAATATGACCGGCGTATATGCACACATATAATATTATATTAAAACAAATTAATAATAAAACAACTCTTTACATAATTATAGCAATAAAAATAATAGCGTGTTAGCCCCTTTTCTGTCACTTACAGTATTTTAATAGGTAATAATTATTATAAATTATAATTACTATTAGTATTAGGAGACATTGCTCGGTTAAAAAACGTAAAAAGCACGTAATGTTTTAACTTTTTAAACCTAAGCAAATTATCGTTTAATATTAATTTTTTTAAAGAAAAAAATCAATACTTACGTATTTAAGTTGCGTTAATTAAAAATTACCTATAGATAAGTGTTGTAATGATTTTTAAAAACTAATTAAAACCAACATAAATTAATTAATAAAATTAATAGTACGAAATGTTATCAACAAATTCATAGAGATTTATATTGTAATTGTTACCTACTGTCATTAATTAATCCTATATACTTACCTACCTAATATGAAATCGCTCTTTTTTATTTATTTTTGAAATCATTTCCAGATCGTCATTTTCCTTCATTTACTTGGTCTATTTACACACTCAATATCATTTCTCGTCTTATTATTTTCTCTCAATAAAGCATATTAAATATATCTTAATATATATTATAAATATTAAAATATGATATAATATTAATAGTCATATTTCTACAGCATAACATCATAATCAACTATCTTTGATGGATCATTTGATTTTTAACTGGTCTATTCGTATGTAATCGAATAACAAAATTACAAATAAAAATTAATTCGTAACCATTGTGTTTAATCATTCGCCAAATTTATTTTTCTACATTTAGATCGATTTTTCTCAACGCGAACGGTGTAAATTCTTAGATCTGTTTTGAAAATCAAACATATGTATATTTTCGATAGCTTTATATTTTAACATGGCCATTATTACTATAATCATTCATCACCATCGTTGTTATTATTTTTATTATAACCTTACCCCATAGATTAAAGATGATGATGACGCGAGACCTCCTCTGACACGCTCACACCCACGCACGCACATATCACATATGTGTAAATAAATCACGGGTGGCGTCGCTCGGTAGATATTATATAAATATATATAAACTAAATTGATGTCTTCTGTTTATATATACAACATCACATATCTGTCAACTACCGCGTTGTCAATGACCATATTTAGTGAAAAAAAAATGAAAAATAATATTTAAAATATTATAAAATCAACCGTAATAGTAATGTAGGAGCGATCGAAATAATAAATACTAAAAAGTCATAGCGTACAACATATTGTACGAAACGAAAACAAAAGTACCTATAACTAAAAGTTTCATCTCTCTAATAAACATAATATTATCGAATTATTTTACCGATAGGTGTAAACTAATCTTGTGACAATATTATATCCGGAGGTATATAATATATCACTGCAGGAAATCACGACATTATATTACCTAGGGTGAAATTATAGTTGGATTTTTTTCATCATCATTACTTTTTTTCTCTACATTCAATACTCTAATAAGTATCTACCGTCGGTATAATAATATCCTGGGAGTTTTTATCCTTAATCAATAACGAACATACATCCTGTTAAGCAAGTACTTATAATATAATATCTTAAAAACTTTTTATGTTGAACTTTGAATGACGTCTTTCGTACTGTTTAATAGTATTATACCTTATTCATAATTAATATAATAATAAAACATTATTAGTATGGCTTGTATGATACTTCGGTCAAATAAGTTTCAATAAAAATAATAATGTAAACTTTATAAACTATAATAATATTGATTACAATAATTGTCCAGTTTTCCCTTCATTCATTATGTCAGATAGATAATGAATGAATGATAAAAAAAGTATTCGTGTGAAGTGTTTCGAATCTTCGTGAATTGGATACATGTTTGACAAATAAAGCATAAGAAAGATGCTTAAAATGGTTTAAAATGTTGTGATGAAATTACTGATAGAGTTTAGGGATTAAGGATCAACGATAGCTTGTTTAATGAACTAGGTGAATCTAGAGAAGAAATATTATGTGAAATTAAAGGAAGAAGATATAGTGATTATTGGGATATATTATTAAAGACTTAACGATGAATTATACAACAAAATAATTGAAGGAAAAATTCAAATTTCTATTAAAGTAAATAGAGACAGAAGAGTAAAGGACACCCTTGGACAACGATCGTTAAAAATTAATTTTCAATGTCAGACTAAGGAGTTATATGTAACCTGAAAAGACTTACAAGAGCGCCTATAGTAATAAGTAGTAATTGTGAGAATATAGAAGAAGTCCACTAAACCAATCTTAGGATTGAACATCAAGAGAGGAAAAAAAAAATAACCATGATAAAACGATAAAGCAGGTGACCATAATGTGTGTAATGTTTGTCTTTATATTAATATGTTATTATTTTAAAATATAATCACTATATAATATTGAATTCAAAATTTAAACTAAAACTCATTTCACCATCTCAACAATGGACGGGAGAGAGTGATTTGCGAAAATTTTACTCCACGTATCTTAACGATGTTCACTATAGTAATTTATTCTATATAGAGGCCGATAGTACAAATCTGTTGTTACACTGTCGTACAGTGAGAATTACTACGCCGGATCTGTGTCCTTCGGGCGGCACGTTTGATTTTTGAACGGAAATAATATATTATTTTATATTAAATTGGGTAACTATTTCTGTCCCTTTTTAAAAGCGATACATTGATATGATGGTACACACACAATAAGATTGAATAATACTAATACCCACTGCCGATTTCGTTACGCACAAAAATGCGGATACACGATAATGTTCACTGGAAAAGGCGTGTATGCAAAGGGAAAACGATATATAAATCACGATATTACAATGGCAACACGTGCCAGATAATAAAATAGTCCGCCAACACCGGTAGTTGGGGTGTAGAGAATTCCATAAGAATTCCAATATTTTGGTGATCAAAGAGATCGAAAAATGTTTAATTGGAATATTTTATAGAGTACACTATACCTCTCACTCTACCTATCATGAATAGTATTCTTGACAATAAATACGGATTTATAGACAGACATATTTTTTAATTTCATATTTTTTTTATAATATTGCATAAACTATATTGTGAATCTATACATTGTGACACAAGATAGTTATTTATGCGGAAATTAAATTAATTTTATATTCATATCGTTTATGAAGAATTTCGTGTGTAAAAATGTGTTTTATTTCGTCTACAAACTTGTTGTTCGTTTAAGATTTCCGCGCAGTAGTAAATTATAAAAATACGGTATTTAAAATGCACGAGTCATTTGTTTGTTATTCTTTTTAACGCAATACAAGTTAATTTTAAACTTTATAAAAAAAAGCGTGTAATAAAATGTGTTCTTTGAAAATATTTCAAATTTATTGCTCCCCTAAGCCACTTTTTAAAATAAATTTTGTACCAGATTACCGATTTCATTTATTTATTATTTACAACTTGAACTGTTGTAACGACTAACATATAATGCCATATCTGGCATCTGCTCTGAAAATATTATGTCTCGGAAGATAATTAATTGGATAAAATAAGTTAATGACGGTTAGCACATAAAAAATATAAACACATTTTGTAACTATTGTTTTTACAAAAAGATATGATTACGTTGACAAAATGTATTAATAATATAACAATACATGTTTTTGTGTACCTACCGAATACACATTTATATGATTTATTTGCGACGATGGAAAAAAACTAATTATCCTAGGTAATATAAAGTGTTATTATATGATTTTTTTTATCTTTAGGCGTTGGTCATAATTATATAAATAAACTTTTTGACTGTCTAACAGTACTTATTATTCTTATTTTTAATTTTTTTTTTATGGAATTATACCAAAATATATTATATATTATCACGTGTAAAATAAAAACGTAGAACTATAAATTTTAAATATGATATTCATTGGATATTCAAGTATTAAATTAACTTAATATTTTAGAAGGATTTTAACTTTTATATAATATATCTAATATATTATTTAAATTTATAATGTATTACAAAATGTGAAGTAGAAAATAAGCCAATAAAACAATCATATTAAATTATAAAACAAAAATTTCTAGATACGATTTAAAATTGTAAACATCAAGCTATACCAAGATTACGCCCTCGTAAAAAAATTATCAAATAATATCTACTATCATAACTAGAGACCGGATTTTTATATTTTAACATATTTTTACTTAGAGTATGCAGCTCCAATTGAATGACCTTTCTCAATGATTTATTTCCCTATGAATTGATATACAAAAAATTTTAGCGCATAAGAAAAGCATAGTTTAAGGTTAAAAATATTTTGTGCAAAACGATATGATGTAATAATGTATTGATTGAGGTTTTATTTGAACATTTCACAAAAAATGTAATGGTTTTGAAAAAAATACAAAAAGAATTATAACCTTCGTCAATTTCTACCTCCAAGATGCTATGATTTGATCATGTGAAGTTTACCGTTCAACTTGAATGTGATATATTAATATATCAATATGAAAAGACGCGACACAATATTAATAATGAAACGAATTATTTAATATTTATTAATTTATTATTCAAAATATGTTATTTTTATTTTATTTTATTTTTTTTTTTTTGAGTTTATAAGGATAAATTTTATGTATATAAAATATAACTATTATATATTGTTACTTTTATTTGTTTTTCAATACCTATATAATAAATTTTTGTGAAACATTATATATTTCCAAAAAAGAATATGTGTATGCATATAAAATATTATTTTGACGAAATTATTGAGAATAAAAACATCTTATATTTAGGTTTATAAGCGCATATAAATCCGATATTTAATTATAGCCTATTAACCACGATTATATATATATATATATATAGATAACTATGCCTATATTTATTACAAACTACTTCATTTTACATTTTACAAATGAAATTATAAAATAATTATTTTATGTTGTATTAAATTTATTTTACTTGTTACATATAGTTTTGTATTAATATAATTTGTTAAGTACTAACTCATAAAGTCATAACTTTTATGAAATAAATGGATAATTATTTTACTGTATTTGAGAAACATAGAAAACAAAACAATGTAAAATATGCGTAATATTATATCAACGTGAAATAATATTTATTTTTAATAAATTAAAATATCTTACAATAAAGGTCAAATCACAATCAAAGTTTTTTGCTATTATTTTTGAAAAAGATTTTTATTCATTATAGGCATTTACGGTACTGTAAACATTTTATTATATTCTATTCTATTAGTATTTTATTTACATTTTTTTATAAGTCCTTAAAAAAACAAACAAATATGAACTATGGAGAATATTGTCAACTTGTGACAACAAATAAGAAATTATTAAAATATTTTGTGAAATGACTTTATAGTAAAATATTATAAATATTTAAAAATTTTAATTTTATTTGAAACTCATATTACGTTCAAATGGTATTACCTATAAATAATAAATATATATTGTCAATATTATTATAATAAATTAAAACTTTTTTAAGATAAACAACCATAACCCTTACGAGTACAAGTTCATAATTTTAATAACGTCCAAAAATGTAGTCTCATTAATAATAAAAGAAACGTCATCGTTAGAATAGAATATGAGAAACATATTATGGATTTTAACTGAGAATTTTATTGACAGTGCTATTTGTTTGTTTTTGTAAAACAAATAATTCGAAATTTAGATATATTAACTTTTATCATTTTTTTAGTTATCGCTAAACAATTATTACGAAATAATAAATTAACAAATAATATGTTGAGTTCATTTTCATTTTTAATAATTACAATAATAATGTTTCTTATTTTATAAACCTATTTGAAATCGTACACATGAGTACCTCTACCTACACTCTTGTAATTTGATGAATATTTGATCGTAATAATTTTTAAATTTTTTTTTTTCAACGTATGCATCTAATTGTAATATTTAAATATGATGACACATCTTTTGTCGATAATATTATTACAAATACTATTTGGTTTTTGACATCGAATGAATAATAAAATAAAACTTTATGGTAAAGTTTCAAATTTAAAATAAAATTACGTTGGTACATTATTCATTAAATTTCATGTTGATACACAATGCTGCTTAGCAAATGGTCGAACAACGAACAGAGATAACTGACAGCCGGTTCATGGTGCGAAGACGATATAATATAATTTGGTCGTCGAGTGAAATATGACGTTTTAGGGTCATCAATCGTCCAGAGATGTTTTTATTAAATGCTGTCCGCCGTTGTTCCATTCTCTTCCCCTCTCGTTCAACTCTTCTTGTATAATGATCGCGGTCTTGAAACCCTATTCTCTCGTCGCTAACACTGTACGCGTGAAGGGAGACCGTTGATGGTACGGACAACAAACAGGAAGCTCACGGCCAATTGTTCCGTGCTAATTAGGAAACACATTGTCGCGACGCAGACGGAGTGACGATGAAAAATGATCGTCGGAAATTAGAGACAGACTTTAGCTGGCCAAAGGATACGCGATCTCTATTATTATATAATATAATATTATAAGAACAAAATATTGAAAAACTTATTCTTTCGAAACATTCGAATCCTAAATCAACAAAAATTTAACTTTGTAAACCGTAAAAATTCTACTCCATATTGGAGTGTGTATAAGTTTTCGACGTTAAAAATCATATTTTCGATCTATTCATATACAGGTTTTTCGGCATAGGTACTTACAAGATAATATACCCGTGGTTCAAAAACCAGTGGCGGCTCGTCAGGGGAGTCTTTGAGACGGCGACTCCCCATAAAAAAAAGTAGTAACGCAATCAAAAAGTTTGAAGAAATTAGAAAATTGCATTATAATTTAATATTTACTCATTTTGAAAATAATTGTTATGGTTTTTCCTTTTTCGATATTAATATTGATAATATAATATTTTGTAACCTTTTTTTACATTAATAATGATCAATAATAATAATACGAGCGAAAAATATCGATAAACGATGATGGTCGCTAGTTCGGGAGTCTGCCGTTCGAGAAACTCAATTGTGTATACAAAATTTTATATGCATGACAATGCGGAGGATGGGGGTAAATTGTATAGATGTTATTTAGTACATTGAGACTAGACTCATTCAAAGTTTCTACCGTCACGTATTTTTCTGTAAATATGAAAACCTGCAGCGTGTCTTGCATCCGAAAAAAGAAAAAAAGAAGAATTGAATTAGAATATAAAATAATATAAATTATCTATTCTTATAATTAAAAATCTATTACAATTATAATAATAAAAAAAAGGTTTTTTTATTAAATTTTCAGTTTCTCTAATAAATTTAGTTGCGAGCCGCTACTGTCAAAAACATTATTTTTAGATTTGTTCTTTCTCAAAGTCTTAAAATTTCGTAATTCAATCGTTTCGAATTGAACGATATAAAATGTTTAAATCATGCAGAGATACACAATACTAATACACTATGCTATTAGCATCAACTATCGCTTCCGTTGCTGCTGTTCACTACACTCTCGTTTTGACTATTATCTTCTTCTCTCCTGCGAAAATGATTAATGACAACGCGAGCATCTACTCGGACACGACACACCGACCGCACGAGACCTTACAAAATATTTAAAACGATTATAAATTATAGTAGTATAATATGTCGTGGTCGTCTTTCCCAATGTATATTCTTTATAGCTATTGTACGCGATGAGTATATATATATTATATGTACTCAATTTTTATTTAAGAATTATAACATTCGCTTTATAAGTCACGCGAGATATTCTTCTTCTTAAGACCTACGTAAAAAAAAAAAAAAAAAAAAAAAAACAAAGTAGAATAATGACAAAACGTCTAAAATATTACATAATAAATGAATGAATGAAGATGAAAACCTAAAAATAAATGGACGGTTGTTTGACAAATTTCGAGTACGCTCGATTTATGAATGTACTATTTAATGACGAATAATGAGTTAATTACAATGGTGTGGCCGTGGTAATTGATGGCTTCCATATTTTCGTTCATTTTTTTCTTGTCGGGGAAGATAAAATATTTTCTATACAATATCTTGAGATTATATCCATGATAAAATCTCTCTACCAAAATAATATGATTTATTTTCGATGTCATCCAATTGTTTTCCTCATATCGAAATGTATGTTTATTAAAAAATTATTGTTATCAGTTGAGTTAAATTATTTTATTTAAAATTATTCCTTTATCTCTCGACCAAATTATTATACATTTAAAAAGATAAAATATAAATTCTTTCTTACCGTATGATGGGTTTCATATTATTTTGTTGATTATTAATTGCAGACACTTGTCATATTTTGATTTAAACGATCTGTGTTTATATATACCTACATATATTATGTCGTAACCCATTTGTAAAACTGAAAACTTATTATACTTATTTATATACAGCATGTCAGCATCTATTTTAACATCAGTTAATAGAACGTTTAGAGTTAATAGAACGCTCTGAATATAATTGTATGATGTTAATGGTTATAAGGTCATGTACAGTGATTGACACCTGACTTCCCGATGCAAATGAGATGTTTGATTGACATCCAAAAGATATCCTCTACATCAATATGACATAGACGGTTTTGTTTTTCTCCATAAAGATTTGAATATTATTTGATAAGACATTTATGTCATATAATAGGTAATTATATAGCCTTCTAAGACTTTCGCCTTTTTAATCAAATTTATACTATATTAATATATTATTTAGGTTTATTTGTTTACAATTATATTTGCACATAGGCACACAGGACTACAGGGCCGAATTTAGAGGGAGCAACGGTCCCGCATTGCCTCTAATGGCAATTTTTAAAAGGGTGCAAAATGTTTACTTGACCAGCAAATTTCATATATTACATATATGAACATACACTACACATATATTACATATACATTTTATATATTATAGAACTAAGGCAGCTATCGTGTCATTGATGGACATTTAATTCCAAAAAAATTATTGATAATTTTAAACATAATATTTTTTTTATGTGCTTTAAATCTTTTGTGTATTTCATAATTTTATTATGTAAGAATTTCTACTTATATTTGAATAGAAATAAGTATACCATTTTTTTTCTGCATTATATGGCTACTTTTACTTATGAAAATATGTGTTCGTTTTTTTTAATTTTTTTTAGGTAAGGTTAGTGATGCCCAAGGTCAGCAAAAGTCTAAATGCGGCCCTGGGCGACCATATAAAATAATAATAATAAATTCTAATTCAGAAGAAATAAACTGATGCCGTGATTCATGATCATGAAATAGATTACGATTGAAGAGAATTGTGATGACCAGTGACATACAAATGCGGTACGATGTGTTTGGTCCATTTATAAATTGGCATTTTGGATCGAGACGAGCTGAATTCCCTTCTCAAAATTGCGTACGGTATTTGCGGAGTACATAGCATCGCGGAATTGGCCTCGACCACGGTTGCGGTTTCCTCGCGCGCCGGTGGAAGATACGGTAACGACAAATGACACTTCGTTGGCGACTGACCAATAGGATACGCGGTGGACCTATTGCCAAATTTAATGGATCAGTTAATGAATATTTCAGTAAAAATATGCGTGCTGTGATGATCGAATGACGTGGAAGATAAATGCAATTCTATGCATCGCATTATTCACGTGTTTGAATATATTTATTTGAATTCATCAGAATGTTTGAATTTACGAGGTGTACGCGCGTTGAATCATTATATAGTGTACTGTAGTAATGTTAAAAAAAAAAAAAAAAACAATTATAAAGCGAACATTTCGTTTTTTATAAATAAAATGTCTACGTCGTAATATAATATAGTCCAGTGATATATTTATTTAAAAATACTAATGGAATACTAACTTTAGACATTGTTTATTATAACTTTACAGTAGTCGTAGTAGGGAGGGGGGTGGAAAAGAGAGGATTTTTTGAGGAGACCACATTTTTTAATGAATGATATCCATTCCTCTATTTATATGTCCGTAACTATGCATCCCACGTTAACTTTATATTAAAATCAGAATTTCATTGAACCTTTCAATTCGTATTTCATAAACTATTCAGCAATATGTTATAGACATTTTTGAGGGAGAGGGGAAGCCCCCATTGGGTTTGTAAAAAAAATATTAGGCTTCACTTATTTTGACTCACTTAGGCCACTGATAATTTACAAATATTTAAAATAAAAGCAGAAAAAATTATTTATTGTATAATCAATTTTTTTTTAGTTTCGCAATTAAAACTAAATTAACTGATTTATTTTCAACAGAGTAATAATATTTAAAATATATATTTTATAAGGTCTTTAATTGAATAATAATAGAATAATTATAATGGAAATACTTTTGGAATACTTTAAAGTAAAAAGTTTTTTAAAAATGTATTCCTAATTAATGATTATTAATGGATCATTTATAATCAATTTAATATCTTCAACATAATATATCGTTTTGAGGAAAATAGCAAAATCGTTAATAACGCAGAACATAAATTATGGTATTTAAATTTAAATTAAAGTATTTATATTATACATCAATTATTAAATTTCAAAAGAGCCTATTTCAGAGACGATATCATATTTTTCCGTAAAAGAAGTTACAGATTATTAAGTTGTTGATTTTTTTTTAATACGTTGTAACTTTTTTGTCAAAAGACGAAAAACATTATCTAACCATTCTTTTGGTTAACTTGATAGTTACTAACACTTGACAGAATAAATAGGATAATAAAATTATGCTATATTTTATATCCGAACTACTGATATCAAATGTTTTTGAAGCTACATTAGGGCCATATCGTTTAAAGCAGTGATAATGTTTGTAAAATATGGTTTCATCCTCGAAAGGGTAATTACTTGGGTATATTTTATGTAGGTAAAAATCACCATCGCCCACGAGACACTAAAAGAAGGAATATATACGTTAATAGGATACTTGTCTAATATAGCATTATAATTTGATTACCTTGGGTCTAGAAACGTAACAGAAATGTCTTTGGTAAGTCATCAGTGTCTTAACTACGTTATAATCCTAAACCTTTATATTTTTAAATGTATAAATTGATAACAATATTACTTTAAACAATTAAGGTATAAAGTATGATTATCTTCTATAATATTTATAAGGCTATAATATAACAGCTTTACAGGTTCATCGATATTAACATATTATACTAAGACTTAAATTTGACTAATATATTTTTATGTCGTAATATAATAATAAAATTATATTATACCTATGTATTAGGTATATTGTTTACGTAATATTATATTATTGCATTACCAAATAATATATAAAGTATATAAGCAATTATTGAAAAATCCCTGAAATTACAATTATAACCGTATGTGTTTTATATTTTCAAATTTGCTTTTGAGTGAAATATTCGTAGTTTATCAAAAATTAGTAAGTATGTAACAGTTTAAATAGATTAGTGTGATAAAAAGAGATGTCATATTTTACAATATACAGTCCTATAGTTAATTCCGTTATTTGTATAATATTACAGGAGTTATAGTCAAATTATAGCTGATAATATTATTTTGTTTGGCACTTCCTTGTTGTATAATAATGATCACATATTCTCATTAAAATATAACTTATTATATCATTATATAATTAGAATAAAACATACATCAAATATATATTATTATTACCGTTATGTTTTTATGCTAATTGTTAGATTTATATAATTATAATTATTATTATTATTTTTATTGATATTAAATTATGTTGCATATTGATACTTGCCACAAGTTTAAAAAACAAATTAATATTGAATTTTACAATCTATAATTATTGTTGTGTTAGATGAAAATACTATAGATTCGAATTATTAATATTCTTAAACCCTAGCAGCAATCATGGTCACCGTAGATTGTAAAATTATAATTATTATTTAAATATTCGTAATTAGATTATTCAAAATTCTCTTAGAACGTGATGAATGTAAACACGAAATCTGTAGTCTTAGGGCGGGCTTACATACTCGAGGAAATCATAAAAGTGATCGTGTTTTACGTCGAAATATTTACATAAATTGTTGTTACAGAAAAAACGTGACAATTTTGCCGTAGGCGAATAAAAAAAATTGTATTTTTATTCTATATATGATCTGTTGTTATTTTAATGAAATCTAATTAATTTGTTATATCTACACAGGTAAATTATTATGATCATCGTATATATTTTATAATGTAGAATGTTCTTATTCTAAAACTTGTTTGCCACTATTATCCTACTGAGCTATAATAATATATTAATTATAATAGTATAATATATTATAACGTATTGTGTGTTTTTTTTTGTTTTAAAGTTCTAACGCAATACCTAATAACTTTGTTCCGTACGACGAAAAAGTTGTAAAAATAAATAGTATTTCGCAATTTAATTTTGGCGTGCTAAGTAATAAATGCATATTTCTACTTCCTAGGTAAAAGTATAAAAATACACATAAATAAACTTCTGTAATACATACAGAATATATATATTTTTTATTTGATTAATTAAGTAAGTTCTAAAACTATATAGGGTGCTGGTTTCTAGCGATAATTTGATATATATCAATCTAAACTGGTGAAATTGATTATTTTTAATGTCTATTAAAAAAAAAATAATAATTAATTTAAAAATAATACAAAATTAAATGTATAAAAATCTAATTTCATAAATATAGGTAAAAATAGTCGAAAATGTTAATATGGTGAACACAGACTGTTAAATTAATAAACAGCTATTCTCCCCGAACAATGGCAAGCAAACATATTATTTTAATTACTTATATGTAATAAAGTTAATATTTTTTTTTAATTTTAGATTACATCTTGATAAAACAGCTGTTATTAAATAATAAATCATTAATAAGTAAAACGACAAAATTATTATTATTATTATTTTTAAGTAACTTTTAGGGCATAATATTTCATATATTATATTTTAATTTATATTTTGTAGTTTTTTAGGTCGTAAATATCATGACCTTATATGCATAGTTATTAATTATTATCATCATAATATATCATAAAAAATAATATAATAAACCGATTTATATTCATTTAACAGACCATTGTTGGGTGTAGCAGTTTTTAATTATTATTATCGATTACAATTATTACTATTTTTTATTCAACTTATCAATATGAATGCAAACCCGTACGTTAATAATATTAATTTGTTATAATCAATACACGAGCAAAATTTAACGAGTCTCGATAATTAAATTTCAACACGGTTATTTTTAACATTCAGTAAAGGAGTTGCAGACAGTTCGTGATTTATACCACGATACTATAAATTATAGACATGCAGGAGTAAATAAATTATTAAAACAGCAATTAGTATTAACCATTATTTAATATAATATGAAATATTTTTATTTTAAATCCATTTCAATCTTCATTAAATTCATATGATATACTAATTAAAACATTAAATTATATTCTAAATGGATATATTTTATAAATAATAAATTCATAAATCTAAATAAGTATAAATTATGACTTGGCTTTTCGATAACATAATTTTAATTTTATGTTTTTTTTTATAATAAATTAATATATTATATAAAATGTAATAGTTTTAAAACAAACATACACAATTTTGGTACTTTTTATCTATTCAAATTTTTTTATATTAGCTTTTTGTAAATTAATAGCCACCTGTATAAGAGTGTAACCATTCATAATATTATTTCAATGTATATATTTTTAAAAATCTAAAACCATTAGTTTGTAAATATGATTTTATAAATTTTGTTATTTTCATTAAATATTAATTTTAATTTATATATATTATTTATGCCTAAGATTTTTACACATTACCAGAAGAACGGTATATGAGATACCATGCCTCTGTACGACACTTCTTGACTAAACATTTAATATTTTTCAAGTTCACTATAAATATTTATTATACATACGTTAGGTTAGGTTAGATTACGAATTCCACTTGTTTTTATGCTATAATAACATGTTAAAAATTTATCTTGTATATGGTAATTAAAACATTTTTATAGTTTTAACTTTAAGTATTATACGAAATGTACATGAACTGAAATCCATCAACTGAAACTGAACGTCGTTGATCGTATCGATTGTATCAGCAATCATATTCCAACGAAATCTTAATCGGTTTGAACATTAATTGTAACGTGTTTTAGTGATAATAGTATATATATAGTTGTTAATATAGTTTAAACAAACATTCTATAAACTCGTAGACGTCAATTACAGCGTGTCGTACGATCGGCGTTTGAATCGGAAACGAAATAAAACGATTAAAAACGGTTCTTCGTCGTTGCGGGTGGAAAGTAATCAAAAACGTCTCGATCAGGCACGTAATATATATATATAATATAGGTACCTATATACCTTTGTATAATATTAATATTGTGTTATTCGATTGTGTGCTGGAAAAACGCGCACTCGATGTCGGAAAAACGCGCAAGCCATTCAGTCGAGCAAAAGACCGGAACGCGTTTTCCTTTCAATACGCGCGCATTCACGAAATACAATAATAAAATATATTATTATAAACTACGCGACAGAAGGAAAAGGAGATGATCGACTGCGGGCCTGCTTACACGGCCTCGCGAGACGTCATTACAAGGCAAATGGTTTTGGATACTGCAGAGAAAAAATGGCGAAAGAGAGAGAGAAATCGAATTCAAAATTATCCATACAAACCCTTTTTATTATCGCACGTACCAACGGGTATACGGTATATACGGTCGGAAGGAAATTTCATGTTCATTGTACGATAGGGGAGAGAGGGTAAAATGCGTCGTGTCGTTGACGTGTGTCGCTTTCCCTTCCTCGTCTGTATCATTCTCCTATACGACTGTATACAGAGTGATTCGGCACAATTCCTCGTCCGAGTCTTTAGCCTGCACCAGCACCACTATGCACGGAATAAATTTGAAAAATTTAAACACGCTCTATATATATATATATATATATATATATTGCAATAGTCAGATTTTATATGTTACTCACAGTATGATAAATGTAGTAATTTGATTTTTTCTCCCTTTTTAATATTCATTCATCTGATTTTTCTAACTTTTTTATATAAATATACCTATCATAATCACAACTTCGATAAGTAGTAAGTATAGTAAATAATCTATAATATAAAAAGGTATAAAAGGCATGCAAATTATTAAACAAGATTAGGTTATAGTATTCACAACTCAAGAATATTTCTTACATTTTAATTTTCTAAATTATAATTTATAAGCTATATACGTTAGTATTGTGACTAAATATTAATAGTGTTGAAATGTAGAGACTTGTATTTAACATATTTCTATATTTTAAGGTCAAATTTGTATAACTGACTAAACCTATTATTATATGGGGTCATTAGAAGTCTACTAAATGAAACTATTTTAAAGAAACGCGCGATTAATTGGAAATTTTATTTTTAATTAAATATCCGACTAGAGGAAAAACTAGAGGAACTAGAGGAAAATTGGGCATTCACAATTAAGGAAATAAAAATAGGTTTGTATCGCTTTGTTTTAAACTAGTGGTCCGACAAACAAAAATGTTGCAAAGTATTAAAATACAATAAAGTATTGCAAAATGGATTGTAATGATGACGTAAATTGTGCCCGAAAAAGGGAAACAGTTGTAAATAGCGTCCAACATATTTTTAGGCAAGTATAAATTTCTACGTAGTAAATTATGTGTATAATAGTCATTTATCAATATTCAGAAACTAAGAGAGGCAGCTATCATTCTATCAATATATTTCAAAACTTTATATCATATAGATAATTGTTTAAAAATATTATTAATAAATTAATAAAATATATGTATTTTTATTTATTATAATATAATAATAAAATAAGCTTCACTTGAATACGAAGGATGCAATTTCCAATCGCTCGTAAAAGTATATAGATCCAGAGGTGACCACAAGTAAAAATTCAAGGTGGAGGGGGGACAAAAAAGTAAAATGTTTTTTTTAATTTCGTTATTTATGTAATATCTTATGAAATTTCATCTGTTCTGTGATTAAATTATAAATTATAATGGACAGTGTCTTTATGGTTATCACGCTAAATGTTAATAGATAACTATTAATATAATTGCAAAATGGCATTATAGGGATGTAAACTCCCTCCCCTGCCCTTCCCGTGGGTGCCACGTATAGATTGAATGAGGTAAAATAAAATTTTCGAAAAAACGTGCTTATAAAATAACGTTGGTTTGGTGAATCGCCCTGTATACACATATAGAATTATAGACAATAAAAACGCGATATTCTGATCACTCTGTAGTATGAGTACGATGAAATATATTACACGAACAGTAGACGAAGCGTAGTGCGTAGTTAACCTTTTCCTGGAGGATCGGCAAAACGGATGAGACCGCGGCTGTGAATTATTACGACCTTTGCGCCGCCATACAACTACTATAAGCTTTTTTCCTCTCGTCGTCGTCGAACTCTATATTTTTCTCTGTTTTTCACCGGAACCGGAACGGTCCGACCGCAAACCGTGCCACACTCTTTTCCGCCCGCCGCCGCCGCATCCGTATCTATCCAGAACGCCGCCGTCGATTTATACGCTCGTTCGGGCCCCGTCGACAAAACATTTTAACAAACAACCGCCGTCGTTCCGACCAGATTTATTTAGCTCGTCGCGGTTCGCTGTCTTCGCAACAAATTCGCATGCTTTTTGCCACCGTACCGAATTATTTATCTCTCCGATCCCGTTCGCGGTTCGCATATATTGTACAACGTATTATATTGCGCACGCTGGCGACTGTATTTCGAGGGGCGAAAGGGGTGATAGACAATCTCACACCTGGATTTTTTATATCCTCACGAATCACTATATCGTTCAGGATCGCCATTTCGGTATTTTTTTGGGACGACGGGGGAAGCGAAAATTGAAGCGGGGTGAGTTTTACGCCGATCGGGCTAATTTTTTTTGTTTATTTGTTGTTAGATAACTTCATTAATCATGCATTTTACGGGAATATACAATGTTTTTTTTAGTTATAATTAGAGCTGAGATTTTAATGTTCTAAATCCCTGAATAAGGCCCTTAAAAAACGCAGAAATGACTTGAACAACTCAAAAAATGCACTTAAAAAACCTAATAATTGCCTTTAATAAAAGATTATTAATAGTTATATATAATTTTTCATTATACATATATCAAGTTAGTTTTATCGTAGATAAATGTCGCTCGTTATCTGGGTTTTGTTATTTCAACAATTGCCCGATAATTACTCAATTTATAAGTACATGCTTTATTTTTTGTGAAATGTATTATATAAAAGGTCTTATATTTATATAAAAATCATATTAATGTGTAAAAATTTTAAAATAAAATTTAAAATTTATATTTTGTATCCAAAAACTTTAAAAATGCCCTAAAAATAAAGAAAATTACCTAAAAAGTAAAAAGTGTCAAAAAATGCAATATAAATTTTCTTGCTCTCATTTAAAAGTACATGACTAGTGGATTTGTGTCCAAACGAGCAACACTCAGCAACCTTCATGAAAGTTTCTAAAATAAAATCTGAACCCGCTTCATAAATTGATAAATACGCCTCTTTGATGTGGTATTCAATTTAAAACAAAATTGTTAGTAATAAGATTTATAATAAATAATAGCCTATGTTATCTTCGTTTGTTGGAATAACTCAATAACGTATATTAATAATTATCGTAATAATTTTATCATTATTGTGGGCCATATAATGTATTAGCACTGAGGTTGATAGCGTGGTTGATAATTCACATTTGTATTTGTATAATTATATTTAAGTTAGTTGGATTATGAGTCCCCGTGTGATCAATTACAAATAATAAAAAGTGGGAAGGCCGATTGTAGGCGTTCCTCCTTCGTCCCTTCGATACTCGGAGAAATTAGCGGTTCATTATAATTATTAAGATTTGAATTCAATGATATTGCATTAGAAAATACGATTCTGAATGTATCTAAATATATTGCAATATATTATACTGATAATCCATTTCAAAATTTACCACGAACATAAATTACATATGTAAATATGCAAAATAAATTTCAAATCCCTACGATCAATATTCAAAGAGTTATCATTCCTTTGCAAGGAAAAACTTATGAGAAATTCAAAAATTGTGCTTAATAAAGTACCAACTAGATTAAATTTGCTATAGATAGGGTATCCTATTTATGGTAATCGGACAATTATTTCTACTCGAAAAATGGTTTTCATAGATCAGAAAAAAAAATAATAAAAAGCCTATAAAAAAAATTTGCCTGTTTAGATTTTCAAAATATTTTGTAAAAAGATTAAGTAATATAGTTTTTGGACTTCTATAAAATTTTCAATCATATAATCCCAAAATTGTAGGTAATATCAATTTTTTTGGGGAAAACGTTCAAAGCTCTATATTTTTCCAAATAATTAACTCCGTTCCAAAATTTTACCACGCTTGTAAATAATCTATGTTAGTACTCAAAAAAATTTTCAAATCTCTACTATCAAAACTTAATAAGAAATTACGAAAAAAAAATATAATAAAAATTGTATAAAAAATTGCCAATTTTTCGCTTCTTAAGGAAAAACTTTTGTGAAATTCGAAAAATGACCTTAATAAAGTACCAAGCAGACAACATTTGCAAGCGAGTATATGCAATGCATGATAATCGGACCATTATTTCTACCTGAAAAAATTTTTTCATACATAAAAAAAAAAAAACTACTTTGTATAATCAATACATTCCTCGCTCCGCTCAGAATCTAAAATTATACAGTCCATTATTACAATCGAAGTGTTTTTATTCAATTGTTTATTATTATACTAATCTACCTCATTATTGATTTAACATGTCGATTATGAGTTCACATTAGTTTGTACCATAACATTTTTAATATCTACTACAGATACCAGTTGATAGTTATCATATAGTTATTATTTACTAGTCTTCTATACTATACATTGATTAATATTTTTTAGGTTTATAACAAAACATCAAGCTACATAATATTAGTTCATAATGTTACTTCGAAAAATACAAAACTGAGTAAAAATACAATTGTATTTTAATTACAGAAAACAAAACCAACACAAAGAATGAAAGATTTGAAACAAATTCTCAACACGATTATTTATAATTTCTAAATGAAATAGCCTATAACTTTAAATTAACTTTTTATAAACCATTAAAACTTAGATAAAATATGATTTTTTCCAATTTATAGATAGTATCTATAATCAATATTTTTACTAACAAATTATTGAAAAATAGTCTGCAATATAAACTATCACATGTTTTAATACTTTAACTTTATTTAATGAATAATCTACATACCTATATATAATGGCTATAGAACATTCCGGAGTACAGTTATATTTACAAAAAATAAATTTATAAATATGTATATGATAATATAAAAATTAAGTCAAAATATACATATTTAATAGTAATAAAATACATTTTAAGTACTTTCGTGTCGACAGACAACCAATTAATTAACAAAAATACTTTCAAATGAGTAAAATAAATGAAAATAATAAAACTAAAATAATTTTGTCTTGGTATCTATTTTAAACAACAATATGACAGAGTTTTAATCTTTTATACTGAATTCGCAATTCAATAGGAACATCAAGTATTAATAGTTTGGATAATTCAAAAGTTGTGTATATTTTGGTTATTCTACGTTATTCAGATTATTATTTATTTATAATATTTTATTTTAAACATTTTTAGTACCTTCGATCGTTGAATATTGCTGACCGAGCACAATTTAATTATTCATTTGACAAGATATTAATCAAGAATATTGATAAATAATATTCTATCCATAAACCTACTAGTTTTTTTAGTTTAAATAATAAATTATAAAACAACATTTTTTTTTTTTTTAATCGCAACGTGGTTGTGTATATAAATTAAATACAACTTATATGACTAAACCCATTTAATTCTATTGTCTCACTGTTGCGGTAAAGTCATCGCGTTCAAAATTGCATTCTTACGATTGTTTGGTATTAATTCATAATAAATAACTTGAATATCTGAATTCTTGTATGATCTGTTATTGTTAAGTGATCCAGTAGAAGTTTTTTTTATTTAATAGCATTTAATTTCGTCGTCGATGTCGAAGAGGAGGGAAACTATGCGTAAAACATAGATATCGTCAGCGGTATCTCTGCTGCAGAATATTATTACTCTACGTAACTTCTGTTCTTCTTGATAATTTTTTTTTTGTAACTCGGGACGATTATTTTATCATAAATTCATAATGTATTCTTACATCATATTGTGCGTTAAAATCATATAAATGTATAAATCTCAAGTTGTTAACTCTAAAAAAGTAAAAATAACTGATTATTTAGTCATAACGTCAACTTTTTTACTTGACATTACATTTTTAATTCGTAAATGTTATATAATTTTGTAATGTAATCTATGATTTAACAATATCACCGAATAAAAGTGACTTTTATTTTATTGTAGTATTTTTTTTTTTAGAAATGCGTAATATTAAATTGTCTTTATAGTTTATAGTGTTACTATATTAAATTATAAACTTTCATCTTTGAATCTGAAAACTAACTGGTATTTTAGAAAAACATTGTTAACTCGTTAAGTTAAAAGTTAATTTTTATTAAAAGTATTTCGTAGTATAACTTATCTAATTAAAGTTAACTCAACTTTATAATATTATTATTAAATATCTTCGGACTTATAGACTCAGGGCTAGCTCAAGGTATAGCAAGCTAGGCATCAACCTAGAACGGCATTTTCGAAGGAGCGGCATTTTCAAAACAGTGACTTAAATTTTTATAATTATTTTGTTAGTTTGTAAGATTAAAACAAATATTATATTTTTAAGGTTAAAAGAAAAAAATATTTAAAAAACAATAAATGTATGATTATAATATCATTTGTTAAGTGTTTTTGATTTCGGGTTTATCAAAATATGTTTGAAATAAAATACCATCCGTGTAATATTTGCTAACGGAAAATGGGTCTGGATGAAAAGATCGGAGCACACGTATTTTGAATAGAAAACTGAAAAAGTGTTTACAGAAAACCAAAAATAACAAAAAAATAAACATATTTGTAAAATTAATACATTCTTCGTTTTACTCAGAATCTAAAATATACTAAGAAGTAAGTAGATACTATTTAATATACCTTTAGCTATTGAAAATACCTTGTTATACCTTTAAAATAAAAAATAAAGTATTTTTTAAGTATGTTGCATATAAAAATAGAGAATGGGTAGGAATTTTGTATTTTATGGAGGTAAGGGGCGGCAAAATCAAAAGCACTATTTTTGCTTGAGCCAACCCTGCTTTTAGTGATGTCACGGCGGCGTTGTCTTTGGACAGATATTATAAAGGCGATTTATTATAAGCATAGTTTCATTAATCATTATCGAAATATGCATAATTTACCCATAGTATCCATATGTATATACTCGTAAATTTCATATATTGGTATGGTTATCAAACGTTCATTTTATCATTTGTGTTAGACGAGATAACGGTTATCTCATCGTGTTAGTGTATAATAATAGTATAATTTGTTTTACCCACAAGCCACCAGTCACTTATAAAAATTGATAACTATTATTTTTTACGCTGTATTTTTCGCACTAAATCGATTAGCGTTTTTAAAAACGATGTAGTAACGACGACGGTGTAATAAGTCTATAAGCTACGTTACTAGTACCACGGTCCATGATCCCTTCACCAGTCACGTTTCTTTTCGGGAAATGGCAAAATAGCAATAGCTATTAAAACCTCGCAGCACAGTCGGCGACGGTATTACTATTATACGTATTATTGTTATTATTATTGCAATGTTTTCGACGATGATGGTCGCCTAAGGTCTGAAATTGAGTTTACCAAATACCCAATTACCAGTCGTAACGTGTACCACGGTAGTATAGTAAACACTAAAGGAGGAAGGCGAAAAAAGAAACCAATAATATAACATTTTCCGAAAATTTCCAACGTTAAAAAGTTGGTAAATAAAAAAAAAATACAAGTCTAGACTTATCTCGAGATAGAAGCAAATAGCAATTACAATTTTTATAACAATTTAGTTTTTTTTCTCGTTCCTTTGCTTTCCATCGTATTAAAATATATGTAACCGGATTCCGATGACTACTGCAAGACGACAGAAGGTTTCATTTTTATATCGGCGGCGGCGACGGCCGACAAGAAGGTTATCAATAACCGTCGAATGACAGTTGTTAAATACCGCCGCCGATGCCGCTGTCGGTACCCAATTTGGCCACTCGAAAAACCGCATTACTCTCGATCATCATAAACTGTCGACTGGTGTATCGTTATAGTATTTATTATTATTATTATTACTTTTTTTATGTGTATAAATTTAATACATATCATATCTAATATTTGTATTAATTGCACCGCGCAAAATACGTCCGATAAATTTATTACGATCGTATAATATATATTTAAACTATTATACGTTTTACCGAACCGAGACCGACCGATGACGTCTTAATTGCACCGGAATGCAGTCAATATCTATATGTCCGGTCGGCGCGGTCACATTTATATAGTAAAATATATAATGACAGGATCGTTACAACAACGTTTAATATAATTGCAAATGTATTATGTTATGTACGTATGATTCAAACGTATAGACTTTCCTGAAAAAAGAAACAGATTATTGGAAAAGAAAACCTGGGAGCAAAAAAATCCATTAATTTAATATTTTTTTTTTTTTTTTTGCATCGAGTTATTATACCACGGTTAGGGTCCAATAAAAATAATAATGTAATCAGCATACTAACATTAAATTTTATATGTGAACGTTTGCCGAGAAACCGAATTATCTACAGAAACGCGTTCCTTAATTTTTCCAATTAAATTCCAGCTAAACGGTTTGTTGTTTTGACTAAAGTTTTATAAGAGTATCTTTAAACGTATTGTCGTATAGTATTGCATATAGATTGATCATATTTGATATTAGTATTTGAAATACTTTTGAGTTTTGACTTTTTGAGTGACATTCTACCAACAGGATGAAACTATTATTCTGCGCGACCAGAGAACGATTTCACCCCAACGGTCGTGAAGTTAAATGAAACATGATATAAAGTATTTTTTACATTACCTATATTATGTTTGCGACAGTGCAAACACGTCGAGACGAAACTTTATTATTCTGCGCCAGCAAATAGCAATCATTTTACTCCTACGTGTATTCCGAAAAAAAGATGAATTGTTGACAATTGGCGAAAAGGATGAAAAAAAACATTGCCGTTTACGCTGAAGGCAGCAATTGAAATTTCCGCGTTATTTCTTCGCGGTTTCAGTAAGCAAAAAAAAAATGTAAATATAGGTATTTTCACGTCAAGTATATTATTATGTTTGTGTCAGAGCGTACACCGTCGGTTCAAAACTATCACTCTGCGTGACTAGAAAATGATTTGGCCACGATCGTTTGACAAAATGACTTTGGCTTCTATAATTCAAAACTACAGATGCAACTGCTCGAAAAATATTTTCTTTCGCTTCCACTAGAGCCATTCGACTTTTCTCTGATCACACTTCCGATCATGAGTTAGATTCGAGGCGATCAACTCCGTTGTTTTCACCTCTTCAAAAATGCGTCTGAATCCGGTGAATCATGTACCGTCGACCATTAGGCAAATTCCGACCACGTTTCCAGTCCCTTTTAGATCCATCTTCCAGATCTTCGTTTCGCTCCGAACTAATGTTCTGTTGTTTCTCTTTCTGTCCGTTATTCGTCAAAGAGTATAATCCCTTCTATAACATTTGTTGGTCAACGTTTGTAGTGACACTTGATTTTTTTTTTATTATTATTATACCGCGTAGCTGGACCATTGGCTTTTGTTTATAAAAAGATTTGATAACAAAAAATTTAGGTATATATATATATATATATAAATAATTAAACTATTTTGTTAGTCTTTAGATTTGGTTTGTGAGGTTAGTTTCTTCCAGAAATTGGAGGATTTTTGAGGTTTCGATGAGGTCTGATCCCAAGATCTGGCATAGAAAGTGAGGAAGTTTGTTCCTCAACCTCTGGCCTTCATATGCTAAAAATCCAGTGAGGATATGTTTTATTGTGATCGGTGTTTTACACGTTTGACACATTGGGAGTTCTTTTTTTCCATTAGATAGTTATATGTGTTAATTTCGTATGTCCTATTCTTAAACAGTTTATGATTACCTCTTGTTTGCGTGTTAAGTTGTTATATTTAGGAAAATTTGTAATGGTGTTTTTTATTTACACTTGATTTCTGTTTGTTTTAGAATTGAATAAATTCAAAAAGGTATAAGTTTGTATAATACATTTAATTTATAAAAACTACCTTAGGTATAATACTTTACATTTCATTCGTTTCCATTAATGATGATAAATATTATATTATAACTCCATTAAATTCAATCAATATTATAATATATTAGCAAACATATTATATTTTTCTAAGTTATGAATAAATTAACAGTTTATATTAATAATACAGTAATTTAATGAATTAGACAATAAAATCGTTCATTTAATGTAGTAATTTTAACGTCGTTTTTCCATATAAATATACGATTTTTGTGAATATGATATATTATTATACTACACAGGGTATCTCAGAATATTTTCGTTCAATTTACTAATTAGAATATCTCAACGAAAAATTAAAATTTTTACTTGTATATATTATGAATTGATCGAAGTTTTCGTGAATTAAACTAATTAAAAAAAAATAATACTATATATATTTATATGGTTAAGTATATAGGTATTTAATATTATTATATCGTAATATATTATCATATTGTATTATATAACCTATTTAGTATATTAGCGTTATTTGAGTTTTTAAGCGGGTATGACAAAATTTAATCGGGTTATTTTTTTATTAAAAAAATAGAAAATTGGAATATTTATCATGTTACTACATATAGATTTTAATAATTTATAGCTTATACCATAGGGTTTATTTATTATTACTATAACTTTTAGATATATGGTCATATATCTAAATATGTGTTTACAAATTTTTGAACTGAGCAATAGAACACAGACAAATAAAAAGGTGTCAATGTACACTCTACCATCCAAAAAATCACGCTTCTGATTTAATACGATGAATAAAATATTTTAATTAAAAGGGAATACAATAAAATATATTATTATCTCACTAAAACTTTAGCTTAACCTAGTTAGATATAAAATGATTAAACTTATCTTGAATCTTGATCAATTTTTTAGATCTATCCATCTCTGTGAGGTCGACAAATTCGAGTGACGACTGGCTAGTGTGCAATCGTAGGCCAACGGACTGTCGGTAACAGATCAAACACCGACAGCTCGTTCTCAGAACGATATAATTTTTATTTTATAGCCATTATATTTTATTTATATCGTTCGCGAAGAATTTTTTTGCAATTTTCTTTGGTCTTTTTAAGTGATAAAAAAGTGTACTCTTGTTCGACGGGACCACATTCCCCTTACACAGAAACGGACTCCTTTTGTCGAGAGATTCACCATGTAAGTGCGTACGTTGTCGTAACCGGAAAATTGTTAAAAGCACATTTTTGCCTTCAGACTAGAAATTTAATATGACAAACAGAATAAAAGAGTACTTTGAATATTACATATTATGTGTGTAATAAACTTAAAAGATGAAATACGATTTTGTTATTCTTTTATACGTAGTGTAGGAAAAAAGGATAACTTGATGTTCCAAATCATTTCGGTGGAGTACATAGTGAGGGTTCTTCTGAATGATCGTAAATAAAAGTAGATTCTTTTTCAGTTTTTTTATTAGTTTTTGAATACAATTTTTACATATATAACTCTTTGCATACCTGACAAAATCTATTTCTGTGTCTTGTCCTACTAAATATGTTTCCATGACTTATATCATGCAATCAAAATTGAAATATTTATTGACTTTACAATCGCAAGTAACCCCATAGGAATATTTTATTTTTATTATTATTACGCTCGAGAAAATTTCGAAAAAAAAATTGGGTAGTTAAAATAATTGAATTTTTAAAATATAATTAATTGATACATTAAGAACATCAATTAAGACTAAACACAAAACTAAATATTTGTTTATACTTGTACCTATTTTTAAGGTTTTTCTATTATTTAAAATGTAAATAAAATAACATTACCTACTTAGAAATTTCGTTAATATATATGTACCCATATAATTATAAAGTATAAAGATTATTAAAAAACTTTCATGGTTAGGATAAAATGAACGCAAATAATTATTTATTGATAAATATTAATGTATATTTAACCTTATTTTATATCCAAAACGACAATAAAAAATATTCATCAAACTCAACCACTAGATATATGCAAAACTGTTGTAATTATTATATAACTATATGTTTAATATATGTTTATAACCTAATCTAATATTTACTTAAATTAATCGAAAAAAAAATTATATATTATTTCTAATATTATTATTTTCAACTAAATAAAAAATAATATTTTATATTATGATTGTAACATGTGAAAACGTTTAATTGTGATAAAAGTTTACGCTAGTTTGGTAAAAAATTATATTGTAAGAAATAAATAAAATTGTAACAATAAGATTTGATTAAACAGCGTAACAAAAGAAAATTTTACTTATATAATAAAATTATAAATTAGAACAATATAATAACTATAAATAATTCAACTTAACAATGACTTTAATTTGTAAAAGAGCACAGGGCTTCGCAATATTTAACTTTTTTTTTTCTATTGTTCCTTTAAATTTAAATTTTTAAGACAATCATTAAGTTAGAATATAATTGTAGATGTTTAGATGCATATATATTAATTTTCGGGGAAAAATATTTTAAACAAATATAAAGCGATTTTCATCAACTAACATAATATTTTCAAGGATCATTAATTATGTATTAATTGTTCATAATTTAATGTGATGCATATCATAATTAAATATTGTATTTACTATAAACGTAATAACTTAACATTACGGAGATCAAAAATTTGAATTAAACATAAAATTTGTCAAAAAAATAACGTCTGTCTATCCTATACCGATAATTCAAATCAATTTCAATAAAAAAATTATAAAATCGATATTATCTGTTTTGAAATGCAATGTTACTTTTATTATTAATGTTGATCGAGACGACGCGACTACGAGGATTCCATTAGAAGGTTTTCGAGATAAATATTGTTATTTTTTTCACGTGTCGATAGACATGCTATAAAGGATGTAATAACTTACCGAAATTTCTAAAAAAATGACGTTTTTAAAGCGCACGCTTCATCTTAATATTAAAAGATTATATATATAAATATGTAAAGGAACATGTTTTATTTCGAAAATCGCCGTTTCGTTTCTGTACGAACGAGCATATGAAATTAATTGATTTCTCGGGGCTGCCAAAAATATGTGCACCATATTTTTATTATTATATTTTTATAGGACCACTGCTGCGAGAAGCCATCATAGTACTACTTATATAATTTAGCAGACCATATATTATTAATATTGTTCCATGATTCACGTGTGCTCTAGAGCAAACGACCGCGAAATATGTTTATGACCAAATGGGCGAACATCGTATAATACAATTGTATGTGTTTCTCGAAATTTCAAAGAAAAAAAACTAACATGGAAAAGGCAAAAATACGTCCGCCCGTAAACTTAAGGGCAAACCGACATTTATCCGGTAAATCAAATATTGCCAATTTATTAACACTTATTATTTATGTTCTTATTTTAAGAGTTTCCAAGTAAAATATAAGAACATCGCAATATATTGAATCCATGAGGTCGAAAATCGGAATGGAATCAAATAAATATTCGTACAGGCCAACCCGATGTTAACATAATGTCCACTGATATTCTCGTTCACCCATGGCGTTTACGTTCGTTCGACGTATCGATTTGAGATTTTACATAATTTTATTATTAAACAAATTACTGTACAAAATGTTGAACCATGGAAAAAGAGTGTACGTCTTACGGAGTTCAAAACGAAACGACCGAAAATACAAAATATTAACTGACCCAACGAAAAAAGAAGAACCGGCAACTAATTATGATTTATATATATATATATATATAAATCTTAATTAGGTAGAAATAAATAATATGGAGAATCTGACGTGACAAATAACTGGTATTGTTTATAATTTTGGTTACAATATAAAGTTCCTAATAGAAATATTATTTTTTTCATTTATTTTCTTATGCGGTGTAAACCAAATTTTCTTTCTACGCGCATACAATAAATAATATGATAACCGATATTGGTCATCCCGTATGATAACGGGATGACTTAAACGGGACGATCCCCTATAAACTGGTAAAAACGCGTCCCGCCGCAATATTGTCGGGATACAAAATATGGTTAAACTTATGGGGCTTACCGGTCTGGTCACCCTAAGTGAGCCCGATCCAGGTCCACATGCGTAACGCCGCGCGCATATTATTATAATATAATCGTATATATAAACTCGTTTTTATCGTCAGGTTCGCGTATATAATACGCACGCGAATACACGTTAACGTGCGCGTAACTTTCCTCGGGACATTATATAATAATGCACGATAATATCTCCGGAACAGTTTCGCTCGAACATTTTTTTTGATAGAGAATACAACACCGCCATAAAAACGGAAATTCATAACGCTTTAGAGCCCGTCGTCATCCCTTCGCCGCCGCGTTGACAAAAAGACGACGACATCTCCCTCGTCCGTGTCTTATCGGACGCGCGGATTTCTAACCGTTAAACTTAACACGTGGTATCTAAATTCCGGTTACCGCGTCGTAAACATCCACATTAACCGCTACTGTCGTTATTCCGCTCTTAACCACTCCCGTGACCAAGACGCGTACGTTACAATTCTTTTATATTCGAACCTTTTTTTTTTTTTTAGTATTATTTTGTTTACGACTTTGTCGGACCGTTTCACAATAATATTATATAATAACACGTTTATTAAGATATTTATCCATATTATAAACAATAATTGTTATTTTTAATGTTACCGTAAAATGTATATGTTACTAAATATTTGAAATAATCCATTATTTTAAATTAAACAACTTGTTTGTTATAATTCTGTACCTTAATCGTAATAATTTTGTGATTTTACTTCCTAAGATGAATAACAATGAAAATATCTGACGCGGTCTCGGGTATTACAATATATTATTATGCAATTCCATGTGAGTTACAGATATTTGCATAAATTTATGACGTGATAAATAAATGATATCACAAAAATAGTTCAAAGATTATTAATACACAATATTTCTATGTTTTTTCTCGTTACACCAATAAACGCACATTTATATTTGATTAAATCTTTGATTTTGAATATTATCTAGTTCATCCGGTTAATAATAACTTTATTATTTGGGTTTTGAACGTTTTTGGACGAATAGATGGCGGACCAGCAGCAACACCTCCTTGGAATACCATTAAAAAATAATTAAAATTTACGAAAATACTGTCATGCCTCACAGCTAACACACGTTAACAAAAGACTTTTGAGAATCTGTTATATTCTATAATTATAATTTTCTATCCTTTAATTGATTATAATTACTATAATCTACTGTACAAAACAATACAATTTTCATATTATATGTAAGATCCGCACACTGCGCATATTAATTATAATTAGTTTTATTTATTACCGTCACGTGTTATAGTATATACAATGGAAATTTGATAATACATCATGATGATACTTTTTTATGATCGTTGATCGCCAACTCCAACACATATTGTTAGTTTTAAGGTAAGTACTCTCTCAGCCATTCCATATACACTCGTAACCATATCCTGACCACGGAACTCATCAAATCACAACAATCTTCAGGTGTAGAGTTATTTTCGTATACAACCAGTGCTCGAATTGGAGGGATGCGCAGAGAGGACGGATCTCCACCGCTATTTTTACATTTTTTTTTGCGCATCCCGACTATTTTTTTTTAAACAGGGACGGGGAACAGCAAAAACTAATACCCATCAAAATTTTTTTTTAAAATATGAATTTAAATTACAATTTTAAATATTTTTAAAATTAAAATTATTCCTAATACAGCATAGGTATTTGACGTATTGCTATCAAAATAGGAACTTAAATTACATAGCAAAAAAATTGTTTTTTTTTTTAAGCGACTGAATTTATGGCAAATTTGTGGCAAATTTCGGGACAATTCATTTTCTGAACTTATTCATACTGAAGATTATATTTAGAATTCATATATGTAGCTGAAATGTATAAGATTTAACATAAATAGTTCATGTCTTCATGAGGTGGAAATTTCACCTTTTATTTGGAACGCATAATTTAAATTCTTAGATAGAGCACCCCAAGTAAAATTTTCTCAATTCCAGCACTGTTTACAACATATCATATTATAATTGATTAAGTTTTTGGTACATTATTTAATTACCAAACTATCAAATTTGACAACCTCATTCCAAGTCTCTTTGAAAATAAAAATAAATAATTTAAACGTAGTTTTGGGGTTGTAACTATTATATATATAATACGCATGTACCTACGACGTCTCGGCACCTGTATAAATATAATCGAATTTTATCAATCCAATATCTTTCACAAACATATTGTATTATATTATCATAACGTTTTAGTATACATCATAATAGCGTGTTTTTATGATGTTTTTTTTTATGTACAATACAGATGCTTTTGACATAAACGTCAACATGTAAAACTAACCGAGAACTCGAGGTGGGCGCACGCAATCAAGTTTTTTGAATTATTAGACAGCATGACAACCAATTTACTTTTATGGGACGTAAGTATTGTGTTCATTTTGAAAGCCTTGGTAGCTAAACATAAAACTCGGAAAGCAATAAATTCTACTTTACTGTACAAACGTAATACTATTTGACTTTATTTATGGCGATATTATTGTATACGAATAAATTAACATCTCTTTGAATGAACATTGGTGTCAACTCGAAGCTATAGCCCACTAACGAAAAAATATCAAATAAAACACCAACCACGTATCATATATTATAAATAATATCAATATAACATAATATTATAATGAATAAATAATACGGAATGAAAAAGCGTACAGACACATTCGGACGAGTCGAAGGAAATAATAATAATAATAATAGACGTTGGCAAATAGAAAGCGCACGGCGAGTCGTCCGACTTACCGATAGAAGCAAACACGTCAATCAATCAATCAATCAATCAATCAGTCGTATAAGCACAAACGTACGTTTTAGCGTTTCATTTATCTAATGAATATTGTATTTTATTTAATAAACTTGAAACGTTCTACAGTCTACCGCGGTTATGTTATATCGTTCGAAATAACAACAAAATAATATAATAAAAACGACTTTTTTCAATATTTGTACAAGCGGTGAAGTTTTGACGAGTTTTGACAAGTTATTAACGTTTTTTCCCCTTGTACGTTTTCATCAAAATTATGTGATGTAACTATCCGTTTTTTATAGCTTTGAGTACTTTGACGAAAGAACAAGCAGTTACTTCTACTTAATTTTTTATAAGTATACCAAATACAAATTACAATGTTACTAAGTATAAATCAAGAGCGATGAAAACGCAAGGAATTTCTATTGTTTAAATGTACCTAAACTGTATTTATTTTTGTTCCTTAATAGGGTGGATCAATATATATATATATATATATTACGTATAAAAGTAAAATATTCTGTGTGCGTATTTAAAAGTCGTCCGTGCAGAAAATAATTTAAAATCTTTTTTTCAGACATTAACAATATATTCTGTCACCATTTAGAAATAAAAAAATAACGTTTCAATTATTTAACATTAAGCAAACAAAAAATATATAATATGATTAATATGATGGTAAGAAATGATGATTTTTATATACCAGTTTAAAAAATATGTATATAACATATTGTTCATTTATATATTATATACTTAAACGGGTTTAACATTTAAGTTTTTAATACAAATAAATTCGAGTTGAATTATTTCAATATAAATTATTTATACAGAATAAAGACAAAACAGTTAGTTAATTGATATATTGTAACTAGAAGAAAAACAATTGTAATCCCTAAAATATATATTATATCCGAAAACTGCAATGCTATTAATCATTATTAGATACTTCTTGGTTCATTTGATATTATAATATTGTATAAAATATATTTGTTATTATTTTAAACAAAGATTAATAACTTATATAATATAATATGCTTTTAAACTACTGTAAATTATAATTTAAATATATTAATTTTTTATAAGCTCGTGAATATTTTAATAGGAAAGAAATATAATTTATTCATTAATAAATTACCTCAACTTAGCATATATAGTTTATTGATGAGGTATAATTTATTTAATAATTAATATATTAGTAAACTCGACAGTCGTTCAGAAAAAAATAAAGAAAAACAAATACAAAATAAATTCTATAAATATTATAATTAATATTCTTTATAAAGAAACTAAAATATGTAGTAAGCATTTCTAGCTAAAAAATATTTTTTTTTTTTTAATTTGTTAAAAATATATAAAAACTAATACTTAGGTAATTAGAAATATCAAACATACAATAAATATCTTTAACAAAACATTTAATTAATAACATTCGCCAAAGGTTGTTTATAATAAAAACAATAGACAAGTGTCTACTACTTATGTGTCGGTAATGAGGGCTAAGAGAACTAAATCCTCCCAGAGAACATTTTTAGCCCCCGTATAAAAAATGTTTTTTTATATATTACACAAATATTATATATAATACTTATAAGATTATCGTTATAAAACTTATAGTAATTTTTTTTTTCTTAGGACTTGAGCCTACATTACAATTTTAAATACGTCCATGCTTAGTATAACTAATTAAATATAATTTTACTTGTTGAAATAATTATAATCAAAAATGACTTTCATAAAATGTGTTTTAAAATGTTGTTTTAAATGTTTTAATCAAATCATACCAAAAATTTAGTAGTTTATTAACATAAGCGTTTAGGCTCATAGGGGCTCCCTTAAATCAGTTTTTAAACATCCCAAAACACCAAATTGTAAATTTTTAATTAATTCACACATTTTTTTGCCAGCGGCGCTTTTAATTATGTATCGAAATATTATACTCTACTTTGTACAATTATTTGTTTTAATATAGTGTTTCATATGTAAATATCAGCAGTTATTTTCTATTATCAGATGAATCTAAACAAATATAAAAATACACATTGGATTTTGAAATAGAAACGATTAGGTATAAATTAATTTATTGAATTTTATCTACATGTAGGATACATATTTTCTGATTATATTTTTAAAAAACATAATATATAGATAAACAATACGTTTATTGATCAGACAATTAAAGCAAATGGTTAATATAATATTCACTAAAACGTTGTATTATATAATTTAACTAGTATTTGTAACAAAATACTAATGATATTAATTTATATAATTATTTCAGATTGTGTATTTTTTTATTAGTAAATAAAAGTACGCAATAGTGTTTTCAAAACGTTACAAAAAAAATTTCATATTCTACCGAGGAAAACAAAATAAATATTTGCAATTTGCCTTTAATTTTTTACTAAAATACTAGTCACTATCTTATTTTACGTAAAATCTGACTTACAAACGAGTTATAATATTTGTTAATGCATCTAAATATAATTTCGTTCAATAATAATATTATTCCTGCAGAGTTTGGCTCAGGTTTTCATGTCTACAAAATAATCCGTAAGCTCAGCAATGCATTAATTATCTCTCGACGCTAACGTTGTCGATGGAACTAACGAGCGGATTACAGATAATTATTGAACAATATACCACACACTTAGCTATGTCGTTTTTTTACACGAACGGTTGACCCATAGATCGTCTTAAAAGCCATCCCTTCGAATGTTGATGCACCGAAACTCCAAAGCGTGTGAATATTTTCAAAATTGTATAATATGCTGTCTGTATAAAAAGTACTTATAACTAAAAATATTAGACTCACAAACAGATGTTAACATTTGCATATCTTTATTCTGAATAATTTAGAATCAGCGGCATCAAATACAAATCTCGTTCGTGCGATATAAATAATTTAAATCTACAGTATTGTATTTTACATATTATATTATCATAATATAATATTAAATATCTATATTATGTTTGTTTATTTAGCATAATCTAGCTTTGAAGTGTGCATTTTCGAAACTGTCTATCAACAGACAATGCAATTTAAAATGAACATTAATTTACAAACACACACACACACACACACACACACACACACACATGTTGCAGGTTCGTTATCAAAATATCTCTAAACAAAAATATATTTCATTGACATTTCAGATGTTTAAAATAAATATATTTCACATTAAATTATTATTTTCATATTTTGGTTATATATACGTATGTAAATATATTGGTTTTCAACATAAAATCATTAAATTATATTATAATATTTATTTTTAATATTATTTGTGTCATATAATGAATTATTTCGTTCATCATTAGAAAGAGAAGTTATATTCAGTATGATTTCCAATATCCGAAACGGATAGGAACTTCAAGAAGAAGAATATGTATCATGACAATAATTTAATTCTACTAAATTTAGTGTATAAAACGCAATTAAATATTTAATTATTATAATAAATTTTAAATTTTATTTCGATTATTTTGATTTAAATCAATTACTGTTGAAAATTATTATTATCATCATTCTAAAACGAACTACAATACTACAAGACACTATTTCGGCTACAATTATTATACGAATCTTCCCGTAATCGTCTATAATAATATATTATTATATCCCTGTAATATTATATCAAATGATATATAACGGACAATAGCCGGCGTATGATTATTTTACTTGACGAAAAACCGATTCACGTGCACTATAGTAGTACTCATCACATCATCACGATGAGCGTGGTGTAATAATTTTTTATACGCGATGACCACGCGGGACCGAATAAAACCGCAAGCAATTTTCCTGGACGTCAACTTCGTTATGATTCTAAATATATATTTTATTATTATTTTAATGACGATAAGATGTTATTATCGCGGTGGCCGGATGGCGCATTCCTGGACATAATAACATATAAAGTATAATAAAGTATTCGATGAATATCATAGTCTTTTGGACTTCCCATATAGTTTCTCGACTTCGAGTCAATATCGTGTATGTATCTACTCATAAAAAAATATAAAAAATCTCGAATGACTGTACTTGAAAGTAACAGAGTGGATAATGCGCGAACGATAAATGACAATAATATATTATCATTATTAACGCGTTCGCTTTTTGGGTAAAAAAAAAAAAAAATGTCATATTTACTGGGATATATATTATTATATATTACCTATATTATAATATATACGTTTTATACATTCGATTCTCTTTTGAAATTTTATATAATTTATACGTTTCCCGATGATAATGTTTTTCGTGCCAATAAATATAATAATTTATTGTTTGATAAAAAATAATATAGGATATTATTTTATTATTCAATTCTGAACGAAGAATATAGTGGTATTTACAACAGTGTGGCCATTTTTAAGAATTTTTTTTATCAAATCTTATTGTCTGTAATATGTTATTTACTGGAAGCTGGATCTTTGATATATATCTGTAAATGTTATTTACACAAAACGTCATGTAATTCATAGTATAAACCAGTGGCGCACACTCAAAAATAAATAGGGGTAGCATATTGAATGGAAAAATACCACCCACCCACCAAACCATATTCATAAACAGACCCGCGGGGGCTTTGCCCCCACACCCCACCCACCAACCAAAATATCAGGGGTAGCAGTTGCTACCCTTGAACCCTCCAGTGTGCGCCACTGGTATAAACGTAATGCATGCTAAGTATAATATGATTGTTAATTAAGTTAGGGGAAGTTTAAAACTTCAAACAAATTGCATTGAACGCTACTAATAAAATTTAATAATACTTACACGAACGCTGTCGTCAATTATAGTATAAAATTTAAATACACTACTGTAAGAAATAATTTAAAGAAACTGGCTTTAATTCACAATGATCAAAAACCGTATATTTAATTTGTTCAAAGTTTTATGAAAGAATCGTAATAGGAAAAATGTCCAGTCATCCAACTTTCTAAGGTCTTATAAATGTATTTCATAAAATTAGATTAAAAATAGCCAAATACGTCCAACATCAGTTATCGAAAGTAAAATACAAAGTTTGACAATATATGTGGATGAAATTAATTTACAATTTTCGTTACATTACTGACGATAAGAATATTGTTTCATGTAAAAAATCTTAAAATGACATTAATATTGTGAAAATACTAAATATTAATATTATAGACAATTTATAATTTTTAATTTTTATGGTAATTTCACTTTCGAAATGATGACAACTAACATAAATATTAATATTCTTAATGATCAATTATTATTTGTTTTTAGACTAAACCAATCAATTAGCTGTTGTGCGTAAAAATTTTTTTTTTCTATTTTAATTTTTAATGGCATAAAATAAATAAACTCGTATGAACATAGTATTTAATAGTTTAAAACTTATTAAAAAATTTTATTAGAAAAAAAACATATGGTAAACTAACATGACGCGTATTATTATATTTTGTTCATTAAATGTTGATTCTTCAAAATATAGTGGACGAGTATCTACTGACTACTGTCATATAAGTATACTTTCCATAAACAATGTAAACATAAATCATAATGATAATTTAATATTTCTCGTTCAAATAACAATCAAGAATTTATGAGTACAATGATAATGATATTTATTGTGCGTGAAATGTATTGTAATGTTATGGCGCATTTGCAAATAATATAGTTCTAAAAAGTTTTTATTTCGCACAAAGCCGATAATTCACGCGGATAAATAATTATTATAAATAAAGTTTTTAATACGATTCGGGAACATAATCAATTTGAACGCGGAAAAAACGAAAACTTTGTCCGAATTTATTGTACTACAAATAGAAATCATTATGCGGTAACAATGGTAGATTTAAAATTTCAGCTATTTTACATTTTATAATAACTTGAGCGCAAACCAAATATAAGAAGGCACGAAAACTTAATAAAATAAAACATTCGAGAATGTTGGGTATATCCGCTATGTGTAGTAAAAAGCTTTTATAAAAACTTCGGTGAAATATTTCCACATAAATTGCATAGAGCGTGTTCGTTTCGACTATTATGATCGAGCTGAGTTATGACGGCAAGTATGAATATCACGCTTGCGGCCGTTTTCGTATAATAATCGGTTTTTTTTTTTTACTCTCTTTCTCTCACTCTTTTTTTTTTCTCTCTATTTCCGTACCATACCGTGGTAGTGGTAATATTTATTTACACATTGACAACTTTATAGCCGCATTAGCAATGAAATATTATATTCTCCAAACGACTTACGAAACGTACTCGAGCTAACGTATGATTAAATAATATATATTATACACAACGGAAATATCCTATGACAAACCGCGTAACTTTTATAAGAATAATAATGGGCTAGTTATGGGACTAACATCGCGACTACATGCGAGTGATATTTATTTTATCGGTGGAGTCGACATTATATATACGGATAAATATTTTCCGGAAATATCCGGTCACCAAATTTTCTAATATACATCGGATAATATTGTTGTATAGTATATAGGGTGACCAGGATTTTTTGTGACGAAAATAACTAAAGTATTAGTCATAGAACGCCAATTTTTTACAACACAAATTCTGATTACTCTATTACATAAATCGTAGGTATAAGATATGACTATTTATACCCCTACGCGCTATCCCACCATCCTCCGGGCCCAGAGAAACTTTATGAGGATTGTTATTTTTCAATCATATATACAGTCAATCTCGGGTATATTTCCAACCTGTTGGTAAAAATATTTTTTTATGACTCGTTAACGATAAAATCATAATTTTACTTTTGAAATATTCAAGAGAATGTTAGCGCACGATTTTCTGTCACTGTCTGTCAAAAGTGCTAAAGTATAAGAAAATAATAACACTCTGCAATAATTGTAGCGTTTAAGGTAAATCTAGAGCTTTAGTTCTTATTATCATATTTAAAAGACGAATATTTTTCAAAGATTCTCATATTTATTTTGTAAAATATTTACTAAAAAAGAAGTATCTTATTGACTTTTGAATTTTTTAAATAACTTAACTTAATTTTACTATATGTAAATCTGCCAAAAATGTTCCTCTTTTATTTTGATAAAAAGTAAGTATTAAGTTTAAATATACACTAACCGTTACATGTCTTGCTATGTGCATGGTTATTTTTCACATTAAACAAAAATAGATAATAAATCGTGCGCTGATATCCACTTAAGATTATAAAGAAACCTTAATGTTCATTAAAAATACGTAATTTATGAGAAAATACTATTAAATATAAATATATAATAATCGTAAGGTGATTATATATAATATAGTGTTCTTATAATGCAACTTGCAAGTGCAACATAAAATTATTATAATTTATAATGTTAAATTTAAATTAAACAATTTTAATAACAGTATAAGTATTAATAATTATTTTTATATGATTTTATTATAAAAAAATTTATTACTAGGAAATTTTTTTTTTTCAAATAATTAAGTACAAATATAGTAATTTAATAAGTTTTTAATTTTCAACATTGTATTAAATGATGAAACTATGAAAGTGCTTTAAAAATATATATATATATATATATATATATGATTAATAATAAACTGTGTGTTTCTGTATGACATAGCTAAGAAGAAAAAAAATGATATTTATGGGTGTGGCTTGGGGTTTCTAAACCAACAAAGAGTAAATTTATGGATCAACAAACAAAAAGTGTGGGAAACACTAGTCTTTTATTTATTAGACTCACTGTGATATTTAGGTATACCCAAAAATGACATCTATAAAAAATATACCTATACGACGTTTTCGTTTTATTGATGTTTTTCACGCGTAACGATAAAACAAGTAGACACGTGTAAAAGCTTTTTAGAAACACCTCGATATCATTTATTTCGATTTATGCTCTTGAGTATAATGTCACATCGTCAACAACAACGAAAAACAATTTAATAAAAAACATATTATTCAAACACGGGTGTATGCTACACTGCACTTTGTATAATGCAAACTAAATATTGTATACAATATAAAGTGCAGAAAAAAGTATAGAATAAGAAAGTATAGAAAACCAATAAAATAATATTTGACAATTTGAATAATCGCTGTTAAAAGTCTTTTAATACAGTTAAAATACATTTTTTTATTAATATTTAAATTTACTGATTGAAAAAGTGTTATAATGGTATGTATAAATATGATATGCAAATCATATCATGGGTATAATTTAAGTTAAGTGTTTATCCAAATATAAAAGTTAAGTTAAGTCTTAAGCTTAATTTTAAAGTTGGGTAGAAATAAAAGCCGCATTAACTTGATAACATTTAATATACTATATGTATTAGATTAACACTAGAATTAATCTTTAGTCAAACAAATAAATTTAAACAATTAAGATTAATATTTTTTTATAAGTCATCAATAGTAAGTATGTATAAACTTATATTGTAAAAAAATATACAATTTGTTTTATATATTATCTAAATGATGCAGTTTAATTTAAATATTAATATAAAATTTAATTTATATATTATGTTATTTCCAAAAGTAATTTTGGCTTTCTGGCTTTTCATTTAGCTTAAACTAACTTGACTTCAACTCTAAGAAAATTTTAAATTTTAGATTGTCAGACACTACTAGTTAAAAATTATGAAGATAAAAATAATTTCGTGAGATCGATATCTTTAACAAAGTTTAATCATAATATCTTATGGTTTGTCATATAAATAAGTTCACTATCGTCGCAAGTAGTCGTGGTATGTATATAGGTATACAGGTAAATAACACGTGGCGTATTCAATTTCAGCGGAAGTCGATATTTTCACTTTGTACTAAATTTGTAATGTTATACCATTCGCAATCCCTTTTTAGGATACGAATATAATATATACAATTACTGTTCAGTCTTTAGAGATCCTACTATATAAATTGAATCAGTCCGTTCAAGATCGTCCCACAGGAAATACCACGCTGAGTATGTTTTTCGTACGTATTTTGAAATACAAATTATATTATTATTATAAGTATTATTATTATTTAATCAAAGAACTCCGACGGCAAGTAAAGAATAACATAAAATAATATTGTACGATTGATTTAATATTAGAAGAGTTCGAAAAATTTAGTTTCTCTAATTTGTTTTTCGAACTTGTATGCGTGATGAATTGTCTGAAAATGTTATTAAATCAAAATTTACTTTAAAAAAGTAATATCTCAGAAGTAAGCATCACAGAAATTAATTATAAAAATCATACCTTATGCTAATAGACAGAACATAATTAGTTGGCATGGTTGGAGGTGTAGTCATGACTATTACTAAATAACATGCAATTATAATTATAGTTAATAAAAAAATGAAATAAAAAATATAGAAATGAATATTATTCAATATTTTGTTATGTATCAAACATATTCATAATCTCAATTAATTCAAAATTACACAGTTTTATATACACATTTTATGTACTCCAATATTTAAAAAAACATATTGTACATTTTAATGTGCAATAATGCGCATTAATAAATGTACTAATAGTATTTGCCCTGACTGTTCGCGCTCTAATAATTTATAACATTTATTGTACATTTGTATATCTAAATATTATTTTCACATCTTGTTTCTAAATACATAATAAAACAAATGGTATTTCACATCTATTATATCATTCATTATATCATTAATTGCAGAGCATCTGAGCATAAAATATATGGAAAAAATAGACGATCGTAACTCTTGTCTTAATACCATTGTCGCCATTATAGTGTTTATAATGGTAAAGTCACAAGTCAGTATATTCTATTTTGCTTTATTATCATCAACACCCTAATAGATGACGTAATCATGTTTCATCAGTTAACTCGTAAAAAAAAAAAAATAATAAAATACAAATGTATTAAAGTGTGTTATAATAAATATAATGTTTATTATAAACTGCAATTAACATTTTAGATAAACATATCAAAAAATCGGATATTTTACACTCCTTACATGGTTTTATTGTAAGTGAGTTAAAAGTGACAGTATTGTAAGAAATAGTGTCGATTGTTTCGAAACACTAATTCGTATAAACCACATTTCTTATCTTCTATAAACAGCACATATTTTTAAATTTCTTAAAGAGTAAAAAAGCTATTTATGTTACATTAATATAATATATTGTTCACACAAAAGAAAGTTTTAGACCGGTTAGAATGCCATAAAATCATTAATGCCGCTTATCATTTTACTATATAAATCAATTACATAAATTTCAATTTGTATTACAAATATTAGATTTTATTATTAATAAAAAAGGTTTTATTTTCATGCACAATACAATTTTATATTTGTATGTAATACTTTGTATTTCTAAAATGTACCATACTTTTTTAAAGCCATATTTTAATAATGATGTTTATGAAATTCTTTGAGGCCACTTATGGTAACCATGATGATGATTGTTCATTTAATTAACGTTAATAGTTGAAATAATCTCATTATAATGAAATTAAATAAACAAAGTAAACTGTTTTTTTTTTTATTAAATATGAAATAACAAAAAAATTAATTTAACCTTTCAAATTAAATGTAAATATAATACGATAGAAATAATAAACACCAATCGTTTTGACTTCAGCTTTATTAATCCTGTCACCATTTCACAATTGTGTTTTATTATTATTATCACACGAAATTATACAGGACGAATTTAATTATAATATTATATTATAGGTTAACACCAAACGAAACAAATGAAATTTTTCCTCGTAAAAAAACCTAATGAAATGTTGAATATAATATGGTACTTATATATTATTATATTAATATGTACATTTTTACTCATAATACATTGCAATAAATAATAATTTATAATGTGGCGCCTATCGCCCTACGTCGTCGTGGTGGCGCGTCGGTAGATGGTATAAAGGCACTCGATTACACACAAACTTTTCGACCGCATTGAATTTTAAATAGGTACCTACCAAAAAAAAAAAGCGTTCAAGTTGAAAACTTATTTAACGATTAAACCGCGTTTTATTTCGAATTAATAACCGTTTTATAACATTTTTGTTAATCGAGAAAAAACGCGTCGCAATATAAGAGCTTTTGTAATTTGTTTTAACTATACAGATAAGTATAATACGTATAGTAACAATCGTCATTAATACACGTTTATTATTGAACAACAAACGACTACGAAAGTAACATATTATTCCGTAATAAAATGCGAGATCGTTATTATTGTAATAAACGAAAAGTATTTTATTCGTTTCCGGAACAATGAATAAAAAGTTCATTTATTTCGAGCATCTGCATCATAATCAGAATATTATTCACTTGAACCTATTAAAATCTATTCGAACGTTTTCTCGAGACGTTTAATTGTATTTGCAACGAACATACTATATAATACGTATTAAAATTTTATCATACGAATATTGTATAAATGATACTTAAATTTTACATAGCACACAAATAATAAGAGACAGTTTAGAAAAATAAAAGGAATTTCAATACCTAATAATATTGTAAATATCATACGTATTTTTACTGTTTTGTGTAGTGAACACGTTATTGATATTCACCATTGATAGCGTACAAATATACAATAAGTATAGGAGATTAGCCGGCTTGAGAGTTATTTACCGTTTAAAAATTAAACGTGATCCAATAAAAACAAGTTTTAAAATTGATATCAGTTTCCATGACATCATCGCGAATGATATTTATATTGGGTTTGTCCGTTCAAATGGTAAATATGAGACACATACGTTTTAGGCAATAAAATAATTTTCAAAATGGATTATTGTAATCTAAAATTGAAATCTTTCGGTGATGTATAACAATTTTTGGGGGAAAAAATGTGCGACCATTATTAACCTGGTGATGTACAGTGTTATACTTTTATTACAGTCGACCAAAAGTTTCGCGCGTAATGAAAGTTGTTGTCGATTTTAGTTCGGTCGTTTTGGAAAACGTTATGTTTTGCTGGCGCCAACGGTACTGTCGTAATATTTTACTGTTGCTGGCGAATGTCGATTATTACATCGGTAGTGGGCGTCTCATTATAGATCACAAAATATTATAAATTATAATATTTGTTTATTATTATTATCAATATCACACGCTTAACAGTTATAAACGGTAGGACAGTTGTGGTTATATAGTCTATGTTACGTAGATACCTACACCGTATAACCGGTACATATATATATTTTAAAAACCATGTTAATCGTGTATATTATGTGGAAATTATTTTTATTAATAGGTAGGTAACTAAAATAAAATAATAACGTACCTAATCCATTGTCGCCTACGACTGTTACGTCACGTCGTAATACAAACGCACAACGGTCGACTTTCCCAAAAACCATCTAGCTGTTATTTATCGACGAACATAAAATTATATTACTATCCGTGGGCTCAGAACCAAAATAATTCAATCTCATAAATTTTCAGGAGAGAATAGTTAAGAGATTGAAAACACTGAAGAATATCTCATTTACCATTTATAGAAAATTTTTGATGTGAAATAAACCAGATTTTAAAACCAAAATTTGTTTTTCGCGGAATTCGAACAATGTACGGCACTCAGTGCCAAATTTGTATTATTGTATAATGAGTTCAATGTGAAATCATTTTGGGTCTCATTGCTAATGTTATAATTTAAAATGAAGATATTTAACGATTTTGATGTTTTAATACGAAAACTAAAATTCCTAATTTATATTGTAAAGTAACACTTTTCCTATATTCTAGTAGATTTAAAACCCATTTAATGATGATCCAAAATAGTATATTCACAATTTTAATAGACCATAAAAAATATAACCTGTAGGAACTAAATGAATAAAACTTACTTTTAACGTTTTAACTTATCTTTGTTTCATAATTTACTAAATAAATATTATTAGAATACATGTATCATATTGTGTTATATTATTGTAGAGCTATATTATATATAACTCAATAAACCTACTTATAAAAAAAGTCAACATTGTTTTTATAAAATTTCCAGCAGACATAACGACATAGTAATAAATTTGACGGTGAATTTAAAATTTAATTCATAAACGCAATATTTTATATAAAACGATTTTTTTTGCGTGATCATTGTGGATACAATTAATTAATTTTGAAACGTACGTTTCGAAAAATTTCAGGACGATCGATCGAATCATTCGATATTTTAATTTCAGATACCTATAACGTAAAACGATGTTCTAACGTTTGCGTATTATTAAAAAATTCTATCGTTTTGTCCAGCTTATATCCACCGTGTCTCGTCGTCAGCATCAGACGACATATAATTATTATTTTATTATTATACGGACGGCATTTTACAATATTTTTTACAACGTCGAGCGTTGGCGACGAGAAAACATTATATAATATTATTATAGCATTCGCCGCGTCGCGATGATATTCATGGAAACCGTAAACGTTTTAACACGTCGTCGGCCGTGTTTAAGCCCGCGGTTGGTGCAGATAGCTTTATGGGGTCGTGCCGGCTCGTTAATGAGCCGCTTGTCGACATAAATCGTTCGCCTCTAGATAAATAAATTACATCCAGTGAATTTTAGTTTCGGGCCGCGTGTGCACATAACATCCGGCACGTTTCTAAATCATGGCAACCTAGGGAGATGAATTCCTTCGAAATATCGTATAACCTCACTATATAAAATACTATTAGGTATTGCAGATATTATTTTTATATTAGCAGCTCAAACATTATCACAATTATTATTATTATGTTATATTAATTTCCACGCTATTCAATGGGAGGTGTTTTAGGCGTTAGAAATCCGAGGGAGGGGGGAGAGAATCTTTATTACGAGGAGAACCTCGTATGTATGGCGATACTTGGCTTTTATCATGAATTAATGAAAGAAAACTTTTGGTTTTAGACAGAAAAATAACACAAACAGTTTTTGGATCGGTTATAAGGACACGTTAAGTAGCGAGTAGAGGATAAGGAAAAATGAGGAATCAAAAACACTCTTTCGCAAACCGATTATAGTGAAAACGATAAAGAATAAAAGATTACAGTTGGCTGGGAATGCTTAGCGTAGCCAAAACCCAAATTTTCGCATTGTTTTATTAGGTGAAAATCCTATTGAGAAAATACTGCTAGGAAGACCATGTCTGAGATGAGAAGACATAGTAAAGAAGAATGCGGAAGCGTTAGGAGGAGGTCTAGATTGAAGAATACAAGCATTAAATTGCAAAAACTGGTGACAAGGTTGTGTGTCGGGATAGTCCTAACTCTTAAGGACCGATTTACCTAATATGAAGAATTATGAATTATATAAATTGACAAATGACAATACAATGCAGTATTCCTCAATCTATTATGGCGACACACTATTGAAATATTTCATACTTTGTGACACACATTAATAAAAATAAGAATAATGGGTAATTTTAAATATTTATAATTAGTTAATAATGTAAAGTTAAAAATAACAAAGAAAAATATAACATTAAATAGTATTTTAATGAGAAATTTGTGATTGATATTTCTTACGTAATATATCAATGCGTGGTGAAATCTTCGACAAGGCGACTCTTAACTCCTCTTCGACATTAATTAATCTTTCCCTTTTTTTGTTTTTAATTTTGTTCAATGCAGAAAAAGCTACCACGCATAAATATGACATTCAAAATGGTAATAAATCGGAAAGAGCCAATTTTGTTAAACTCGAATTTTCCTATTTTTGTGTAAAACCCAAAATTCACCTAGCTCGAGCTCATTAAATTTCATTTGAAGAATGCAATCGTTTTTTAATTCTATAAGTTCTTCTTCCTCTTTTAATGAAAGATGTGTGGTTTCTAAATTAGGACTAAATGGATTCCTCATCCAATTAAACAATTTCAAATCCAGCGATGAAAAGTAATGATCATGTTTTTGGTCCAATAATGTTATTGAGTTATTGATAATTGGTATTATTTGATTAGTAAATACAGCCACTTTGTCTGTAGATATTAATAAATTTTGATTTTCACCTTGCGCATGCTTAAATTTATTGATTCAGGTGCTCAAAAGTATTAGCTAAATATGCTAGTTTAAATACAAAATTTATCGCATAAATAATTGGAATATTCCATTTATTACATTATAAAATATACTAATAGTAGTATAACTTCTCTAAGTTCATAAAAACGTGATAAAACTCGCTCTTTTGATAACCAACGTACTTCTGTATGAATAATCAAAGTGTAGTGGTCAGATTCCATTGATTCGCATAACTAAGAAAATAATCGAATTTTTTGAGATCTACTTTTAATAAAATTCACCGTTTTTACAACTCAATACAATCAAGTACAATCTTTAATTCATTAACAATACTTTTTGTAACTAATGCCTCTCTGTGTAAAAACAGTGTGGTGTGTTTATATTTGAATTTTGATTTTTGTAAATTGTAATAAATCCTTTCATTGTTTGTTCTGTCTGTCATTGATGGTGCTCCATACGTACAAATACTTACACAAGAAGTCCCCGATATACCATAATTTTTAGAATATTTATTTATAATATCAAAAACATCTCGACCAGTTATTGTTCCAGATAATTCTTTACAACAAAAAAATTGACTGACTATTTTTGAATTTACATTAAATATAATAAATGCCATTAATTAATCTTTCCCACTAATATCTGTTGATTCACCAACTTGCAAGGCAAATAATTCTCCACTTTTTATAACTTCAATAACCTGCTTCTCAATATCCTCTGATATATTTATAATCCTTTGACTAATTGTACTATCAGATAATGGTATTTTAATTATTTCTTTTTCTGTTTCGTCGCCTAACATAGTATTTACCATGATACGATAAGCTGGCATAATAAGACTTTCAGTAACTAAATGATTTTTTTTTTTGAGCTATCAATTGGGCAATACGAAAACTAGCTTCCTGTGCCTTATTCGAAATTTTCACTGATTTTACAAATTATTTTGATTATAGTTTTTTAGAATTTAAAAGCCTTCGAAAATAATTAATTTGTTTACTTTGTAATGATTGATGTCTTGTAGTAAAATGACATTCTAGTTTATTGTGAACCATTGATTCGTTTGAAAATTTTTCATTACATGTAATATAAAAAGGAATAGGACAGTGTTCGTCGCTGGCCCAAAAAAATTCTAATTTTAAATCATTTTCATTGTATTGACAATATTTACCTTTGTATTTTTTAAAAGGATTTTCAGATTTTTCTTTAAAACTTGACGAGGCATTTATAGAAGATGAAAAGTATTTTTCTGTTTTGGAATTTTCTTCATCTGTATTCTCTCGGACTACTTGTATTTTTTAAATAAAAAATGTATACGTTTTATTTCAATTAGTAGCAAAAATTTATTGTTTTTAGTAAATTAAGAAAATAAAAGCCTATTCGACTATAAAAGTAAATAAGAACTGAGCATATAAATAAAGTGAGGTATAGATACGGTACATATTTTTAGTATAAATATACTATACAATATACACTGTTTAAAAATAAATAACGATAAACCAACGTTTATCAATTAGATTCTAATTATTAATATTACGATAATGATAAAATTTATTTAATGTCGATAGCTGATAATCCATTTTTATTCATCATAGAAATTATATCAAGTACCTATTCATTTTTGTAAATAGTGTCAACAATGTTTGTACATTTTGTGTCATTTAATATTAGTACTTCACGCGACACATTTGGACTTACCCGGCGACACACTAGTTGAGAAACAATGATATAATGTAATAATTTCACCAAGGTGGATTACACTATGATGTATTAATATGAAAAATATTATAAAATATTATAAATAGTATAATAGTAATATTAATATAATAAATATAAATTGTTATTTTTATCATTTTAAAATTAAAACACCATCATGAAATAAAATCCTGGCTACGAACCTGTGAATCTGTGGTACACTATATTTTGATACAGTGGCGTGTGTCCGTATATTTCAGGAGCCTAAAGTAATTTATAGGTGACGGACGATAGGCTAAGTATAGTAGAGTATACATAATAATTTTTCAAATATGTGACATACAAATAGAATTCATAATGACTGTGATAAAAGTCTTAAAATTTAGACGCATATGAATATAATAAGATTTCGTTATCGGATTACTATCGATAAAGTAATTTCAAGAAAATGAATTCTTCTAAAAGAATTCTCAAATTATTTATTCTGATTTCTGTAGCCCTGTAAACTATGTAGGTATAATACTCATATTGGTGTACGTATTATTCTTATAGATAATATTAATACGACGTGATTTTTTAATAAAATACTGTAACGTATTAACTTACATAATATTATATATTTATATAACCTGTATAAAATGTATCTAGAACTTATAATTAATCAAATGTGTTGTAAAATTTCAATTATTAAACTTACATAATCATTTTTATTCGATAGATAAATTGATTCGTTTGGTGTGTGAAAACGTATACAATTCTGAATAGTACATTTTAAAATTATTAAGTTTTTTATTATATGATTTATGTGAGAATAACGAACGAACGATTTTACCAAGAATTCATCGTAGAAGACATTTAATTCAATTATAAACGTTAATAAAAATATAAAACCCGTGGCCATTAATCTATATAAAAAATAATAATAATTCTATTAATATCAAAAGAAAGAAACATCAAAGAGTAATGAGATTAATCCCATCAATTATCTACTCGTAAGATTTATATTTATAATTTTTTATCTGTATGGCAGCGGCGGCATACATTGACTGAAATAATATTGATATTCGTTAGAGAGAAACGGTAGACGCAAATCAATAATCGAATTTAATTGTCACATAATATAATATGATGCCATTAACTAGAGTTTCAAAACTATCATTTATGAAGTTTGAACACATGAAGAAGGTGACAGCCAACGTATATTATAACCCAAGTTAATAATACACATTTGATTAGGTATATCATTTTATATTTTGTTTCACAATAATAATAATAATAGCGTTTCTATAATATAAGGCAAAAAGGCATAATAATTTTGAAAAAATACCAACCCTTACAACAACAAAAACGGTTATACAAACTATGGCGTTTAATGTGCACATAGGAAAGGGCGCTATAATAATATATTATAATAATATGAGTATTATGTTTTCATTTTTTCAAATGGAAACGTATACTAACCGAATGTGTTTTTCGAATACCCTAAATCAAGTTTATTGTTTATATAATATAATATCATATAGCACTATACAGTATACAGGGTGTCTCACAGTGTTGTCCATTAAAAACTTTGTTTACAATCATCATATTTTAGTGTAGGTGAAAAAAAAAATTTTGAAAAAATTATTTCTCTTTTAACGTCAAATAATAGTCAATTTTTACAATCGGTTTATCTATAAACGTTTAAAAATTTTAATTTTGAAATGTACACATACCTACTAAAGTAATAAATTTAATATCGTCATTGCGTATGCTTATTGTAATGTATAAGGTATAACAATAACATTTACATCATTGATTTCTAAATTATTATTCTTATTATTATTATTATTACAAAATATACGGTGTGACATCCTGTATGCGATAATGTGTATAAATGTGTACTCGCGTTGACGTTACTAAAGCGAACCAACCCTCCGATATCGCATTGAAATAATATGTCTCCATTATGGTGATCGGCCTACGAGACAGTTATGTTTTTGAACGAAACGATATTATTCGTAATAATCGAAATACGAACGAGCGGACCCAGTGCCAATATAAGTGCAATTGCGTACGCGATATTATACCAATTGCCATAACATAAAAAATAACCTATTCCATTTATTAGATTTTTCCCGCGTTAAAAAAAAAGAGTGATTGAGACTTGCGTGTAAACTTTCCGACAGCCATTGTCAGGATTCTTATAAAACATTTCTAGTATACTGTTTATTATAAAAATAAATAATGTTGTTACTATTGTTTCTTTGCGATTATTGTCAACGAGTGATGCATTAAACTCGACGTTTATGTGTTAATTGGTAAGTTTAAGTTTAATTAAAATACTAATAAATAATTTAAATTAACGTATTTTATTATTAGGAATTAAATTTGAAAATAACATAAAGTAGTTGAGAAAGTTAATAGTTTTTTTTTTTTTATTAGTAACTAATTGTAAATAAAAATATTCACGTGATATAAAAAAATATATCTTGTGTGGGACTTACATTTACTCCAAAATAATTCATATTATTGCTTTATAACGTATAAATAGAGACAATATTATTCATTTTCAATTAACTCCAGTTAAAGTAATTTTAATTTAATTTTACTTATTATTTTAATTGACTTAACTTAACTGTTTTAAGAAGTATTACTTGTCCAGCAATTATGTACTTGCATTTTATATGAGATACCGAAATATTAGATTCTTTAAAGAAATGTCTAGTAGGAAAACCTATCTATCCGTGTTTTTTTATATTTATCAAAAGATCCCAATTACCTATTACTAATATTTAAAATACAATTTTAACAGTATATTATATTATTTACAAAAACAAATATTGAAATATCATTGTGGTATTGTCATATTTTATTATAGTTGATTTGTGTCCATTATTATTGTAAATACTATAAAAATTTGTGTAAACTTAATAATATTATTATTTCGAATAATTCCCTTTATTATTTACAGCCAATAGGCAATGCGTGCTACAAATTAAATTAACTTGTGCCTGCATAATTTTTTTATTTATTTATCAAATATTTTTTTACGTTAATAAACGATATAGTATTTCCTGTACTTAATATAAAAACAATTTTTTTTTTTAATAATCAATTGAATTATTCATCTTTTATTGTTAAAATATCCTAATTTCGTAACGCGATTAACGCGAATCGTCCTTAATTTAAATTATAAATTGTCAAATTAAACCATTTCATCTCTACTATATAATTTGACAGATGTTGTGATGTGGGGATAAAGCTCTTCACGGTACAGTATAAACAAAATAACGTCGGAGAATGATAATTTTTTAAAAATCTCTTTTCTTTTGTGTTTCCAATTCCAGCAGTGAGCTATATACGAGGTGTTTATTTACAAAAGAAAGGGCACCGTATGGTTTGGTACTCTCGTAAAGTATAACTGTGCTCTCTTTTTCCCAAAAAAAAAACAGTAGTCATGTACGAAACAGCTATGGGCGAGACCAATATTATCTATACCAGTAATTCTCAACCCGGGTGACATGAACAAGGACTAGTGTAGGGGAGACGCAAAATTCCGAAAACCGTATAATTTTTTTTCGTATGTAATTTAAAAAACTCAATGAGACAATTATTATTGTGCTTATTTTGACGCAGTATTGGATTCTCAAATATAGATATAAGGATAGTAAAAATCAAAAAAAGTTGAAAACCACTGATCTATATGGTGACTATATTATACTGCCAGTGGTCAAAACGATATAAAGTTTTTGGCAAATGTCAACGCAATATAGACCGTCACAAGTGTACACGGTAAACCATCAGAAAACTACACCAACCGTACATTATAAACGCAATAACGATAGAAGTTGTGAGCAATAAATGTCGTGAACAACTGTATTATATTATAATGATCCATACAATATAATATACGCCCATTCACGTGTAGAGGGTAATAAATTTTCCGGTAATACCGTAAAAAACAATAAATATGATATTATATTATTATTATTGTTATTATTATTATTATTATTATTATAAATATTAATTATCAGGTAGTATAATAATTATAATGTAACATTAAACTCGTGATGATCGTTTACCATAGTGGGATAATTAAATCCAAAGAATATTTTATTTTTAATTAAAATCTCTGACCATAATGGACCTGGTTTAGAGATAACAAGTATTATTATTACATATCGAGACGTTTTTTTTGTTTTTAAAATATATGGGATATAAGTAATCTATATTTTATATCTAACCTAACCTAGTTATTATGTCCGTATTTATGGGGAGAGGGGTTTTCGTGTTCAAACCCCCTCCCTGATAATTTGATAACATGTTAATCATAATACTAGTATTATATATATATTACTATACATTATTATAATATATATTTTAATAAACAACAAGATTTTAATTTAAATATACATAATTAACATCTTCATAAAATAATCCCATTGAAAATTAATGCTAAATACGATCATGATAGTTAAGCAATATTAAGTTGAAACTTTTAATGTTATTAATATTGCGTAAAATTAACTTAAATGTTGTTTTTCTATGGTATATTTTTCAAAATATTTAAGGTACCTAATTTAATAGCACATAATATTATTTATTTATACATATTTATTAAAATGTTAATTAATATAAAGTTTATTATTAAAAATACTAAAGACTTTTTGATTTTAAATTCACCCATTTTATTCAAACTGATTAATGAATAAACGACAATATAAATTTTTTATTACAACCATAATAAAAAAATAGACAATCAAGTAAAAGGATAAGATTATATTGTTTATTGACTCTATCTACGGTTTATCAATTCCAATAAAATTAAAATATGATTTTCTTATTGATTTTAATACTAATAAGTAATAATTAATTGCACTTCTTAGTTGTTTTATCTATTAATATGAGTTAGATGGTAATCTATAATTAATATAAAACTATATCCCATCAACTATTTATCTGAACGCTCAGATTGTATAATATATAAAAACAAATATTAAGAATTATAATTTTAAAAAGAAATTATAAACTTAAAAGCAAAAATAAAATTTAAAAGATCATATTATTTTCATCAATTTGTGGGTTGTTTTAAAAAAAAAAAAAAATGATTATATGATTCCAGAAATAAAATGTAATCCAATTTTTTTCATTAATCACAATTTACTTTTTTAATTACACGAATTCAAATTACTGCACCTTACTGATAAACACGAAACGCGTAAATATAATTAAAAGTAAGTAAAATTAAGTTAATACCTAGTAAAATCCACGACTCATTTGACAACTATAAATAACTTAAACTAGTTAAACTTAGTTATAACATTCCAAATGTTCACGAATTTGTATGGTGGCAATTATCCCTTAGTGTGGAGTAATTGTAGTATGTAATCGGCTTTGGAGATTATAATAATAGGTATATTAGGTTTATTAATAGGTACGTTCAGTTTGCATAATATATCACGTATTTAGATAACGATAATATTATAATCAGTCGATTTATCACGATAAATTAAAACGATATAAATTTAAAATGTAGTTCGATCCCGAATACGTATGTCATATATACACAACTGAATAATCGTTCCCGAGGCGCTAATTGCCGTTAAAAGTCTCGCGATTATCTAAAACGTCGTTTACCGATTACCTCTATAATCTCGTAACTATGAGTCGCAATACGCATTATTTATGAAAAAAAAAAAAAAGGTAATTATAATATCCCTTTGATATTATATCACAAGATAGTGCATTGCATGTAATACGTTTTTATTAATTAATATAAATATTTTCAGAAGAGGAAAAAAAATCTATCAAAGTTATAATACTGTTACAATTATTTACAAATTTACAATTTAATTAATATTTAAGATTAATTTATTTCTTTAGAATTTTAGATGATACCTTATTTCCAACTAGACTCAATTAGTTTTAGCAATGGTTTTAGCCACTGAAATTATAAATAAAAAACACCCGTCGAGTATTAACATTCTAAAAAAGTATTAAACTAATCGTTAATAATTAACAGGCAACTAGTTATTATAATTAATTTTAACAAGGTGATCAAAGTTGAATTACACATTTTCTATATACCTAAGAACCGTTCCATTAAGCACATCTCGTTATACCGCCTCAATTAAATTCACTCTTAATATTCGCGATTGTATCGTGTTATCGATATTATTACCAACATATCGATCGGCTTAATGTGTAAATGTACTATGTAATCAGTATTCCAGCAATTTATTTACACACTCGAATATATTATGGTATCTAGCAAATATTTTATTAAAAATGCATTTTTAAATTTAATATAAGTACATATTTAAAATGTTTAAATTTAAACTGTATCCGTTAATAATTCTAGTTTAGGTATACTAATACTATATAATATAAAATATGAATATAACTATGCACAATGCATAAACTTATAGCATCTTGCTTTTACATATAGGTATATGATCTTATAGTCATGATGTAAAATACAATATATTAAAATATTTAAAAAATTAACTTTATAGATTTATTTGATGTGTACTATGATAGTGGTATTTATTAAAAATAAAACCATGTGAAAATAATATTAAATTGACATTTTACATATTATATATTATACTCGTATAATAGGTATAATTATAAAAAAAAAAATATATCACAAATTAATACACTGAATAAAAGTCTAAATTGAATTTATATGTTAAAATCGATATTTAACTAAAATGTATTAGCGGCATTCCGTGATAATACCTATACTAAAATTTAAAAAAACATTTACCTAATCGCGCAAATAAAACGCTCAGGACCGCGTTTTCACGCTATTCCGTCAGCATTGTCGTTACCGCATAATTAAATTTGTCAGCAGATGAGATTGTGGTGGCGGGAGAGGAGGATATACAATTAGTCACCCTTGATCTCGAGTGCTCTTTCCCCGGATAATGCAATCACGGAACAATAATATGATATTTCTCCCTTGGCATGGCGCATTCGGTGTCTAAATCGGCTGTCGTCATCTTGCGAGAAAAAAAAATATTGAAAAAAATAAAAAATAAATGTTATACAAATAATATATACCGAACGAGATGTTCGCATCGAGCGAGTTGATCGTCGAAATGCATTATGTTGTTGGTGAAGTCCTAAAATATACGTTACGAGGGTGAAAGAAACATCATTAAAGTTCGAGTGTCCGCCTTCCAAATTAAAAACCATACTTTTCCTATCGAAAAGTCCTTTGAACCGAACATAATATTGTATAATTTATATTGTATACGGGGTGTGTTCATGGTCATGCGCGTATATAAATCAGGGTTAGGTAAATGTTCGACCTAACCTTGAAATATTGTTGTAAAAAAACATATGTACGCGGGCAGCTATTATACTATGTTGAGCGAACATTGTGAGAATAACGTAGATTATCAATTATTTCTATTTTCCGACATAATATATTATTAATTAATGATATTTTAACGATTTTCAGAGGGTAAAAAAATATAAAAAACCAATTGATCGTCACTAACCGTGTTTACCCAATACCCCCTGGGTGCGTTCACGAAGATTTCACAAATTAGTCTTCGACATTCACATCGTATTGAGTGGTGATGACAAAATATAATCGTAGTTCACTCTGTATACTGCGATATGTGCCCTGTTGTTGTTCGCAAATAAGTATGTAATATATTCATACACTCGTATACAGAGTGATTAAAATATATAGTGTTTTAAAAGTAACAGAAATAACATTGAAAACTTATGTAATTTCCACTGTTTTTGTAATGTGAATTTCTGATCACTCTGTATATTACGTGTGTGTGTTTTCAGTTTTGTGCACCGAAAGCACCATGCTTGTGGATAGGTATATTAAATTTCCGGCAGCATGTCAAAACCACTCGCCGAGCAAACGGTGAGATTCCTTTTGTTCTCGATGCCGACAATGAGCGCAGATTTTTTTCCCCCCGACCGAACCCATTGTTTGCGAGGGATTTTTTATTATTTTTTTTTATTATCATTTTATTCTTCTTTTTTCCTCTTTTTTTCAATGTTTAACGTCGAAAAAAAATTAAATACCATCGTATTGTAAATCACACACACTGGTTTGCGGCCAGTTTAATTTAATTTTAACAGCCCGTCCAACCCGCTCACTAGTCATTTCACAAATACAATACTTACGTGTGTTTGATAAAATATTTCATATTACAGTTATAGGTATATATAGTTGTAGAGCTATATAGAGTTGTATAGTGCTGTAAAACACCATTTCACGTGAAAGCGATGAAAAGAGATCCCAAAAACCGCAGGGTTGGCTCCGTTCCCGATGTATTAAACGTGCGCGCCCGAAAGAATCACTCCGAGTGAATTTTAATTAAATTATAAAAGTCTCTACCTACCGAAACGTCGCGTAACCCGTAATCTCTGGTCGTGCGGCTAATATGTAATATTATTATTATTATTAATATTAATATTTTTATGGTTGTTATTAAGTTCGGTTATGGTCGGATGAATTCGCATTTCGTTTATTAAATAATACAATATTTTAATATAATAAACTAATGCATTCATAAACGTATCAGAAATGGTTCCTGCAAACCCATTCGACGGAATATCATTTTTTTTTATTAGATATGATATTGTTTGGCGCGACTGCATTTTAAACGACTTGGCAAGACTGGTTTGTTTAACTCGTTAAAGATTTATAATCAAGTTCTTCTAGCTCTTCCATAATCCATATCGTCTAGTCATTCAAATTATTCTGAACATGCTAAGTGATTTTAATTTTACTTCAATAATGTTGTAACTAAAATAAAAAACACATACACATGAGTAAAAAATATAGTATATTTTTTTTTATTCAAATCAATATTGTTATAATCAAAATATTACTTAGAGATATCTTTCTAAAATACATAACATATTATTATAATTTAATCGTTATAATGAAAATAAAAGTTCGTCACAAAACATTCAACAAATAATAATTAAACAAAAACAAAAAACAAACGTATTTATTAAAATCATGCCAGTTGCTATTATGTGGTGACAGGCTGACAGAAACTTCTAAAGTTCTAAGGTTACTCCAAAACAATCGGAAATTTGACTATAATTATGATATTCTGATGCTATCAGTATAAGTCGGTGATATTTGGATATAATTTTTGTTCATGTTTCCCGCAACCGTTATTCCTTCCGTATCTACTTGATTTGCTCCGTAACCATACATAGTTGTATTGAAATAATTTAGTTTTACAAAATTTAGTTTATATATAAAGCTTTTATTTAATTAAAAGTGTCAGTATAGTTCCTAATTAATCAATAAACTAATAATAAATAGTTAAAAACAAACCATTTGGAGTTTTTGGTTTTTAAATTATATTCAAATATATATAGTATTATAAATAATAATTATTAATATTTAAATAAATAGTATTTCAACTTGTACAAACTATATTCGATTAGGTAGGTGTCTATGTTTATTTAATAATGAATAATGTTATTTCATTATTAACCATACGTATATATTATAACTATTAAATTAGGTTTGTTAATCTTAAAACTAAATTAATTTTTTAAACCGTCTATTAGAGTAGGTTAGACTCCGAAATTTTAACGTGTGCTAAGCCCGTATGGAAAATGTCAATATTAACCGAATAATCTATAGTCTCTGATCAAATCACCCGTTACATAATCTACCAAAACACTTATAAAACGTATAAAATCAACCGTAAAATCAGGTTTTCAGATTTTATATTAAACGTTGATTGGGGTTTTGAAAATCAAACGGTAACCAGTAACCGCACACAATTCCCTGTACACATCCCACACGTGTATCTCGTATAACGTTTGTTCGTACCGCGGTCGACATATATTATATTATAAAATAGTACATTGTGCGTGTATCGTGTTTTATAGAGCGCGAGGGAGAAGATTTCGGGCTCACGGTCGCTCGGGATTTATGCGTCGACCGAGGGGAAAGGTCAATCGCGAGCTTTCAATAAAAATAACCCCCGCGCTCTTGGCGTTCCCGTCGGCGGAAGATCCCCGGCCAGTCGAGGAAACCGAGGCTTGCACATAAATTAATTCTTCGCCGTGCACGACGACAACGACGGCGAGAGGGAGGGAAAACACGAAAAATATATCGCCACTCTTGACACCGCGAATTATTTACGATCGGCCGTAATTTACTACGGAGGTTCCCCGCGCGCGTCGGCAGTATCTTTTTCCCCGGCGACCCCGCGCGTGTCGCGACTACGTTGTTTTATGGATAGCTATATATGAAACACTTTCGTTAATTCCGACCAGTTTTCCCGGGTTCGCCATTACCCTCCCGTTTCGTCCGGCCCACTCGTCACGGTTTCGGTTATTTTTACGGCTTTCTTCTCTTTTCCCGACTTTTCCAGTCACGCCGCCCACGAACGAGTATACGTACGACGCTATTCCTATACGCTCGCTCGCAATATTATTCAACATTTCAAATAACACGTTTTTCCGGCGCCGCCGCCGGCGTTATACGAATGCCCCTTAAGTTTTACTCGCCGCAACCCCACTCACCCGTGTCCGCATCGTCCAATGTCCGAAATCTCCGCGTCTCGTTCAAGTAATAACAATACATTGGCATGAGCACAGAGATATTTTTCCTATGACCTTTTTTACGTTCCTTTTCGATTTACATTATAAATTGGAATTTGGAATTTTTCTTCTACCGTTAGGATTCATTGTTCAGCATACAGGTAGGTGCATTATAAATTCGTTTCATGGAAGTACAACAATAATTTTTAGAGTCTAAAAATTGGTAAGTGTATTTTTTTCGATTTTATTTATATTTCACATTTCATTGTAAACACAAAACTAAAATGTAATCGTATAGACAAGATGCAGCAAAGTTGCCATTTGTGATGAGTAAAATCAAATAATATTATTAAACACGTCTCAATAATTTCGTCTCACGTTGAATGAAGTTTTTCCAGGCCGTATGTTGCCTTTGATTCATAGCAAATATTTGAAAGCTTTTCTATAATTTATAAAATATCATTAATTTTCGAAACTATTTAATAAAATTCGTTTTATTTACCTTAAAATATTTATCTGTCTCGTATATTATACACGTTTATTACGTAAAATTATGTTTGTACTAAATATTTACTTATTGATTTATTTAAATCGCTTTAAAGTGTGGTATATAATAAATTGTATTAATATAATATGCATTGTTAATATTTTATTTAATTGGTTAATTCGCAAAATGTATAATTTATAGAAAATAAATGTAAAAAAATGTTAAAATTATTAATGATTTCGTAAAACTCGTAAATTTCGTGTGTATCGAATTAGTATCGAATTCGACTTAATAATCCATTAAAAACGTATGTCAAAACAAATGTATGAAGTGTTATTGTGTCCAAACAGAATATTTTAATACATTTAAATAAATATGAATTGTAAGCGTTATAATACGAGTACCTATATCATCTAACAAATTTTAATACGATATTCTTTCGCAGAAAAAAAAAAATGTACCGAGTGCAGACGCACAAACGCAGGCACGTTGTATACCGCAGCGCTCGTTTCGACAAACGAAAAGTAAATTAGTCGTTGAAACGCAGAAGTGTTTTTAAAAATAATCCAGAACGAGAAAACGTGTTAAAAATAAGGTCGAGGGAAATTCCTCGGGGACCGTACGCGATACTGTCGTGAAATATGGCCGTTCCGCGTCCTTGGTATATCCGTTTTTCACCATCGTATTCTCCTTTCGTTCCGCGCGTCCCTGGATCTTTCGTCGTTCGCCACACAGAGACGTTACAAATCGCGAACATAAATAACGCGCGCGCCGCGAAAAACGGCCGACAGAGAGGAGCAATTTAAAACGCGGGAAAAGGTTAAAATAACGTCCTGACACGGGGCGCAATACGAATGGCTGACGGTAGAAAAGGTGACGACTTCGGTTAATTTGTTTTCGCGCGTCTTGGCCTTTGACGGCGTTATTAGAAGACGTAAACGAGCATGGAGAATAATGTCTGGCCATCAATAATTTGTCTTCTGCGTTCTTTATTCTTCTCGGGCCCCGTCGTCTCCCGTTTCAGACCGGGAGAATAATATCGTGAATTCCAAAAACGTTTTTGATACGAAAACATTTCACGAATTTCTTAGAGAAATCAACGAATTATTGAGTGTTTCTGACATTTCTTAAACAAAAAAAACTAATACAACTAATCTAATCTATAAATTTGTCTGTGTTTATTGCACGTGGTAATATATCCAAGCGAATTTGTGCATCAAACATTATTTTTAGATAAGATGTTTTTAGATTAGTTGAGTTATAGTTGATAAGATGGATTTCATTTTCGTTAACCTAAACAATATACTTACATATAGAATTTTAATAATTCTATGGTTGATAAACATAATTGGACGATGGTTATTTTTTTATGCATTTATTCATCAAAAGTTAGGTATGTTATCACTTGTAAGTAAATTGTTATACATTTGTTTCATCTTTACATTTTTTATGGCCTTACACTAACAGGTAACATCTTTATTAATTATTAATTACAAATGTTATTGTTTTATTATTATTTATTGTAATTATTACAATAATAAAATGTTTGTTAAACTGTAATAATAATGTCTTCTCAAATTTATATAATATTCAATAATTTCTCGCTAAATAAATAACCAGAGTATTATATATTTATACAGATTCTATAATCATATGGATAAAGATAATCGTCAATTAATATTTAATCATTTAAAGCCACAGTTGAAATAATTTATAGAGTTTATAATATAAAAATAATAAAATAACTTTACAATTTTTAAGTTAAACAAATGTCAAAAAAAGATCATAAAGTTTATATTGTATTAAAAAGTAAATCTTTAAGTTGAAATATATTGAAAGTAATAAATCCTAACTTAAGTTTTAACTTTTAAACTGTTTTGCGCCTTGTTGATAAGTTTTAACATTTACAATACCTAGTTAAATGTGAAGTTTTATTGTTTTTAATACGTATTTAAAACATAAATTTAACATAAACACCTACAGCCTACTATATAAAATACAAGTTATTATTATTAATAACTTAAGGAACGTCTATCACTCTTGTCATAAAAACATTCAGTCATAACAAACACTTTTCAATAGGTATGGAAACGTAATGAATTTACCACAAAATCTCAAAGGGTTTCATTATTGTCTGTATTGTTTATATCACAATACAAATATTAAATATATTATTGTAGGTACGTCAATAAATTGTAAATACTACGTATAATACATTAATATTTAAAAAATAATAATAGCTTATAGTAGCTAATGGTATAAGGAATGTTCAGAAAATAAAACAAAACAATAAAACGGAAGTACTGAACAAAATAATAAATATCGTCAAAAATGAAAACGAACGATGGAGTCATGAAGATGGTTAGAATAGTATTTTAAACCCAGTATAAATACTTTTAACGTAGACTATTTGTATTTAATTTCCATCATGATCATTCTAAGCTCCGGAGTCTGAAGGTATTGAATTTATCTTATAGAAATACTAATTAGTATACAGATAATAATTAAGTATCTGCCTGTAAATAATATAATTATTATAATATTATATTTAATTTAAAACATGCAACGGAATATAAGGCAAGTCATAATCATTGTTATATTATAAAACAAAAAGCAACTTAGACAATAACTTAAATAATTTATTATTATGAAATTTAATAAGAGTTGGGTTGTATTTGTATTATATTTATTTTACAATAATGTTTGGACGTAAACCTCTCGCCATCTAGCGATTTACCACATCACTACATACGAACAAACTGTATAATAATATTTAACAGAATTTTCTTTTAATAAATTACTACCGTCTGCAAATTCACAATATTAGATATTTTACCAACAGAAAATGAATCGTATTTTACAAATTAATATGGAAAAACGGCAAACATATACGTTATCACTATTTTAAATTAATTAACATAGGTACTAATATATTCTTATGGTACCTGATTTATGATTTTTAATTATTAATTTGTTGATTTCCCATAATTTGTATCAAACAATGTTGATGTCTAATACTTTTAAATTTAATAGACATTAAAAAACACTAAAATTGTACTCTAAATATTTGAATTATTCGAAATAATGAATATTAGTATTAGTAAATAGTAATATACGGATAAATTTGGATATTGGTTACATTAACCTGATAATGCAACATTATAGCCAATGCATTCTGGGTAGTGTCCTAAAAAAAGTAAAACTATATTGAATTATAGTGAACATAATTGACTTGTTTAGTTTTTGTGAATAATGTGTCTCCAAAAATAGTATTTACGAGTAGTTAAATTACATAAAATATGTGTATCATATGTTAGTTATATTACATATCACAAATAAATTATTTTAAATCTAGGTTTCATGTTTACTTGTACTTGTTCAATAAATTGTAAATTTGTAATCATCTAAACCATCTTCCGAAACCACGGGTCAGGTCAGTAAGGCTATGAATGAATTAATGATAAGACGAGGATGAGAATTATATAATAATTGGAAGATATTTATTTTTAATATAATTTATATACTAAATTCCGGCTACCTTTCAAGACGAATAAATAGTTGGCCTTTTAACCATACAGAGGAGTCTAGAATTTATACTTAAAATAAAATCTTTAATGTCTACCCAATAAATAGGTAGGTACAAGTACGATGTTCTATCTATGAGTAAAAAATAATATAACAATATCTACTATATACCTAATAGAATTTGTTATTTTTAGGACGATGATTTAAAAAATGTTAGGTCAATTTTAATAAAATTGTCTAGCTTATACAATACTTTAAGAAATTTTTATTTTTATTTATTAGATCAAAATAATTATAGAATATAAGTGTAATAGTTCTCTTATTTGATATTCAAATAAATCTCTCGAAGCAGTCGAAAAACGTTTTCTGAGTCGAACAATATTATAAATATAATTTAGTTTTGTCATATTATTTTCAAAATTCTTAAATAGAGACGAAATAATTTTAATATTATTGTTAAAAAAATGTAATTATCTGCAATTAATATTCTAAATCCACTAGCAGTAACATGGAGACGTTATAATTTACCCCAGAGGCAAGTCACAAATTTCCTAATGACCAACCCATGGATTAACTATTAGGTAGGTTACATTTTATACAACAGCCCTCTACATCGTATATTAAATCAATAGGTATAACATCACTATTGTCGTCATACTTGTACTTATAAATAGTACCTTGAAAATAAATATTAATAAATACAATTATATATTTCCTTTTATTGATATACCAAATTATCGCCCAGCACTAAAAGAATTTATCCACCACCCTTTGACGAATTCGGACCCTATATTAAGTAAAAGAGTTACCTATATAGTGCAAACAATACAAATTTAATTTTCATAACATTTCTGTATTACCTAACCATTACCTCCCCACCCCCACATGTTTTTAGAAACCCTGGCTACGCCACTGACGAGAAGTAAAGAAGTTCACACAAGACATAACAGAAAAACAATTGTATAATAATGTATAATATGTGATCGTAATGTACACTATATATTGAAACGGCGCCATGATATCGTTTCAAAGTTACATTGCGTATACTTGTTTATAATAAAAGGGGCAACAAACGTTGGGGAAATGGACAATTATTGAAACGCTTTATCGTTTCGTCGCTTTATCCATACGATCGTATATATATATATATATATATATATACATATACTGTAGATATCTGGTGACGTAATCGCAATATAGGGTTACGGCTAAAAGTAATTGGAAGGCTCAAGGCGGTCAACAACCGGCGATAATGTCTTCTCGCCGGATAAGGAATATTGAAAATACACCCGGGAGACCAGAGAGAAAAAGTGGATTGTGTTTGATATATTAAAAAACAAAATAAAAACATCACTTTTCCCCTATATACACGTACGTATATTGTTCCGGGGTTTTCCTCGATTCCGGAAGCGGTTTTTTGCGGACAGAGTGCAACTCGATTTTATATTTTACAATATCATCCAAATATAGTCCAATGACAAATTTTATCATTATACTCGTAGATAATATATTTTTATTTAGATATAGACCAAAAATCAATCGACTTTTATCTAGATAAATATTATTATCATTTGTACATCACACGCAATACGGTATGTTGTGCGTAATATCGGATATCAGTACCCAGTGGAGAATTTACAATTTCTCTGAGGGGGAAATATGACTAGAAAAATGTTTTCCCTCCACTCCAAAACTAACTGCCGATGGTCGCACACACGGTGAGACCGTTAATGAAAACAAATCTTCACCGTTGAAAAGGCCTATATCAGCCGACGATTGGCTGAGAGAAACAGTTATGTCAACGTTGATATTGAACGTGAGACATCCGTGCGTACCCGTTGGTATAAAAACGTATTCGGTATCATAAATTTTCTCTCCACGTTCAATGACCAAGGGCTTTCAAGATGAAAATGAATGATTTTGGACTAGATTTCGCGGTCGAATCAGGAAAATATTTACATTAGACAAATTTCAAAAATAAAACAAAGAAATAATAATCAATTTCGACGAGGTTCCACAAAAACAATATATATAACAGTTTACTTATGAATATTATACATAATCAGGAAAATATAAGAAAACGGATTACAATCCAATCGGTAGTCTCACAAATTTGACAGCTATCCGTTTGTAAATACCGTCTTAAGTGTGCACAATTACTACACAAACAGTGTTATCAGATCCTGGGTGAACTATGATTATGCGATCGATATACTGCTCGCTGAGTGGTCGAGACGGAGCTTCAACGATAACCAGCGTAGATAAGTACTCACGTGACCATCTTTTTCAATATAATTTGTGACACTATTGGATGAGTTGTCATGGTGTAAACCTGTTGACTTAAATGTTAATATTGTTAGGTTCGGAAATTGATTGAATGGATTGCCCGATTAAGAAAAAGCGGGAGTCGGTGCGCATAGATCATGCAGATCTGAAGAAAGTGGTGTGATTGGACGTGAATTAAGGATTCCCTCAATACGAGTAGTCAACGTTTAGAACTCTTCGTTAGTCGGTATTTGAGCACTAATGACGTGTTTAAGGTAGGATCTTTTTATCCCAGCTTTCTGAATTCCGCCAAAGTGTGGTGCCGCGGGTGTATTGAAATTCAAAGTAGTGATGAATCTAGGATTTTCTCTTTATTAATAAAAACATAAAATAATACATTTATAATACAAAAAGCTGTATTTTACCTACCAAGGGGTGATCCTTCCCTGTGGATCTGCTACTGATTCCAAGTGCAAGATAATTGATATAACAAGTAAGTTTCATAACAATTGTCTTTTCAATGTAACATTTATGTTAGGTACAATACATTACATCCCCGTAACAGAGTATGGATGCTACTAAAATGGCCATTAGCAATAACATTGTAGAAACGTTTATGAAACGTAATTGTAACCTAAATGTTAATGTTCTATTTTCATTGAAATATCTATGAAACATTGATGAAATAGTCTCTTGCACTGTGGGATTGTTATAAAGTTATTTCGGGCGAATAAGTAATTTATTTAATACTGTATATGGAATTGAAACTATAACAATTAAATAGGTTTATTTTAAATTCTTTCTGAAGAACATACAATATATTGATGTACTTAATGCTTGAATACGTACGTCTTAAATCTATAATCATCGATAATTGTGATAAAAATTAAGTTTCAACAATTTTAATTGGTGTTGTAAATCATTACAAATTAATTGAAAAAGTTTGACACAGGTTTGGAATCGATACGAAAAAGTCTATGTACCAAATTCATGCACATTATTGCTTTGTAGTATAATTTTAAATATTATCAGCCTGAAGAATAAAACACGTAAAAATTATCAACGTTTCGATTATTTATACCTTTGTAATAATAACCATAAAACTACTCTCGCGCCACGCTTCGGTTGGACGATTCTTTATATCTCATACTGCATAATATTATCACAAAAATAGCAACTCTAACCACAAGTGTGTGTTTGTTCCGACATTCTCAACACTTTGGACGTATTTAACCGTGACCATAAAAGTTCGAACTACTCCTTCGTCTTTGCCTACCTGTTTTTGAGCTCTGTGCAACGATTTGTGTTCTATCTATAGATATTTCTTCCTTCCAAAAGCCACATAGATAAACTATATATATATATATATATACATACATTATATTAGGAACCACCAAGAGTGTTTTTATTATTTTTTTAACATTATTATTATATTCCACAGCGAGCGCAATGCCGCATATAATTTATGACCGCATTACGTATACACAATGTGAATATATATTATTGTTATTATTTTATGTTTTTTTTTTTTTTTTTAGCGGGCTCATACATCGACTATATATATCACATATATTATACATTATATCCATTCGAGGGTCTTTTTTATTTTTTTTATTTCTAGGTCTACGGAGGATTTGCGAATTTATGAGGCGCCTGGGGGGCAGTTCCGCGAGTGCGTTTTTCGGGGCGGATACGAGTGCCGGTTTAGATTAATATCGCCGACATGATTAACGTGTTAATAGCGAAGTGCCCACCTTGTGAAACGGACTACGCGTATAAAAAATAATTAAAACAATAATAATAATAATAATATCAGTTAGATTATATATACTTATAGTGTATTATGTTATTTTGTACGATTTAATAACTCGTACGTGGTCAAAAAACCATAACAACGTGCGTGCGTTTGTTTGAAAACGATGTTCAGAAAATACTCCAGTCCCTCCAATGGAAACGTCGAACCATATTATAATATAGATATAACGTATAATTGTTTTGTTATAGAAAACATAATTATTTCGTTTTATATTCTTATATTATACATTACATGTAAATTCGTGAAACAATTTGACAAAATAGATCTTTAAAAATGTTAAATATTATCAAATTCTATATTATAATTTATATATATAATAATTAATAATGGTTGTATGTAAACAAACTATAGATATCAATAACATTAGCAGTTACAAAATTAAATTAACAAAAACACATAAACTATAACTTAATACGTGAAAACATTTAGAAAACAAACATTATTTTGATACTTTTATAATACATATTATTATACTGTCAATACAATTTTTTTCAATTGTCCAAAATTTTCATTTATATTTTTTAGTATTAAAAGTATTTTTTTTTTCGATGTTACGATAATCACATCATATTCGAATTCAAAACAAATCGTTTATAAACTTACCAATATTAGTACAAAATTGAAATGACAAATATTAACACAAAAAACCTCATCTATAATAGTTTAGAAATAATATATAATTATAAGATTTAAATTGTATTCAAATAAATTTGTATTTGAAATTCGAATATAAAAAATATATTTTACATATTGCCTATAAGCCATATATCAATATTACCTATTTTTCAAAGTACAAATAAAGGGATATTATGCAACATATTATATATTTTATGAATGAAAATCAACGGTCAAATTAGATATTTATCTAATAAATGTGAATTATAATAAGTAGTTAAGTTGTGAGGTTGTTGGTCTGTGGACTCACAGAATCAGGAGATTTTCTTAATTCCACCTCGAGCTAAGTCTCGAAAGCTAGATTTTTTGTTGTAATAGAATGTTTTTATTTTATAACAGTATGTTTATTTAACGTATACATTTTTCAATATAATTATTGAAATATTACAATTTCGATTAATATAATATTAAAATATTTACAATAATAATATGATGTATATGTACATATTCATAGAATTATACCATCACTCTAATTCCGTGTCCTTGTCGTCCCGCCATCAAAATTGTGGCTCGAATTATCGAACTTCTTCTTAGCACATCACTTTAAATGTTTCTTTGGACATAAACTATGATGTGAGAAATTTGTTTGTATATTGAATTTGGTCTGAAAAACGATAAATCAACCGTACTGTCACCCAGTCCAGCCGAGTTAAGACCCGGGGCGCGAGTGTGAATGTTGTCGTAATATCAGAGTGAAAGTGGTGGTATCACACATTTTTAATTATTATGTAAATATTAGATCGATTTAGATCGCGAATGACAGCGGTCAATATTTTATTTCTTTCAAAATTTATGACGTTACAAAGTTCTGTCTTCGGTGTAGTTTAATAAAATATTGTCAATACAGGTATGTCAATTTACCGCGGAATATTATAGAGGTATACGCAAGACATCAATTATAGTCCCATAGCTAGGGGTGGATAGGCACAGTGGCACCGAAGTACATTTTATTAGGTATGGCAAAATATAGAAAAAATCAGTCGTATAATAGGTGTTATTTTATTTTGTTCTTTTAAAGTTAATTATTGACATATATACTTCATATATATAAAAATTATATATGATTTTACAATTATATAGAAGAAATGTAGGAAGGCCGATGTTGAACGTTCTTCCTTCATCGATTCATCCCTTTAATCCTCGCAAAAAAAAGTCGTTTATTATACTTAAGATTTGAATGTAATTATATTACATTGAAAATACGAGAGTGAAACTCAACACATTAAAATATATTATACTGATAATCCATTCCAAAATTTTACTACGTGTGTAAATTACCAATGTAAATATTCAAAAAATGTCCCTACGACCAAAACTCAAGGAATTATGAAATAAAAAATTTAAATTAAATTTTTTTAGTTTTAATATAATTATAATTATTACTTTTACTAAATTTTTATAATTACATAATTTTTAAGAATTAAAATTTTTATGCAAAAAGAATAAGGGCTGATCTAATGTAACATCACATGGTAAAACTTTAATAAATACTAACAAATAATTAAAAACAAAAAATTATAATTATATTTTTATAATATTAGATAACTAGTAAAAATAGTATTTAGCTATTGAGTATTACTTATTGTGTACAGTCTTTAGTGTACTTAATAAAAAGCACAAAAATAATAAATACATTGAATACTAAATTCAGATACTAACTATCCTTAAAAATAAATGTAATTTGTATTTTAATTTTAATTATTAAATCTAACATTTGGTTTCTTAACATTAATAATACTAATTACTCTGTAAGAAAATATTTTCTTATCATTTTTAGACAACTACCTTGCACTCCGATAAAGGTAACAATTCCGTTAAAGATAAAGATACCAAAAATATACCGATTAAAGATACTGGTAAAGATACCGATAGAGATACCGATAACGATACCGATACCGATAAAGATACTGATAAAGATAAAGATAAAGATACTGATAACGACAAATATACAGATAACGATAAAGATACAGATAATGATAAATATACCGATAAGGATACAGATTACGATAAATATAGAGATAACGATAAAGATACTTACATAGATACAGATAACGATAAAGATAACGATACAGATAACAATAAAAATACCGATATAGATATCGATATAGACACTGATAAAGATAAAGATACTGATAACAATAAAGATACCGATACAGATAAAGATAATGATACTTTTAATGATACTGATAATGATACCGATAAAAATACTGATAATTATACTGATGATGATAACGATAATGATACTGTTAAAGATTCAAATAAATTAATAAAATACAATTATAATTTATTAATAAAAATATTAAATAAAGCATATAAAAATGATATTCTATCCTAACCTAACTTATCTCAAATAATATATTTACATATTTATTGGTATATAGAATTCTATAATATAATGACAAATTTATTTTATTTATAATGTTATGTTTTCGTACGATTTCATAACTTTACTTTATGATTATTCATATAAATATGTATGTTAAAACTAAAATTACTTTACACGTATTTTTCTTGTATATGACGTGGTGACTGGCGTTTAAAACTTTGTGGTACACTCAATAGATTACCTTTTATTAGTCTTGTCGTCTAAACTGCATGATGTAGTATTACTAGTATAGGCGAAAGCTCATAACTGTACTCCGTTCTAAAGTTATTTTCAAACTTTGCTAAAGTAAATGAAGTTCCAACAAAACGTAAACACACTTCGGCAATATGTATCAAAAATAAACATTTAAATAAGGTATTATCATAAATAGATCAGAATGAAAACGGATAACGCAACACTTACAGAAATGTAAGTATAAATAATTCCAATATTCATTAAAAGTAATAGTTCTTAGAAGTCGCAATGTAAAAATATAAAATTTAATATAGTAAAGAAAATGTTTATTTAACAAAAAATAAATAAAAATGACTTATGAGACAATTTAATTGGTACCACATAGTCAAAAATTCAACCAATCATTTCAAAAATTTTTTATAAATGTATTTTCATTTGAATATTGTCTTGATGGATATTCGAACAAATAATATTTTTAACTTTAATAGTTTTGGTAAAATCCAATCTGAATTAAATTAAATTATTGTTATCTAACTATAGCCATATATCACTATGCTTTATGCATTATTATTCTTGATTGATTATTGATAAATGATAATTATAATTTCTTCTTGGACTTCTAAGATTTAAATATATTTTCTCATTATCATTTTAAAATATTCATTTAATTTTGGTAAATTATTTGACCACCCACCAGCCACCAAATAGAGATGGGGCAATTGCCCCACCTTAGATATGACTTCGATGCCACTGAATAGGCACATAGGGGAAAAAAGAATTTTCCTTCATCTTCATCCTTCGTCAAAATATTATTTATTCTATTTTTATTATTCGGTGGTCCCCTGGGTACCACCTAAATTTTTTTACTTTATAAGTATTTTTTATAATAAAATATATTCACCATGTAAATGTAAGTAAAATTATTACTTATTACTGTTTTTTTTTTAACAATAATATAATACCATGACAATTTCACAATTAGCTTATAAATCTTAAATATTCAATATCATTATATATATATAAATAATATTATAAAATGTGATTATTGTTATTATTATTTTACAACATTTGACATCTAGCCACCGCAACAGATATAAAGTTCATGAAAATAACCACCAGATGGTGTTAAGGTGGAATATGTGGAATAATAATACAAATAAAATTTTATAAGATCAACACATTTTGTAACTATACATATTTTCTCACAAAACAATATCGACAATCGATAGTCTATGATACAAATTACAATAAAAAATGTATGACTATAATGTGTAATTGATTCTAAATTATAATATTATTAAAAACATAAAAGTACATTTATAGGTATTAAAATTGTTTTAAATATTTTATACCAGTATTATTTATACTTAAGGTTATTTCGTTATCTAAGATAAATATAATGTATATGTACGTTATATAATTTACTTCAAACATTTTTTTTCATTGTTACACCCCATTTAATATTATTAAATAACCAATACAAAACGATAATAACACTTATGTAGGTATATTACTGTTGCATTTTAAGCACTGTTGCAGTTTGATAAAAAAAATATTAAAAATTACATAAAATATATTTGATATCTATACAAAATCAATTAAGCTACTTCACATCATTAACAAAGTTACGTTTCAATAATATAATATACCTACCTAACACTTCTAATATGTTTCAACTAGATAGATAGTAGGTAGATACCGTATACTAATATAATATAACAATAACCTTAAAATAAACTATATTTAAAAATGACAATATGTATATATTATAATTAATTAATAATAGTTATCTAGTTTTAATACTTAGAGTGATGTATCTAGCTTATTTTTTTCCTATTACAGGGTAAAATACATTTTTTAATAATTTCGGCCAAATAGTGTGCTTAATTTACTTGTGATAGATATAGAATGTTGATTACTGACAAGGCAATTGCCACCTTCGTGAATCGAATTAAAATTTTATTTGCTTTCCCCCCCTGTCATGAAGGTTTAGTATCGCCTATGTAAATTATAGTAAAGTTATTTTAAATTATAATAATACGAAACCCGAATTGTTATTTCATTTATTCAATTTTCTATTGTACCATACTCGTATGATAATATATTAGGATCATCATTTTTATCAAACATAACAGACATACAATTGGAACAGATACAGTCAGAGACATAAAACGTTTTTAATAAAATGTATATTATAGTGATAGGAAAAGTAAAGATATCCACAAGAGGTGAGACATTATATTTACTACTACTAGATAACAATGTGAAACAACCGCATAGTGGTAATAAATTTATAAAATACTTATAATGTGGCACACATTAATGGGGAAAAAATTAAATGTCGATTTTGTTTGTAGGTAAACGAAAGAAATATATCAATTCTCGAAAAAAGTCTAATCCTCATTCCTTGGCAGTTTTCCCCGACAATATACCATGGTCATCGTCTTGTAGCGAATACGGGTTGACATTTTCACGATAGGCCTTTGGGTTCTCAGCGAGTCTCTCTAAAATTTCGCATTGCCATTCTTTATCCGATAAGCCGGTCATCGCTCGGCCGGAACCCCAAGAATCTGTATTTTCGCTATAACAACGTTCAATCTTCCTCATCGATCCGTGGATCTAAATATAGATTTGGTCAACAAATTGTATTACCGCTACGTTTATTTTAATTTTAGCAAACGAACTGGCCCGTTTATGGGGATGGGGGCATGTGTTTCTTGTTTCTTGGCCCGGGAAATCTATACTTCATTAAGAAAGTGGCATATTTGTACCTATTACCATATTAAAATATAATATTGTGTCAAACAATTTTACATTGTCAAAAATATGTATTTATAGGAAGGATGGCGAAAATTAAAAAATTAAATACCCCTGGCCCAAAAATTATCCATATACGGTCCTGCATACGAGTAATATTTAATAATGGTATTTCTTTAACCTTATCCCATATGAAGCAATTAAATCCGAAGTTAACGTGACAGTATTGATGATGATTGTCGTGAAACATACAGTCAGGCTGCCAAGGCTGCCACCATCGAGCCTTAAAAACGATTCCAGAGTGTTGCACGATACCATGATAATACGTGTACAGAGCCAAACCGTAGAACGGCACTGTGGTGGAAAAAAACAAATTATAAATTGACTTTTAACAGTGATACCATACATCAAACAGAAAGCAAATACTGAGCACTTAGGCCAAGATCTAAACGAACGATTTAGTGTCATTTTCTCCATTCTACTTTCTGCATAAATATTAATATTTTGTTAGATCCTCGAACGTTTTATCTCAGTTGGACTGTTATAAAACCACCTCGATCATAAAACAAATTGCAATTTTTATTGGTACTTATTACAAGCATAAAATACTTACGCCAGTGTACTGGATAAATAAAAATGGGTACAATCATGGAGAACTGAACCACAGTTAACTCGAATGGATGTATCGCCGTCACCGACCACGGAGTGGGGTGAAAGTACCGGTGGTGGATGGAGTGGAAGTGTCTGAATAAAAACTTAGAATGGAAAGATCGATGAATCCAATACGTCACATAGTCCTAAAAAAATTAATTTTAAGTATCGGAACTAGAAAAAAACGTGAATGGTTTATACTTTACAGCAGTATTTATTAGCTGGGTAAAAATTGCATTTGTTTTTTTTTCTAATGGAATTTCGATAATTGAAAAATTTTAAATGATTTGTTCATTTGATTTGAAATCACACGTGTTACGTGTTCAGAATAATCAGCAACGGATTCTCCAGTGTTCTACTCATACCTATATGTTGTTTTAAAATAACTAATACGTCACATTTTGATTTCATTGTTGTCACCGTTCAATAATAATGTTTTACAATATCGGTCGACACGATGGATATTATATTTATTTATTTAAAAAAAAAACTAAGTTTTTTTAGCAATATTGTGTGAAACATTCATGATACGCATTGTAAATGTCTATCGTACTCATTTTTTTTTCTTGTCCCTAGTCCTTTGGAGAAATGAATATTTAAATCAACCTGACTAACCTGCTGGACAAATATCACCGGCCACTGGATTATCCACCACCACAACGGATACTGGTCGAACCGCATGTAAACTTGACTGTAGCCGCCACAACTAATATGCGTGGCTACGGCCGCGGATATCGCGTTTGTCACCACCAACCCTATGCAACCCCATTTTATCTGGTCTAAGACCAAGTGCCGAGGCAGGCGTCGGTTCGGTTGACACTTCCATTCTGATTCTCTGCCACGTCCCATCGTGTAGTATTTCCACTATAACGTTGTTCGAATTTACGTGAAAATAAATACTCTGTCTTTGGCGAAAAAGAAATACCAATATAATATATGGATTGGGGAAAAGGGAAACTCACTTCTAAGTACCCGCAAAAGCCAAAGTATATACCGTAACCGACGGCCATGGCCCAAAAACATTGCGTTTTAAATTCTTCGAAAAATGACGTGCACCGCAGCTGTTGCTGTTCGCCATCGTAGAAGTTTTGCGTGTGCGCGAACACCGTCAACCAATCACCTGACCATTGCAGCGTGCGCGGGTTATCACATTGTTGTTAAAATAACATCGATACAGATAGGTAAATATCAAAACGATTCATAAAATAATTAATTAGATTTGATCGAATCAACCGAATTACCGTTCATAAAGGCAGCGGCGATCAGCTCCAAAACAACCATGTTGAACGTATGCTACCGTCGCGTCACAACACTTAATACTAAAATAATAATTCGCGTACACGTTATATTTAAATTATAATATTATGCATTATCTTTCTTTTTTATCGAATTCATAATAAGAACCACTCGTCGTAATGTGTACCTAACGCGCGTTTTAATTGAACAAGTATAATAATATATTCGTATGACTTTATCTACAAAGATGAAAACTACAAATATTTACAAAGGTACAATATTTTTGTTATCTATATTTTTATAATAATTATTTTAATTTATAAGTAATAAATGCCAATACCTACGCGATAGATACACAATAATAGAATGAAATATTAGTATTATATACTCATGTTCTGTTACGTATATATAACCACATCCGTATCCTACAGATCATCAATACGTTCAACCTAACTTACGGACGCCTAAAAACCGGGTGTTTGGTGTTATTATTCCTCAATCAGTAAAACCTTAAATTATATAGGTACTATGGATTGAGCCACACATATATATTATTTCCTTGAAGCTTTCCTTGGACCTGAGTGCTATGTGTATGCACGATAGCACTTATCAATTTACAATGAAAATTAAAACATTCATAAATATTACTAAGAAACAATTTAAAAATATTATGATTAAGATATTTTTATATTATTTACTGTGGGTCTTTTGGAAATCTAATATTGAAGCTTTATACTTAAGTGATTTTGTATGCAACTAAAGACTAAACTAAAAAACTTACCCCAGAGCAATGATAATCCATTTATTTACAGATCGTAAACAATATAAAACAAGCGTTTTTTTCGAATATTTTATTATATTTACACTTTTATATATTTTAAAAAATGAAATAGTAAATACGAAATACTTATATACTTAGGTATACAAATTTGAAAGAAAGAAAATTAAAGTAAATGGAATTTGCCACATGCGGCACCGTGATCAGCAGTTGCCAGTTGGTATTTTTACTTTTAGCAAAAAGCCAACTATCCTAAATTAATTGAATGATAAGAGCTTACGTATGCGCATATGTAGTATATATCGTAGGTCCCATAGTTATATTATAACTTCATAGGCGTTTCATAACCTCTTGCAGTCCCTGAACGGTTCGGGTAGGTAGATTTGAAAAGGCCGAACAGATTCAAGCTGAAATGCAACCGTATAATGTGGTAATATAAAATACCTAAGTTAATTATCCCAAAAAAATATATTCAATATTACTATATGTTAATCTATTCATCGTATAAATTACATGATATTCACGTAATAATTCTTATTCAAAGGAAAAATCTTTTAAAAAAGGTTCGCTTGACTAAGAATATACAAATTATCTGTAGTCTATGGGCCGTTAAGAAAAAATAATTATGAAGAAGAATTATGGACTGATGGCATACAATTTTGCTGCCCTCGACTTTAAACTCTGCGCACGCCTATAATTAGCTTCAACTAGATGCACGAGAGAAATATCAGATAATTCCATCCATAGTATATGTTAAGACTTTGAGATGTCACATTGATATTTGATTTTTGAGTTTTTAAAAGTCTGAAAATACTTTTTTGTGTAGTAGATATGCTCCGGTTACCACAATTAATGCTTTCGGACTTCCGTTAGAGAATTAAATCTATATTTAGTTAGTACTTTATTTAACTCATTTTTTAAATTTCTCAGTAGTTTTACTTTAGGATAAGAAAAACTATCGAAAATGGTTGAAAAATTACAAAATTCATGGAAATTGTAATTTTGACAAAATGTGTTTTAAATATTTTATGATAATTGATTTTTCTGATGCCCATTTTTCGATAAATAAAGACAATTTATAAAAATAAATATTATCAGACATCAGTATATTCAATATTATATATATCTGACAAAGTCTCGATCGAAATTGATTTTTTTATAATTACCAATTCAAGTTAGTTCTTTGCGTTTGATAACTTTTCCGTTTGAAATTATATTGTTAATATAATATATAGGATGAAAAATTATAAATAAATAATTCAGAGTTTGAATATTAATTGAATTCATATAATAATGTATTTTTTCGTTTTCGTTAAATTAAAATCGAAATCAATAATAATTTACTCCAAATGAAATAGTTGTAACAAAACTATCTGTGATTGATCAGGAAGTGAATTATTCATTTTCATGATCAAATATACTAGGTATGAACAGTATAGTAAATAGCATGTTCTTACACAAAACCACAAAAATAACGATTGCCCATAAGACCTTCCCGAATAATAATTTATTGTGTTATGTAATTCAATTTTATGACAATAATTATACTTTGGTCTTATAGAAATCCTTGATGTTCATAATTAATACAAATCTATAAAACAGACTTTCACAAGACGAACAAATATATATACACAAAAATACCTACCTACTTAAAATCATAAAATATGTTTCATTTTATTTTTATAAATCAATTGGTGTAATTTTTTATAGATTTTTTACTAACATGTAGTAAGATGTAAAACATTATAAAATAATTGTCATTATACCATTAATCGCTTTTATATAAAAAGAAAAAAATACATATTGTTGTAAAAACATAATAATTAATGTTGTAATATTAATTGAATAACTAATTATTATTTCATGGTAAGTAATAAATATAATGAAATAATTAAAACAACTAACTACTGATATAATTAACTTAATAATATGAACGAAAACATTTTAAACTGATTAATAAGATTTTTTTGAAAATTGCTGAACAAAAAATATCTAATATTAGCATAATTTGTGTTATTAATATTCTGTTTGTGATTAAATTAAGCTTATTTAAAGTTCTAGATAGGTATATACATCTAGTCTTATAATTGTATTTTCATTATACATCAGTGCAAACTTTAAACACTTTAAATTATTATAATATCTTATACTTATATGGTTCAGTATTGATTCTGTACTGGTCTATGCATTTTACTCGTATTACATATATTTAAATATGTTTATTATCTATTAAAATTGGGACTAATAATATTGATTAGAGGACGTTATACTAGCATATTTTTCAATAATATTGTTTCCGTCTAACTAACCGGCAATATAACAAAAAATACTGCTAACAAAAAATGTTAAAAATACTACGCAGAACTTAAACTGTGATCTTTAAGTTGAATTTCGACTATAATAATTAATTAAGATTAATTTACTAAATTTAAAGAGATCCTATTTTGAAAATAATTTTATTTATATATTATGTAAAATATGACAACATGTTATCTAATAAAGCAGTTAGCCTAACTTCTTTGACAGACAATATTTTACAAAACTGTTCAACCTAAACTTAATAATTTAAGTTCTGTGATGCTGTGATTTTTCTATATTCCCCGTTAAATAGACGGATATATGTATTTGTTCATTTATATAATATAATATGTGTGTTTTTTTCTGTGAATAATTTTTTATTATCCTATATTTAAAATTTTAAGTATAATAATTTTGTAATTTGTGATAAACATATTATAAATTATTATTATAATAATATTGCATAGGTATGTAAAATGAGACCACTATTAAAATTTTTCAAGATTTTTTAAAAATATATTTATGTTTGCTTACCTTAATTTTATTAAGTAATAATAATTAATAACAACAATTTAATAATTTAATATAAATATAACTTTAACTTTAATCAATGATAATAACATTACTATGAAACGTGGCTTCTATAAGATAATTATAACTATAAGCATAACGTATATACAAAAGTTACGTTATATTTATATCATATCATATTATAATTATTTATTACATATATACTTCGTCCTTAATGAAAATAAATGTAATAAATAAATATATTAATCAATTATGTTATTAAAATAAATTCTTAATTAAGTTGTATCGCTTTTGTTAAGAGATTCTCTTAGATAGAGAGAATTTTTTCTTTCTCTTTTTCCATTAATGGTACCTTATCTTTTGTTTCTGGGTTTCATCTGTTATTGATTTATTCTCTTCTTCGACTAATGAGTTATGTTATTTTGTTTCCATTTTACTCTTATTCTTCTAACTCGTATTTATTTTTAGTATTTGATTGGTATGTCTCTTCCATACAAATCCACTTGGTAATTTTACTAGATATATATTATGATATATGACGTTTCAAAATTTTGAAACACCTTAATCCGTTTTCCTCACTAAATTTTCTTTCTAAACTTTTCTTATTTATAAAAAATATTTATTTATGTTGTTAATTTTTTTCTGTTTTTTTTATTTTCCCATATTATAATTCTGATGTTAGGTTTAAAATTTAAATAAATCAAATCTGTTACGAATATGTCTTCCTAATAGTAAACTAACCTTCTTTTCAATCCTGTAGTCAAATAGAAATTGATTCAATTGTTAGTTAACGTCTTAGAAAGTTATTTTTTAAGAAATGATTTAATGATTTTGACTCCACTATCTGATTGACCGTCAATTTGAGGGTAATACGGTGATGATTTTCTGTAATTAATACTATATTTGGTTAAAAATTCTTTAAATTCTGTGGCTAAGAATGGTGGTCCATTGTGTGTTATTATGTTTTCTGCTATACTGTCTCAAGCGAATAGATCTCTAAACTTATTGATTGCGTAATGAGCTGATGTTGATTGAACATGAAACACTTGATCCACTTTGAAAATGCATTTTTAATAATTAAGTATAAGTAACCCTTAAATCAGAATTACTCAACAAAAGCTTCTAGACGTTCAAGCAGACCCAAGAATCCTGTAGTAAAAATGAATTTATAATAACATAATTTATTATATACAAAACAATATAAATATATATGTTTTAAATTTTCGGTCACTAACGGCCACAAAATAATTAAGTAAAATGCCATAAAATTGTTAAGACAATAATTGAAGAATCACTGTTTTGCGCGTGTGATAGACTGATAGATATAGCGGAGGGGAATTTGAAGATTCGGTTCGATTAGCACATTAATGAATTCCCATCATTGGAGTTCTAAATCTGTTGTCAGTGTTGTTACTTATCTGCATAAACGTAATACCTATATAATGTCAATCTATTCTACCAAAATTCACAATTCGTCTCCGAACGCCAAATAAAAAGGTTCGTTATTATATTTTTTAAGTGTAAAATCACGATAATTAAATAACATGTTCAAACTACTAGTCGTTGTTTGTTGCTTAGCCGTATCGGTTAATATGATTCAAACGGTACTAGCAACATATACTACCAAGTTCGACAATGTAGTTATCGATGGAATTCTTAACAACGACCGTTTGCTCAACAACTATTTCAAATGTCTAATGGGCACAGGCAAATGTACACCGGAAGGTGATGAACTTAAACGTGAGTATTAATAAAAATCATATTTTATTTTAAAATGAATCCATTTTGTTTAAAAAAAATGTTCTCTAAACTAATACCTATTAAAAATATTGACAAAATCATATAAGGTGTATAATTATAATAGAGGGACTTAAGAATAATTACATTCTTTAGTTTTAAGACCAGCACCCTCAAGACTAAAATTTGTATACTAATCAAAAACATGAAATGTGCATTTTTTCATAATGGTTATGCAAAAATATGCATTTTATTATTTTATAGATACACAGAAAATTGTTTAATTATTTATTTAAATTATTAAATTTAAATTTTATTACTATCAATGACTACATATATTTTTAAATTTTGAAAAATTAATGATATAAGGGGTTGGATCGTAGTATTAATTTATATTGGTTGGGGCTTCTTTCAACGTCACACGATGTTACTGAAACATTTTTGAATAAAGGAATTTGACCAGATATGAAATTACTGTTGAAATTGTCCTCTCCTGATTCACTATTTATAAAATTACTTATTGTTTAAAGAGTTTTAAACTCTTATATAATTTAATTTATAATTTAGTTTTAAATCCTTTATATTTTTGTAAAACTGAGTACATTTTATTTTATAACAAGTTATTAACGTTATTCTGTTAATTTTTTATGAACTTAATTACACTTATTACGCTCATACGAAAATATATAAAATATAAACTACTAATATACCTATACAAAAATATGCACAATAAAAATTTTACAATTTAAATCAAAATCATACAAATCATAGACATTATTGACTACAATTCTATTTGGGAGTTGCAAAAAAAAACATGCTGTTGCATACAAAATCTAGCCCTGAGCACTTTAAATAAAAAAAAAATTATATCGCAGTTAAAACGTATAAATTCTAACATTTATAATAAAATATAAATATAAATTATAAATATCATTTTAAATTAAGAATAATATATTATGAAAAAATTTAATATCATAAACTATCTATTATAATTACATCCCGATCATATTCATTGTTGTATTAATATTGATGGACAATCAACTTGTTCTTTCAGAAAAATATTGATATTGATCAATTGAAAATTATTATTATTTATTATAACTTACAACAAATATATTTTAATCATTTTTTATTTTTTAATTTTATTTATTGTTTGTTAAAATATTTTAATCATGTTATTAACTGTTCCGATTTCTGAACAAAACTCGAAGTAATACATTTTATTTTAATCTAATGGATCAATTGAAATTTGGAATCTATAAAAAATAAATTGGTACCTAATAAAATTAATAACAAAAAATCGACAATACATTTTTATGTTCAAATTAATTTTAGTCTATAATATTATTTGAAAACAATGTATTTTATACTTTGTTTCATAATAATCTATTTTAACTCGATGGGATATTTTAACTGTGTTGTTCGATTTGGTTTATAATTATTAGACATTTTTCTTCAAAATTATAAATATAATCTAAATTAATTTTATACTCTAATAAAAATATATATATTATATAGATTTGTAAATAAAAAAAATTAATTGTAGTGTATCAAACTATGTAAAATTTGTTATTCTGAGTTTCTACATATGTTATGCAGGATTAATTCCAGAAGCATTAGATAACAAATGTGCAAACTGTACAAAAAAACAAAAACAAGGATCAGAAAAAATCATTAAGTTCTTGTATGAAAAGAAAAATGAAATGTGGAAGCAACTTCTTGAAAAGTACGACCCAAAAGGAACTTACAGACAAACATACATAGAAGAAGCAAAGAAATTGAATATAAGTTTAAATAAAAACTAACAAAAGAACTATGTCTATCTGTGTATTATAAAGTACTGCACTTTATATCATCACATCATATAATTTTATTAAATGTCATAATAAATTTCTAATTTTTACTTTTGTATACGAGTAATATAACCATATTTTAATCGTATTGTATGAATCGATAATTAAATATTATTTTTTTTTATTATTATATTCATTATATTTATGAAATTATATTTTGATGAAACTACAGAAATCTGTATACCAAATATCATCATGTAAAATTTTAAACAAAACTGAATTGTTGTTAAGTTATATTAAATTAAAAAATGATTTTTAATTTTGAACGTTTAACGTTTACTTTTAGATTTTAAGGGAAGCAATTTTATTTAAGTAGCAAAGATTTGTGTTTTTTTTTTCTTAATGAAAATATTTTTTTGTATTCGTTATCCTAAAAATTAAGAAAAACTATATCTAATTACGATACGCCAAATTTATTAATACCTATTTTAATATTATTATATGTTGTAAATAAAAAAATATACAGGTATCTATTGTAAACAACGTTTAGATTTTTACCAAATACAAAAATTTTGACATTCAGAAATACACTAAATATTTTTTTTGTACAATCATTAACAAATATTATGTACCATCTACCTAGTATTAGGTACAGTGGCGCCATTGTGGGGGGAAGGAGTAAGGTGGACCACGGCTCCCCTATTTTTTTTATGTATTTTATCCTACCGATACATAATATATTAATATGCAAATACCACCTTCATAATCTACAATAACAATTAACATGGGCTTGTAATTTTGTATATTTGTACCATTTTGTCGTTCGTTTTTCGCATATTCTTGTGGTTTATTTAACAGTGAATAATGATTATATATGTTTAATAAAATTATAACTAACTTTCATCGCAAATGAAGTTGTCAGTTACTAACATAACATAATATTAATACCGAACTTGGCCTGCTTCAATTTTCGTTCCTCGTATAAAAATACCTGCTGAAATGGCGCCCCTGATTAGGTATATTTAATGAAAACATATTGGTCGACACATAATATATATTTAAATTGAATCCTATAGTACCTTCCTGTCTAAATGTCTAATGGCGAAAATCAATTTCGTATGTTGTTGGATAATTGGATCTATTTGGTTGTAGCTTCGGTTACAGGACAGATAGATAATTAATATTATTATTCATTTTTTTCAGAGTTTAGACTACTTTATTTATTTTAGTATTGATTGAATCCTTGGTACCAAACCTAACCTAACCTTAATATTATAAAGAGGCGTATTTATGAGGGGTTCAAAACGGTTTAACCCCCTCACCATGACTAAAAAAAAAAAAAAAACAAAATTGCTATTAATAATATTATTTTGCCACCAGTTTTAGATTTTGCATTATAATGTATACAGATACAGTACATGTTTATTTTCATTTTTTTGCAATTTATTATTTTACATTATAAAACAGTGAGGAGAAGTGAGAATTTTGATTTCATAAAATCTTCTAAAAAAAAAATCTGAGCCCCACCGGCCTTTATAAATTGCTAAATACCACCCTGATATTATTATATATATTTTTCACTGCTGGTCCTAGTGTTATATATTTTGTTTTTATATAACAAGTGAGTTTAAAGAGCAGGGTGTCTTGTAGCCGTGTTTACGGACAGTTTGGCGTGGATGAGTTGAGAGAGTTAAGTGTTTTTTTTCTTTTCTATACTACCTATTATAATTTTATATAAATAAAGTGTTTTTCTTAAAAATAACAAGCTGAATTACCTATTATAATTGTTATTGATATTATACTTAACATTTCATTGAATATCGAGATGCATGAAAAAAAAAATTAATTATATAATATAAAAAAAGTGGGAACGTAAATTTAGGATGTTCCTCCTTCTTCCCTTCGCTCCTCCGAGAAATTAGTGGTTCATTATAATTATTAAGATTTGAATACAATTATATTGCATTAGAAAATACGATTCTGAGCGAATCTCAGTATAATAAAATATATTATACTGATAATCCATTCCAAAATTTTACCACGAATGTAAATTACACATGTAAATATTCAAAATAAATTTCAAATCCCTTCGATCAAAATTCAAGGAGTTATCATTTCATGATAAAAATTGTCAGTCACCACGATTTTCAAAATATTTTGTAAATAGATTAAATAGTATATAAGTAGGTTTCTATAAACATTTTAAATTGTTAAACCGAAAATTGTAGGTAATATTAAACATTTTTGAAAAAAATTTGAAGCTCTATATTTAGTCAAAAAATCAACCAATCCGTTCCAAAATATTACTAAAAATTTAAAAGGTAAATTTTACCTATGTTAGTTACTCAAAAAAATTTTCAAGTCCTTACGATCAAAACTAAATTATTAATCAAGAAATAAAAAAATTTTAAATAACAAAAACAGTTATTTTGCCAATTTTCTGCTTCTCAAGGAAAATATTTTGGGAAATTTAAAAAATGAATTAAATAAAGTACCAACTAGATGAAATTTGGTGCGGAAAGGGTACCCTATTTGTGGTAATCGGATTATTATTTCCACCCGAAAAAATGTTTTCATAAATCAGATGAAAAAAATAATAAAAAGCCTATAAAAAAAACTTGTCAGCCATGATTTTCAAAAAAATTTTTAAAATGATTAAGTTGTATATTATTATGTTTCTATAAAATTTTCAAACTAATATTATTAATATTAAACTCTTTTAGTAAAAAGTTCAACTCTATATTTAGCCAAAAAATCAACAAATCCGTTTAAAAATGTTACAAGTAAATATTACTTATGTTAGTACTCAAAAAAATGTTCAAGTCCCTACAGTTCCTTGTAGAAACAATACATTCCTTACTCCACTCAGAATCTAAAAACCAGACAGTCGATTCTGAGTGTCTCTTTGTCTCTTCAGTAATTTTAAGGGAAATCTTAGAAATATAATATTTTTTTATAATATAGATTGTTATCATAATTTTTATGCCATAAATGATGTTTAAAAAAAAACTACAAAAAATAGTAGTAGTAGTAGGTGTAGTAGTAGTGATTTTAATGGTTTTATATAACATTAAAAAATGTAAAATAAGAATAATTATAATTTATAACTTATAACAAATGATAATTAATTAAACATAAAATATGTATTTATGATATTAATTTGACTTGCTTAAAAATAAATGACTTGTAAATAAATAGTTTTCATTATTTGTTTTTGGAAAACTTGGTTTTGCTAAATAAACCTATTTAAGATAGAAGAATCTTTTCTCAGATTCTGTTTTTTAAATGATTATTCAGCATCAGGATTTTCTGATACGGACATATAGTTTTGGAAAATTTATAAAGTTACATGCATGTATGATGTCAATAAATTGCGTACATAAGAATATGATGGCACAACTGTTAGAGTGGTAGTTTAAGTAGTTTGAGTGGGACATGTAAAGGAATTAATAAAAACCATTTGTCTTCTTGCAAAATATGTACACTGTAATGCTCATAATTTGAATTACCTACTTTTAAATGATATGTACAAGACAGGGGCATGCCGAAACCCCAAACGCACAAAACCTCCCCAAATTGAAATAAAAGTAAATATTTGTTTTATATATATACATGTTTTAACTTATTATTTTAAATTAGACACTACATTTATAAAACCACTACCAAAATGAAATCCTGAGCACGCCTCTGGTACTAGGTATAACTACATCAATCAAAGTTCAAAATTTGATTGTAGTTAATCAAAAATTGTGTGTTTATTATGCATTGAGTTGAAAACGTTGAGTGAAACAAACCTAACCCATTGACAGATTACCACTTAAAAAGTTTGATCGTCTAAATGGTCTTCACGTCATGAAATAAATTTTTCCAAAAATTTGTTATGCGTGAATTCTTAAATATTTTTAAAGCTCTTACAAAAACAGTATTACAGTCTAAAAATAAAAAATTAATCTCATTCTGAGATTTCAGAAGCTAAACATAGTTTAAAACATCTTTAAATTTTTAATTTTATAATTACTTCAGTATTTGAAAGCACTATACTACGAAAAGTATAGAATAGATAGAGTGTCTCAGTTATTATATCGAAGTGATATTGATTTTCATAAAGCTACAGTATAACTAAAAACAGTGGTATAAGAATTATAAAATATTAGATGGCATTTTTTTTAAATTGTAAAATAATGTTTATTAATATTATTCATAAGAAAGTATCTTTAAGAAATACTTATAAGTACCTACAATTTTTATTGGGTAAAATATTTGACAAATAAATTATCTTCAAGAAATTGGTCTAAACCTATATACATGTAAATATGAGCACCCGTTTGGATCACTTGGTTTAGTCGTCTCTTAGTACCATACCCGTTTGGATATGTGGAAATAGACCTTAGACCAGTGAATCATGGCTAACCAGCTAATTAAATTTTAAAACAAAATTTTATACAAATCTTACAAATCTTTGTATGTTTATTATTATAAATATTTATGTAATACACATTTATTATACATATAAAAAATATTCTAATATAATAGATAAAAAATAATAATTTCGGTAATCCTAACCAATAAATAATATTAATAATTTTAGATGTCACATAAAAATATTTTAGAAATTAGAAATAATATAAATTTGCATTACTTATCAAACTTGTTTGTTACATTATAAATATATATATTTTATGTATATAAATTAAGATCACGTTTTTATTGACATAGTGTTTGAGTATTAATATTATTATTATTATACAAAACATTATTTATTTTACTCTTGTGGTCAGAAATAGCTTATATAATAATAATAAATTAATAATTAATTGGTAGATGAGTCTGCTATGACTTGGGCTACCTGATGCATGTTTCCGTTTTCCCATTTTTTTTTGTGCTGGTCATCGCCAAACCCTTCATCGTAATTGCCTTTGGATATGAACAGTTGTTTAAAGTGTGGTAGACAGTACAGACGGTTTTTGTTCCATGTAAACGTGTCCATTCTATATAAAAGCAATTATTATAATCGTACAATTTTTAAATAATGTCAATTTAGAAAAAAATATCTATTTAATAACTATATATACTATTTATATAATATCAATATGTATTTTTAGTAACGCAAATAAATTATTAAAAAGTTAAAATTTAAATTATTAAAAGCCATTAAAAATTGCTTTTCTATACAATAAAATAAAATTATGTTCTAATAACCGGTGTGTAATTAAATCATATTTTATTTTTAAATGAAATTAGGTAACTGTTTTAAATTTATATAATTAAAATTTGATTTATTCAAATTAATTTTCAAGAATAAACATTTAAAATTACACATTACATTTTATTTTTACTACAAATATAATTAAAATAAAGAGTCAAATGTTTTGATGTAAAATTTAACTATTTTCAATGAATATTTTAAATTATAGATTTAATGAATTATATTCATATTTTTCTAATATATAGGCTTTATATTTATTTATGCAAACAAATTTTATTTTCAATAAAATTATACATAAAAATACAATTAGTAGATCCTTATACCAATTTAATATATATAGTAGGATAGTGTTTCTAATTTATACCTATTTCTATAATGATAATTATATGCTAACACATTATATTTAAAATTATTATAACATTTTCATTCTACCCAATGTGATACACTTCAAAAATGTGACTAACGTCATTGTACATAAATTTGATTATAGAAAAGAAATACAAAAAAAAAAATATGAACAATTATTTTGAATAAAACTATATTCATATTTGTTTTATTTACAACAAAAGACATTTTAGAAGAATGGGATAATAATTTGATAAAAAAAAAATGTAGACTTGATATTTTCAAAAAAATTGAAAATATTACAATTAGGTTTAAAAATGAGTTTTGTCCCAAACAAACAATCTTAAGAAGATATTATAGTTGGAATAGAATCTGGAATAAAAATGATAGATTACTAAAATCAAAATATAGCTAGGATAAAATGTTTAGACCTGATGAAAACAGAAAAATTGTTTAAAATAATACAAGAATTAAAGAAAAATAATTGTTATTATTTAAAGCCAGACAAAGATAACTCTATTGTAGTTTAAAAAAAAAAAATTATATAGAAAGAATGAAATCCCTAATAAATACCAGTAAAAAAATAAAAATAATTATCTTAATAAAATAGTTAGAGAGGCAAAAAAAAATCATAAACAATAATCTAATCACAACTATAATTAACAAAAAAAGTAGATTCCTTGTTAAAATTTAAAATCTTCAATTACCAAAATTATATAGCTTATCAAAAATTCATAAACCATTTATTATCTATATTTTTTCAAATTTTATACAAATATGAAAATTCTAAACATCATTTCCAAGACTTAGAGTTCACAGTCATCTTTTAAAGCTCTCTGTTATCTCTTATGTTAACACTGTACCATTGTTAAAAATTATTTATTTTCTAAATATAATTTGAAATAATTTACAAAAAACAAAACTCACCGCAAAACACACTGACATTGTGAACATCTGAAACATGCTTTATGAAATGATCTTCCTTCGATTTCGACCTTTTCCAGAGGATAGACTTTCTTCTCGCAAGATTCACACAATGTGGTTGCATGACTGTCAGTCTGTTGCTATAGAGATAAACATGAATAATTAATAACACATCAATTTTTTATATATATAATAAAGATATAATAATACAGTATAACATATATAGGAAGGCAGTCACAGAAAGAAACAATAAAAGAGAAATGGTCAAATAATAGTAAAACACAATTAGAATATTACAAATAATAAGAAATAATCAGTAGTTAAAGTGGTGGGTAAATTTTTTTTTACACTTTTCACCCCACCACTCATTTTGTTCAAAACAAAACAACTATTCTAGTAAAATATAATTTTTTTTTATTTAACTAAATTATATTAATACAAAAAATATATTTAAAAATAATAATAATAATAATAATAATAATAGGAAAAAGGGTGCAATTTAAAAAAAATGAATGGAAATTGAATATCCTTTTTACTTATAACATGCCACATGGATTATTAACACAACAAACGACGATACAAATTAAATTGTATAGTGCAAAACAGGATCAGTGGTTGGTTTTTACCCGATATCCACAGTGTATGAAACTTGATGAATTATCCATGATATCCATAATGAAAGATCAATAATGTATTCAAAATTGTAAATATTTGTATTACCACAAAATAATTTAATACAATTTTCATTAATAGATATAATATTTCAAATCACAATCATTGGTATTAAATAATAGTATTATTACATTTAATATATAATTATATTAGATTTATAAAAATTAATAAATATTTGTAAGTGGATTTTAAATTAAAATAAAAACCACAAATATAACAATATTAAAATTTATGTATTTCTAGAATGAAAACTGATGAACTAAAATTCAAACACTCTGTAATAACAATATTAGTGATTTATAATAATTATTTGATTTATCCCTGCTTGTTTTTATACTTAAAAACAAGAAAAGTGTATCATTTTTGTCTTCCTTATTATGTAAAATATCAACACAAACTATAAAATTAATTTATATAAAACTAAAAAAAAAAAAACAACAAGACGTTAAATAAACGTAAGATAAACATTAAATTTTAATTAGATAAAAAATTTAACAATCAATAAACTTCTTTGTCCTTATTGTAAATTTGACAATATAATTTAAAAATTTTAAATTATATTTGTGTATGTTAATTATTATTCATATGTAAGTCAAGTACTCAGCTAACTTTTACATTGGAATCGAAAATACAATAAAATAATTTGATTTATGATATTATGTTTTTTTTAATACAATATATAAAATGAAAACCAAACAATCAATATAACATTTATGTTAGCTATTTAAATATAATTTTAAGTTTGTTATTTTTTTTTATGTACACTAGCAAAGTCCATGAATTTGTACGGAGCTCCAGTTATTACTGTAACAAAGAAAAAACAAATATAATATATTAAACAATAATAAATTACAATATTATATTATGGAATATCATATTGATTAATAAATGCATAATGAATACTTGATAATAATATAAACAATTAATATTATAGTTTTATTATGCTTATATTTTTATAACAGAAAAAAAAGAAAAATGTTTCTTATAAATAAAAAAAAAAAATTAAAAATTTCTATATAATATTCATGTCTGTTATAAACTTTGAATAAAAATTCACATTGAAAATTACACAATATGTTTTTTAAATATTACATTGTTAAAATGCTAACCTAGAAAATATATTGCAAAGTTCAGTTTCAGAATATATATAATTTTGTATGTATGTATTAAATAATTTTCATAAATTTTATGAATTTTCTAATCAAAAATTTCATTTAAATTTAAGGAAGATGTTTATTAAATTTTGATTTTATTGTATATTATACCTAATTGGTTAGGTTATCAATAATCATTATCATATACATATTGACATAAAATTTATATTTTAAAACATGTTTATTTGACTTATTTTGTTAATTATTTTTAACCATTGTATATAATATTATATTAAAATTATACTATTAAATAGATTACACATTTTATCAAAATATTAGTATAAGTTTTAATATGTATAATATATACATATATATATATATATATAGATATATGTTATCTAAACAGATTAAAGATTCTTTTTTAGAGACACCCTAATTTATATTGAGCAATGTACTCCTGCCCGGTTATTGTGAACCTTATTATAATAATACTAATATTATGATTTTATTATTTAATACTATTATAATATTATTAAAAAAATTAATGTTTGTACATGCAATACTATTGACACTTAAAATTGTAAAGTATACATAATTATTTACATTTACATTTATTATTTTTGCAATATTGAACATGGGCACAACGATCATAGCCTATAGAAAATGCCCGGGCTTACTTCTCACAATACAATTGAAATTTTTGTCACTTTGTCGAACTTTTTAATGCATATTGTGAATAAATTAAAAGTCATAAAGTTATACTAATCATTAAGATATAAGTATACTATTTTCAAAATTGTATATCATATAATTATATGTTAATTTATCGCTGTAAGTATGTTTATTATTGTAAATGTAAAAAATCAGATATACTTTGTAATTCTAAATTTCATAATAGTATGCCACATACAAAAATATAATATAATAATATGACATAATAAAATCATAATAATCATAATATTGTGCCATTTTATCATGTATCCTAATATTTAGAAATTATTATAATGATATTTGTTATTTTTTAATAAGGTTCACAATACCTGATATGTCAAATTTCTCGTAACATAATATATGTATATACATATTTAAAGATTTATTACAAATAATTCTCATCAACAACAAAACAACCAACAATTTTTTACTGCAACTCTGTTACACGCTAGTGTTAATACGCTGAAAATTAGATTATAATTTAATGTTAAATTAAATGTTTAAAAAAATTAAATACAAATAAAAATTTGTTAAACAAACTCACCTTGTTAAAAATATGAATCTAATTATATTTGCACATGTTCTATAAACTCATCATTGTTAATTAATTTAAAATATGTAGTTTTGTAAGTATTAGATTATTATTAAGATGTTTAAATCACAACAAATCATAAGTAAAAATATTTACTTTGTTAAACATAACTTCACACAACATACACATTACACGGTATTATAATTATTATTTATTAGATTTGTATAAAATAACAAAATATAAAATACTAAATTGTTAAACATAAAACATAATAATATTTAATTTCCTGTAACGATCACCATCATAATATTAAATATGCACTTGTTTTATTCTATTTAAATGCAATACACAGTTAACTTTAAATTTATAATTACATAATATATGATTTTTATGTAAATAATCATTTGCAATGTAAAACAAATTCAAAAACAGTAAGTATAAAATTAGTTAGTCATATACAAAATCAAAAATTATATTATAACAATATAATTTCTGATAACATTGTTATTAGTTTACACTAAATGTATATAAATGCCTTGTTATAATATTATGTGAACATAAATGATAATTAATAAATTAAGTTAAAGTTAAGTAAGTAATAAATACCTTGAATTAAAAATAATATAAAATAATACTAAATAAAAAAATAAAATAAAATACCAAATTTCTTTTCTAATTCAAAAAGTATTTTTACAATATTTTGCTGTTACAAAATTACATAATGATAAATTTATAAATGTTCTAATTATACAGATATGTAAAATTATGTAAAAATGTCAATTATGATCTAATTTTTGTTTAAAAAATTATAAATTTAATAAATATTTAAATACTTATCTAACTTTAAATTTAAATAAAAATATATTGAATTTCAAAATAGATAAAAAAGATTACTATTTACTATTAACAATACATTTTGAATCAAGGAATGCAATTATCATAGTATAATAACTACATTTATATAAAACATATCTTCGAATTATTTTATAATACTTTCATTAACACTAAATATCAAAGACATCAAATAAATTAATTCAAGTCAAGAATGGTTTCTCAGAAGAAACAAATAAAATTAAACAACACAAGTAAAATAAATTGCTGGAAATTACAGTGTACATAAATATTAAGGTTCAAACTGGTATAAAAGGCAATAAATGTTTTAAAAATAAGAGTTAGTTTGAAGTAAATCTCTTTTTCCTTTTTTTTTAGTTAATAAATTACATAAATCGAACCAACCAAATAACAAACGATTACCACATAAACTGGGTTTTAAATATTCCAGAAATTCTAGTGTCATTTACCTAATAAAATGAATCGTTTAAGAATAATATTTTTGTGTCTATGTCGTCACATCAGACGTTAGTAAAAAAAGTCCCAATAAATGTCTTTTTTTCGTCCGACTGTCGACATATTATCGTTGGCCTACAAAAACAAGAAGAAAAAAAAGACAGGCCAAACGGAAGGAGATTAATCAAAAGCGTTTAAACTATAACTAATACTTTCTGAAATATTTACCACGAATCTGTTAACTTTTGGTTTTGGCTTATCAGCTTGATGATCTCCATTCAAGGACTCAAAACGAGCACGTAGAGATTTAGTAGATTCAATACTTTCTTGTTCAGAGTCAAGCATTGTAATAGCATTGTTCATAGAATGCTTGTCTGGTTCCCAATGTTCAAACTTTTCTTTTAACGATCTTGCCATTACTGCATTTTGGGCCTAAAATTTGATAAAATATATCATACAAATACAATAGACCTAAAATTTAAATTCCTGTTGAAATTATCTAATATGATAGAAGAAAAATATATTTATTTAAACTACCATCAAAACTAGTGATGTTATTACTAATATCCCATAATTTGGATGATATAATTGATATAATCTGAATTCTTTTGATTTTAAAATTAGTTGTTAATTTATTTTAAAATGCAATTGATTTAATTTAGTTTGCACATTTTTCTACTCTCCTTACTTTTAAAAAGGTCCCAATTGACTTACTGAATAAATTAACTATTATTTGTATAAATTTTGGTCTACTCGAGACCTCAAACACTCGAAAAATCTTGAAATGACACCTCTACCGTAACTATTTGTTTTATTACTAATATATTTATATGAAAATAAATATAATTAAGCATTAAAAATATTTAAATAATTCAGTTTTTTAAATTTTGAATAAATCTGTAAATCCAGTATTTTACCTCACATATTTAAACATAATGCAACAGTTAAAACAAATTAAGATACACATTAGTCTTACATTTTTCAAAAATTCATCTTCAACTTTCATTGACGATTTCACAACATCATCATTTGTTTCACTACTTGAAGATTCTTCTTCACTGTCATCTTCACCACTGATCTCGTCTGATTCAGACTCTGTTTCTGATTCTTTATGGTCGGGTGGTGGAGTAAAACATTTAAGTGGTTTAGGACCTTCAGGTACTACTGGTCTGGCTACTTCCATCTGTCGAAATAAGGATAGCATCTTAGCAGTCGTGTTACTTTTAACTAATTCTGCTGTTTCATCGACTGGATCTTCACTGCGCACTACATTGGGATCGCGGTATATATCACGTTCTGGAGATTCACCCTAGTGTAAAATAATTTAAAATATATTATATTAATTATACTAAATTAATATTTAGTATTAAATTAAATGTGTATATAATATTAATAAATATCAATTTATATATATATTAATATTATAATTTAAATTTGATAGTGATTCACACATAATATTATATGATTAAGCAAATAAGTATAAACTATACATTAACTTAATATAAATTATGGTTTTTAGTATTTAATTATACTTAAAGACTAAGACCCAAATAAAAGCATTTTTAATTAAACTAAAAATAATATACAATATAATTTTTTTTTCGTCTCATTATACTAACAGGTTTGAAAATAACTGCTATATTAACATAAAAATATATTAGTTTATAGAATTAATTTACTAAAAAATATTATATTTACAACTAATATAATTACAGTTAAATTGTAATATAATAATTACAAACAGCATTAATAATCATTATGTATTAAAATTTGAAAACATTAGTTCCAATTATATTATTATATACAATTATATTATTATAGTTAAAAATAAAAAACTAACAATATTATACTTAATATGTATTACTAATTACTCATTAGTACTAATTATCCTTTACTCTATACTCTGAAATTTAATAATTAATGTTAAAAAAATAAAGATTGTTTTATAAAAAATTGTTATAAACTAGTAATTAATTAACACAAACAGCATATTATTATTTTAATATAAGATTAGTCAACAAAATAAAACTAGGGTATTTAAATTTTAATTTAAAATCATTAACATAAGATTTGTTCCAGTAGTAACATTTTGAATTGGTTTTGAACAATAGTATTCCAAAAAGCTTGTTATAAATTTTGTCAAACCAGACTTAATTGGTTCTAGAACGTATTTTATTTTAAGTGTTATGTAGAAATTTTCTTAAATAAATAATGAATTAGGCAGGATACTAGAATATTTTGAACTGATCATTAATGTTTAGTAATTATAGAATACAACTATAAATTATATGTATTATTTATGAATATTAACTGTTATTGAAATTTTTAGCAATCTATATAGAAACAATGGTGTGACTAATTTCATATGCAATAAACTATACAAGAATACATTATTCAGAGAATACCAGTTCTAAATAGTTTGAAAACTTTAAAAAAATATATTTTTAAATACACATTAATATTGTGAAACACAAATTTAACTATCAGTTGCTGTAACATAAGAAATTACTAAGTTCTTATTATGTACTAGTTGAATTGGTTTACTGGAACAAACCTATGATATATAATTGTTTAATAATATTAGTGGTTTGATTAGGATGACCAGTTAATTAATTGCTGATAGGAAACCTTAGTTTGGCCTTCTCGTGGGGGTGTAATTCTGAATCGTTTCTTAATGATCTCAGGAGGCTTGTATGTTTCAAAGAATTTAAACTTGGAAGAAACTTCTGCTGTTTCCACAGAAATGTCTTCGATGCGGTCACTGCATTTGACCACATCATCAGACACTTGACGATTGTATATTGGTGTAACCTATAGGTACACATATTTACATACACATAGACTTAAATAGAAGTAATATGAAAAACAAAATGTGGTATGACAATACATATAAAATAAATTCTACATATATGTTAAAAATATAAATATTGAATTGTTATACAAATAAAATATACAATCTATTTAAATTTGTATAAATAATGATCAATTATCAACTGGTAAATTTATGGTTAAAATGCATTTATAACTTCATAATTTAAAATTTCTTTATACATAATGGTTTTACTATTTCACAACCTATTAAAATAATAATGTTTGACTGATATAGAAATAATCAAAATTAAAAATATTTTAAGTATTTGATTAGTAATAAATTGTGATTAGTGACATACTAAATATCAGTCGGTATGTATATCACTTTTATTAATTCAAAACTATTAATTTAATTTATGTATTTAATTAAAAATAAAATGCTCATTGAAATTCAAAAAACCTATTTAAAATCAAATTATATACTGTGTGTTCATGAAAACATCGAAGTCTTTATATTTTAGTACCTTATGCATATGTTTTAATTCTGTTTGTGGAGTGACTATATTACTAGATCATTAAATTTTCTGGCTTGCAATATTTTTAACTCTTGTATTCTGAGTATGTGCAACACACCTAATGTTTTTTTTATATGAAAACCCACATTTTAATAATATTAACATATAAATTAAGATTTGTTGAATTTTTTAATATCTTTTTAATATATCAACATGTATTCTAAATATTTACAATATTGACTGACTGAATGAGAGATATTTCAAATTTTCAAAAATTAAATAATTTTAATATGATTAATTATGTTATTTCTTCATAAATAATGGTTCTAATGGCGAAAAATTTTCAGAGAGTATGTATTTCAATGTAATTTTATGATTTAATTAAAAAAAACACAAATTTTTAAATATGTATCTATTATATTATGAGTAATCTCATAGGTAATTTACACATGTGGTAACATTTTGAAACGGATTATCAGTAGGTATAATATATTATAATATTGAATATCTGACTAAGTTTCTCTCAGAATTGTACTTCAAATGCAATATCATTTCAATAAAATTGCAATTATAATTAACTACTAATATCTCCAAGGACCAAAGCGACAAAGAAAGAACGTCCAGAATCAACCTATCCGCTTTTTTTTAATTTCAAATAGCTCTCATTCAGCCATTATTATATTTAATAAATCAACACAAATTGATACATTAAAATGATTTGAAAAAATTCATTAAATCCTAATATGATAATAAAAATATTAGGATTCATATTTAAAAAAATATAAGTCGTGTGCGCATGCACAGAATACAAATGTTAAAAGTATTGTAAGCCATAAAATTTAATGGTTTAGTAATGTAGTTTCTTGTTCAGCAAACAGAATTAAAAAATATAAATAGGTACCGAAATATAAAACATTCTCCGTTTTTGTGGACACACTGTATAGTCAGTGGAAATGTTTAACTATTTAAACTATACTCTACCTGCTTGTTAGAAATATTATATTCTTTCTTTGGTGTTAATACTGGTGCGGCTTTTTTAGTCTTCACAGCATTAGCATCTAATTCCATGAATAGACTTCTAGATTTTTTGGATATTCCTAAGAAAAATAACCATGTTTAATAATAGAAAATAATAATTGTAATGTACCTATAGTATGTATATTTTACATACCTGCTTCAAAAACACTCATTTCATCTTCATCACCATTTAATGTTGAAATACTAGTGTTGTTTTCATCAACATCTTCACTTTCATTATTCACAATTTCTCCTCTTTCAAATTTGTCTTTTATAACTTTAGCTTTATCAGATTTGTTTACATTTATATCCCGTTTAACACCAGTACGTTCACTTTCAGCTACAGCCTGCTCATACATTTGCTTCATTTTACCTTGTTTTCCCTAAATATAAAAAATAATGAAATACCTATTATTAGAGTCCAGATTTGTATGCAATCGCATATTTTTTTTTTAAAGTATGTAACTTGGTGGGTGCAATAAATGTCGACGACTTGTTTAACAATGAATGCATAGGAAAAAGTTTTTAGTGCATATAAATGCATATTTTAGGAATAACGGCATATTTAAAATTATTTTATAGACTTTTTCGTAAAAAATTTTTTCTCTATATTTTTTTTTCTAATAAATGTGAAAATATTTTTTTATACAAAATATGCACAATTGATAAATCTATATATTCATGGACATTTTTTTTTTTTTACCTAATAATTAAGTTAATAAATATCGTTTGCTAACTAAGTAATTTAGCATGTATTAATGCACTATGTTTAGAAAAAGAACTAAATAAAACCAATATAAATATAGTTTTTTCTAATAAATGGCATATTATATAAATTAAAAAGTATATTTATTTTTATATTTTTCACTAATTTAAAAATATAAAATAATTATAAAAAAAATAAATATTTATATATAAATACATATATTTTGGATAAGAGCATATTTTTGCATATTTCAAGTTTTTTATGCATATTTGTATATTTTTTTAAGCTTTTTTAGTGCATATAAATCCAGACTTTACTTAATATATTATATTATGATAAGGCCTGGGGCTCAAGCGTTCAAACACACCTAGACAAACTTAAGTTTTGCCGCCCTTTACACATAAATGCAACATAAATATTATGTCAAATAATTTGAAATGCCGCCCTAGGCGTGGGCTTATGTCTCCTACCCATTGAGCCGGCCTTGATTATACTATATAATACTTTGAGTACATTAAAATTTCCTGGTTTCAATAAAAATTAAATAAAAACACATTTATTACGTTATATTTTATATAACAAACTACTTATTAGAACTTGAATAATTATTATGTTTATTAACTAAGTAATTTAATTTTGCCACTCAGTGAAAATGTAAACTTTGCATGAATTAATATTATATTAGTATATTAATTAATAATAAGTTAACATACAAGTATGATGGTAAAACCCACCCCAATAATTAAATTAAAAATATTGTAAAACCAATGAATATTGAATAAAATATAGACAAACAGATAATTAATTTTTTTCTAACTAACCGCAAATAATTTAGATCTTATATTTTGTATTTCTTGTTTATGTTCTTCTTTCATTTCTTCTCTTCGCATTTCCCAGTTCCGTTTAACAGATTCCATTTTGTCAAAACTCATAGGCTTTTCTTTGGAAATACTATTTTTCAATATGTCATTTCCTGTATCTTCGTCTTCACTTTCACTGCTTGATGAGGGCTCAAAGAACGCACCATTCATTGCTTCATTAGCAACTCCTACATCCATACCTTTAGACTGAAATCTATTATCCAAAATAAAAAAAAAAAAATTGTAATTGATACAGTAATATAAAAGTAAAAAACAAATATTTAAAGTCAAATCTTTGTTAAAAGTACATACTTAGCTAATTTACTTAATATACTCGGTGAACGTTTAACACTAATTGGAGATTTTTCCATATTGATGTTTCCGTTTGTGGTAACATTTTCGAATGCCTGATAACGTGATTTCACATTTAAAGAACTCAATTCTTCTAATCCCAAATCTGGTTTATCGCTTGCTAAAATTACAAAACATCAAATTCAAGATATTTTTTAATTATAATGATCTTAATTTTTTCTAACTCTAGAAGGATTATAAAATATTATATTTTAACAGATTGAACACAAATTACTATAGTACTATTAAATATAGTATAAATAGGAAACAAAGCTATTCACAACAGTAATATTTATAATAGATATTTATAGAGGATTAAGATATTGTGGTTGTTAGTAAAACATTTCAGTTTATAATCATGTAGGTAGTTTAAATTTTTTGTATACCTTTATTGGTGGGGGTTAGGGTTTAAGGTCATCTCAATATTAAGTGAATTTTAAAATAAAAAACCAAACAGTAACAAAATGAGAAACCATAAAGACAACACACACATAACGATGGTTTTATAATATTGTCCAATGATATACCTCTAACCACATCTGGTGGTAATTCCAAAGGCTGATTTTCACGTATTATCATTTCTGGTTTCTTGCGTTTAACTATACATCAATAGTGGATCAAATGTTTTATAAAACAAAATTATAACATAAACAATTGTTATTATTTTCAATTTAAATCTCCATAGGAATACAATTTGATTTACGTTTTCAAAGTATCTATTATAATCTATTTTGTTTACAACAGTATGTACAATTAATATAACAATATTAAATATAACTACTTACTTGGTTCTTCATCTTCAATAACAACTTTCGGCTTAAACAACTCCCTGAAATGTGGTTTACAGTACAATAATCCTTCATGACTACTATAAATATCCAGTCTAAAACAAAAAATAAAAAATAATTAATATTCAGTTAATTATAAAACTCGATTTAAACTCACGTCAATTGTTTATTACACGTTGTACACCGGAAACAGTTCTTATGCCAAACCTGACGTTCTGCTTTTATTTGTTCCATTGCATACACAATCTTCTCACACGACTTACACACGGAACTGGCTTCCGGACGAGGAATACCATTCTGCAAATTAGTGTAATTACCATACCTTAGTAGATAATACTTATTTCATAAAATCTATTTTTTTAAATATAAATTTGTAAGTTAAATGATCTACTTGTTTAGTATCGCTTTTTTCGGATTCGGGAGATCTCTGTTGAAGGATTGCTTTTTTTTCAAGCTGATCAAATTTTCCAAAACTTGATTTCTAAAAGACAAAGATCGTTTTTTATAAAACAGACTGTATGATAACATTAATTTGACAACAAAACACCATAAACCATTTTCTTTTAATTATCAGAAACTGTTAGTTTTTAAAATAAAGTAACATAAGAAAATTAGAATAACATGTGTAAATAAAATTAAATAAAAGATATAACCATAAAACACGTATGTATTTCAAAAATATTAATATTAGATTTTGAGCGAAGCGAGGAATATATTGGTTTTAAAAAAATGTTTTCTTTATTTTTTTGTGTGTGTATGAAAAGATTGAAGATACTTTTTCTGGTAGAAATAATAGTCCGATTACCACAAATAGGGTATACTTTCGATAGAAAATTGCATATAGTTGGTACTTTAATTAGATCATTTATAGAATTTCTCAAGTTTTTCCTTGAGAGAAGAAAAACTGCCAAAAAAAGCGAAAAAATGGCAAAATTTACTGAAATCGTAATTTTGATAAAATTGATTTTAGAATTATCATGATAACAAATGTAATTTTGAACGGGACGAAAAAGGAACGTCCAAAATCGACATTCCCGCTTTTTTTACATTGTATCGGCTTAGTTAAAATGAAACTAAACTTACCCAACTTTGAGGTCAAAATGTTGGACAACTATTGTTGCGAAAAAAATAGAAAAATTTCCTATAGATTTTATGATAATTATGAGAAAAAATGTTAAAATGTAGTATTTATATAAAACTCTTATAATGACAATTTTGATAAATATCGAAATCAATTAATCATTAAATAGTTCTATTATTTTGATCGTAGTAAATATATATTTTTTAAATAAAGTCCGTATATTGAAACAACTTTATGATTGCTACACTATAGACTCCGTGATAAATAAATATACCTTTGATATGGAAAACATATATTTAAATAACAACAACAATTAAATGTGTCTTAATCAATAAATTAAATATAAATGTATTAACAAAGGTACCCAATATTGATTAAATTAACTTATGCAATGTATATATTAAGTAAAAAAACTTTTTATTTTAATTGAAGTATTATTTGAATAATTGTATTGTTATATCACCAGTTTTTAAATAGCAATGGTAACATTTTTAGGAAAATTATATAAAGTTGAAAAAAATATATATAAACATTCGAATTATAACCTACATAAAAAAACGTATTTGTAAATTTGTTCGTAATATTCCAACTAAAATTTTGCTATTCTAACAAAAACAAATAAATAAATTATGCTTACGAAAGAAATATATTTTGCAAGCTAGGTATTAATGAGTTGACAATTAAATTTATTTTAAGTTATTTTAAGTAGCAATAACTCTGTTCGCTATTAACTTTTAATGTACAAAATACAAAATACAATTAGTAAAACTAACTTCCAATTGATTAATTTTAACTATTCAATACAATTTGAAAAAATTAAAAACACATTATATAATATTATAGCAATAATTAAAGCATAATTTAATTTCTATCCATGTATTGTTCAAAAATAATCTTATGCAATTAAGATTATCTTGAAAAAATAATGGAATTTTAAAGATTCAATACTAGAAAATAGCATTTAATTTTTTTTTTTTTTTAATGATGATGATTGAAAATAGCAAAATTTAACTTATAAATCGTTGTTAATTGTTAGGTTAATTTTTTTATGTACTAATTATTTTTAAAGTTTAAATAAAATAATTACTAATATTTTATTATATCAACTACTGCGTTCAAAATTTATACATATTACCATATATTAATCATAAATCCGTACACCAAATTACACTCAATTAGTAGTATGCACCTACTTACTTGCATATCAGTGTATTTTATTAGGTAATAGAGTTCTTAAACGTTAGTGATTACTTTAAATAGACCGACAACAAACTTATACCAAAGCACAATAATTATATAGACAGGTGCGTAGCACAGCAAATATGTATAACACAGGTATTTAGTTATCAAAGAAACCCTTAACTTACCGAACAACCGTTTATCATTCCGTTTTCGCATCCGGATGGTTGTTTCTTGATGGCATCAGCAAAATTTCGCTTCTTTATACAAAACAAATAGCAAATAAACACGCCATTCAGACAATTCACATATATAGGATGTCAGAGACAAAAAATAAAACCAAACAAGCGGATTAATTTATGTATTATTTTTTAGGTATAGTTTATACTAAACTTTGAAATTAAAAGAAAAAAAAGGAATGGAAAGGATATATACATTCATTTATGCATAGTGATGCTATTTTTACTCACCAATTCATCGATAGGAATAGAAGCAGGCACAGGCTCTTCCGGAATAACAGAAGATGACTTTCGATTAGCTTCGTCGCAATACGTTTTTTTCTACCAAGCATACACACAAAAATACAAAATGAACATAACTTGAGCGAGTTCGGATAAAACTAAAACGCATTGATTAAACTTTGAATTTCAACTAATTTGTATTGGAAATTAGGTATTAACCATTAGATTGAGCAGTTATGCTTATGCACATTATTTATATTCATATTAAATGTGAATAAAATATAATAACTATCTTGGGCAATGCGTATAAGCAAAAAATAAAGAAAAAGAAAAATAAGAATAAAATTAAGCAGAATAAAAATTTCTATAGCTGATCCTCTTATTTGTATATTACCTCGTCACTCATTATGTTAAATAAACATGGGAAATGTAGCATTAAAATATAAAAGTGTTTAAGAACGTTTATAAAGTCTCAACATTGTGTTTCTTAAATTTAGCATTGTATACAAAATAATTTTCTCAGCTAATAACGGAAAATATTCGACTAATTATTGTGTTTTATAAAAACAATTTCTATAACAGTTTTGAGAGAGACAGCTACAGCTAACCTCATAATCTGCTAGCACGTTCCGGATAATTTTATTTTAGAATTATTTTTTAGTTCTTCTTTATTTTAAGAACGACAAGTTTGAAGTACAACAAAAATTATAATGAGATCAATGAGATCTCGATTATTGAATTTGGGCGAAGGTGCGGCCAATGTGTTTTTATATATTAATTTTCGAATTTCCGGTTTGATAAAATCATCAGACGATGCTTAACACTAACATAATATTTTTTCCTCTTTAAAGCCACATGTTGTTAACATTTTTATTTTATATAAAAGCAGAGCATGGGAAATTCAAGAAACATAATAATCTATCTAACTCATTGTTTTTGATAATAATTTTTTTTTAATATTTAAAAATAAAATGTTTATTGTTATTTTAATAACACTTTCTTTAAATAGAATATTATTAAAAAATATAATATCATGCACTTGATAGTAGTATAGTACTATATAGTAATTAATCACTATACATGTTTTTATGTTTTACCTGCTCTGCTATGTCTCTATTGCGTGTATACACTTATAAATAATATATATATATATATACAATTAATAATTTACTTTCAAATAAAGAAAACCCATGTATAAACGTCATTATCGTATGTATGTCTTTTATATTCTTGTTAATTATTGTCCATTAATAACAGATTTTGAATCTATATTCTCACGAAAGTAAATTTAAATTATTTTGTAGATTTTTAGAAATATATTATTATTATTGTAGATGATTCATATACTTAAAGGAAAAATTAAAATAGTAAATAAATGTGCGTATTATTAATAACTCGCACAAGAAGATTTTAAATGACTCATAATATTGAATATCATAGCCAAATACGCTTACTAATATTGTTTATCTTATTTCTTACTATTTTAAACGTGTTGATGACACAATACTGTATACGTACTCAATATAGGAATGTTGTTTAAAAGTAGAACAAACCTTATGAGGTAATGACTCTAGAGTCTAGATTGACAGATATTATTGAATAAAATAAAGTCAAACTAAAGTGAAGGTGGATACTCAAAGCCAATTAGTGTATTCAATTGAATGAATAATTCAAGAGCAATATGGACAATTCATGAAAAATTCAATATTTACTACTATAACAAGACTTAGTAGGCAGTAGAGAATGAGCGAGAATACCATTTTCAGAATATTTTATGTTTTATCGAATAAATGTTGCAATAAGTATATAATATATTTTTAAAATTCTAAAACTAAATTTCGATTAAATATGGATTAAGAGTCCCAGAATTTAGGATTTAAGAACTCAATACATCTTTTATTTTATAATAATTAATATATACACTAGGTATAATAAGTAATTCTGTTTAAATAATATTCACTACGTTATGATATATATATATATATATTATATTAAAGATAATACAATAAATATATAAGTAAAATATTATATAATATATAGGGATATATTATAATATATTAATAAGATATTCTAAACATGTATGATATTATATATCGCTCTATTTTGAAACAGTATATCAAATTTTACACATAAACTAAAATCGTTTTCCTTATCCTGTAACATTTTTTTCTAATGAAGCATTACTTAGAAATATTTACTATCTAAATACCTATGTATTTGATACTAACTACTACAAAACTAATTTCACGACAGAATATACTGGATACAAAAGAAGACATGAGAAATTCAAGGTCAACATCCAATTAATTCTTGGACAATGTAAATGCTTGCACCCAAATAGACTATTGTAAACGAAAAAATCCCATTGTCCTGTTATGAAAGTACTAATTGAGAAACAAATATCCATGAACTTGGAAGTTCAAATCAAGAAACGAATGTGTAATAAAAATCTAATGAACTAAATAATTTTTAGTGAAACGATTTGTTTTAATACTTACGAGATCTCGAACGCATACGTTAGATAAGTCGTCTTCCTCAACAATGTAATCATCGAACTGATCACATTTTGTGTCATTTGTCAAATGGCCGTTTAAATTCTACAAAAGCCACACATAAAAAAAAACAAAAAAAAAACGCTAAACTTAACATACTACTTAATTAACATACAAAATAGGTTTTGGATAAAGCTAAAACGTTATTAATGTAAGCCTCTTGCGGACAGTGTACTTAATTTAAAACTATTTTAATAATAAAAATGTATCTGTGTTCTTAATTATTTTGATAAATAATAGCATAGAGAAATAAATCACATAATTTAAAAAACAACATAAAATACTATTTGCATTAGTTAAAAAAAAACTAAAATAGCTAAAACTACTATACCTTATACAATTCAGTATATTATAACGTATTAATTAGATAATTATAATAAAAATACATGCTAAAATGATTTACGTACCAATAAACTCGATCGAGACAAAATAACAATTATTTTTCCAGGTTTTTAATAACACGCTACTTACAATAGTTTCACACGGAGTACAGATATAAGGATTTTATGACCAAATAATATTATTTTTATATTAAATATAATAATATTAAGTAGTAGGAAATTATTAAAATAATATACAGACGATTACGAATTTTCATTATAACTTACAACTGATATGTTTTCTTTTTCGTCGGATTTCTTTGACTTTTTCGTCTTTTTTGTCTTGACAACCGTGGTGGTGGATTCGCCCCCGTTAACTGATGACTTTTTCTTAACAGTTTTGCGTTCCGTCGTTTTCTCCGACACTACCTCGGTCTATCAAAATACAATTAAACATTAAACGACAATTACCTTCTGCGTACTACGTAAACAAATATATAGAATACAAAAATGGATTGAAATTTAAAGGCAGTTATAAATTTCCTACTGCAAGAGAATCGAATAATTTTTAGTCGATTGTTGCCCCGGGTATACAATGGTATAAGTATAATGGACAATAGGGGAAGAACACCGTGACGATAATCCGACAGCATCGCGTAGACTTGAAAATATACATCATGATCATGTCATCTGTTTCTAGCAATTGGAGTTTACGCATATGTGCCTATACAATGAGATACAATCGACTTTACTACTTTAGTGTTTTTTTTTTTAGTTCTTCTTAAATATTGCGTGTCTCGTGGTTACAATCGTCAAACTATGAGAATTCACTATTTAATATAATAGGTACCTACTTGAATTATAAAATTTACGCATAAAAAACCGTGTTTAACACCTATAATTTTCTACTCTACTTAATCCTATTTCCTTGGCAGTATTTATATCACAGTGCCACAATAATTATACGGTCATCAACAATTTTATAATTTTGTCATTTGCTAAAAATTAATTAATTATTGTATATGTATACATATATAATTTAAGACTAGTAATAGTTGACACATGGAGAATACACGAGGCTAATATCAGAAATAAACATGAATCATTTATTAATTTAGTCTAAATTTTAAAAAAATATAATAATTTAATTTTACTCATTAACATTATTTTATAAAATGTTGTATAATTTACATTTATGTATGAATAGGATTTTATAATAAAAATGTAAATAATTTCATTAAACTAAAGGCCAATGAACAAAGAAATGGGAAATGAATACTAGGACATTGTGATTTCTAACAATATTTCGCAAATCCATATTTCCTGTATCTATGAATAATTGTTTTTACGGTTTTCGATATGCAACAATATATATTAATCTTAATTGAAATTTGACATAATAGAATACTCATCAACCATCATAAAATATAGGAATTAAAAATTGGAATACATAATATAACATCTACATAAATATTTCGTTATAAAAATATATTAATATACACAATTTTTATTAAAAATCAACAACTTAAAAAACAAATAATTAAAAGTCAACAACATTTTAAAAACACATTTATTAAACTGAATAATTTTTTAAATTGTGTTATTGAAATGTGTTCACATATGAACAAAAGAGTGAAAATATAATTGAACAATATATTATATATCATCATGCTTTACAGTTTATTTCATTGGTAGGAATTGCGGTTGATTACTCGTCACACACCAACGAATTATGGAATCGAGCAAAATAATTATATTTTTTAAGTGTCTATTTTAATATTACACATAAATACGTTATAAACATATCAATGTCTGGATGGATTAAATTTAGTAAAGAAAACAAGTTATATGAAATCAATCAAACGTTATAAATATTAATTTCTAATTATCAAACAAAAACTCACAACAACACTGTTAGTAATGGCTGGTGTATTATCAAAACACTCTTGGTTAGGACTAGCAGTACTGATATTCAAAGTCAAATTTTCTTCAAGACCGTTAGTTTCAATTTTTTTAACTCCAGATTCTATGATCTCATCGACCGTAGTCCATGTATCGAATACCAATTCGGTCACATTATCAGACTCATCGACAGGTAGTGGTCTAGTGAAAATACGAGGTTCTTCTAATTCCAAACACTCGGAATCTTGGTCCACGGGCTTCTTCGAAACACCATCTTCGAATTTGCTACTTAAATTATCATACAACACACCGTCATTATCAACATCCGATTTAATCTGATTCTGTTCCAAAACAATTTTAGAATCAAGAACTGAGTCACAGGTCTCTTCTGCGTGTCGTTTTTCCGTTAACAACAATAATTCACTAGTATCTCTTTGTATTTGGTAATCATTTGATTTTAACGACTTAAGGTCTGAGTATTCAAAATCATCGGGTTGCTCAACGTCATCACTATGAATTGACTCTGCAGCCAGCATTATGTCCACGCTGTACTTAATACGATCGGTTGGAGTTTCACATTTATCCAAATGTTTAGACAGTTCGTTGTCGATGGCATTCTGCAACGAATCGTCGTTGTCGTCTGAATCATCAGTCTTGTTAGTATGCTCAAATGCAATGTTATTGGAATTTCCTGATGCATTATCATAGGTACTTACGTTATTAACGCCCGCCATGTACAACGGTGAATGTTTTTAAGTTTTTCTGGAACAAAATAAAAAAACATATTTACATTATACAGAAAGATTTAATTCGACTCTTGCAATATGGTTTTGTACAACTGCTCACGTATAACATAATATTATTACTAAGTTCTATGTATTTTTGTTTAAATATTATGATAAACAAACCTAAATAATGATTATTATATAACGTCATATTCTAACCATAATGCAAATCGTAATGCTACCTTATGTTCCATTAACCACTAAATGCTGCTGACACAAGTGACATATTTGAAATGGTAGTATAGAATACGATTATTCTAAAAGGGTTTACAAGAAACATAAACAATGATATATAGTGGAAACAGGTTTCCGTCCACTGTTGTCATCTGTACAATCATATAGAACAATGCATTTAAGTCATCACTTTAGCTGTATTGTATAAAAACGAGTTAGAAAACTGGCTTTACAACATGGTAAGATAAACGAAAGCAAGGTTTGTATCTAATTTTGAAGAAAGTGTCAACTGGAATCAATGAATCATTCAACAATAATATTAGTTTCCGGATGGGGGAAAATGCATGATAAATCATATATATATAGATACCGTTTAAGATAATACCAATTATTTTGATAATTTAATAATAATAAAAACAATCGAAATTATTAAAACATAATATACTTAACAGCAGTAGCAAATAGGTAGCATTTATGATTTATATATTTTGTAGTAGTATTTAAGTGAAATTAATAAATAAAGTCTTAAAACATAAGGGTTATAATTTATAAGAAAACACAATGTAAGCTAAAAAAGCTAATGTTATGGAAGTAATCTACTAAATTATCATTGTTCGATTTTATAATATAAAATTAATAATTATATTATCATAACCAAAAGTATAGCATGTATTCTTAAAAACGATTATTCAATAAAATAATACAAATATTTGATGAATTAACATGTGCTTATGTTTAAGTACAACAAATAATTAATGTTATTATACTATTAATATTACATATTATATACTTAACTACACTTAATAAGTACTTATAATTTAAGTTTTATTTACAAGTAATAATTGAATGCATATTAACATACCTATATTAAATACGCTATACACAATATTTTTGAAAAATAATGTAATCAAACGTTTGCGTGTTTAATTATAATAAATTTAATACTATTATTACAAAATTATATTTCGTAGAAAAGAAACACGTTTTATTAACTTTTAATAAATACATAATAATAATAATAATATATTTTAACATAAATATTAATAATTAATATTATCTATATAATCAATAATTTACTCAAAAGTAATGTTGGTAATATATTCACGAAAAATCGTTGAATTTTGATACATATTATAGTAATATAAAAAAAGTTATCCAAATTCCAAGTTATAAATTTTAAAAATATATTTCTTCCTAAAAATGAATACCTCTTTGGCTCTTAGTTAATAAATAAAAAATTATCGTTAAGTTATTTTTATTTTAGAAGTGTTTGTACATACATAAGTATTGCACTACTGTATATAAATAAAATAATAATTTATTTAACAAAACTATTCATACTTACAACAATAATCATAAATATAATTCATATAATTTAACAGCTGTGCCATAGTGACATATGATATACGAGTACGTCTTAAATTTTTTTTTATACACTATTAATTATAGATACCTTCACTCAAGTTTACTATTTTACTTTTTTTTATAAATAACATATTGCACTTTTTATGCTACAAAATTTAAAAGGTTGTCGTAATGTTATACAATACCAATTCAAAATGTAACTATATAAGTAACGTGGGTTTTTATGGCAATAATTTGTATAAACCTCGATATATACTTAATAAATATAACCAAATATTTTGGTCTATGTAGTTTTTCATTATAATAATTAATAACAATAATAAGCAAACCAAATTTAACTGTCACCTACAGAAAAAGTTTAGAAGACATTATTAAAGTTCGATGACCCCTAACAGAATCCAAATGCATCACATGGTCCATTGCCAAGTTACAGGCTGGTAGAAGCTTCATTATTAAAAAAACATGAGTGTAAGGATAATTAAAAAGGAAATGGAATGACAAGTATTCTACTCGAACTCGGCGGTAAACCCATACAAAATTAATACATAATTATACAAATATAATTTTCAAAGCCATATTCAAAATGGATAAAAAAATAATAATGATGGCGCGACTAATTTAATTATCTAATACCTTTATATTATTATTATATTGCAGTAATCCAGTTATACAGATTTCTGTATAACACTAAGGTGATAAAAAATATAAAGTCGAATAATGAAGTTAGACGTAATTTATCATTTTTTATACTATTATAAAAATAAAACGAAACAATGATAATTGTTTATATTATAGAGGTTAGGTTAGACTTTAAACTATAGTATAATACGATTATATTATGGTTAGTGTATTACCACTTTTTATATTATTAGTTATAAGTTATAAGTTTATAACTTATTAATATAATTAAAATAATAATATCGCTTGCGGATTTACGGGAGAGGGGGTCCATGTTTTGGATACCCTCCAAACACCGATATAATGTTATATATTTAACGTACCTATACTGAAATAATATGCTTTTTTTATGTCTTAAGACACTTTCGTATCTATATATGCTATAATTCAAACTGAAAATGTTTAAAAAATTGTATATTTTATATAACATTTATCAACTAGTAATTATCTATATTGCAGTAAATTATTTTGTAGTCAAATCAACAAATTTAGGAATCGATTATTGTTTCATTAGAACTACCATAGCAAATGATAAAATATTTAATAAGTTAAGGTCGTTTAACTTTTAGTCCCAATATGAAATTATATTCTATGGGCGTATTTAAAAGTAGAAGACACTGACTTTTCTATAGGTAGTTAATGGTATAATAACTAGATCAAAGATACGCATTTACAAATTGGCTATTGTTTCCTTTTATGGGTGTACAAAATATATTAGGTATAACCATACCTAATGTTAAAACATAAAAATCAAATACCTTAAAATATCTTAATGTTATTGCAATTAAATTAGGTTATCCACAAAATTATAACACAACAAATGTTGATTACATATAAATTGATATAACTACTTTTACGTAGATTCAAAATGTCAAGATAAAAAACTATTATACTTTTTACTAAAGATTAAAAACATTATTTTTAAACATAGAAAAAGTATATTAATTTAAATAAAAACTAATATTGTTGATAGATAAAAATGCAATGATAACGATTTTAAACAAAAATAAATTAAATTTATACATTTAAACTATTAATAATGTAGTATAGTATTTTCAATATTATATTTTATACAATTGTACTATCAGTACTTTAACTATTTTAGGCACAGCAACGTACGCATAAAACAAGCTAAGAGGCTGGAGACTCCATCTCATTGACTGTATTTTATTTAATTTTATATAGCCCTCTCATTTGTAAATTTCCACATACGCCACTGATTAGGTACCTATTCTAATTATTAGCCAAGTACTCTATTGTACTAAAGGTATTATAAATAAAGGTATTATATAAAATAACAAAGTTAATGTTTTTAATACAATTATATACAGTCGAATAATTAGACGAATTAGAATCTAAACCACCAAAGCGATATAATTTGATTATTATACTATAACATATAAAATGTATAATATTATTCCTTTGGAAAAAAAACGAATATATTTAAGTACCATCTGCATAATCAACAGGAAGCTGACATACACAATGAGCACACATTATCTGTGACGACTGGATATATGTCTAGAAATAATAGTATATCCAAAAATCCTTAGATAAAAAAAAATTAATATAGTACACGGAGTCAAAATAACAAGCGCCAATGTACCAGCTATCAAGTTCACTAACCCACAAAGCAATTTAGCCTCGTGAGAAATCTCACTGTCTCCGTCATCAACATATTGTTAACAATAGAAGAAAAATAATGATAAAATATACATACATTAAACGAATTCCTATTTATACTTTAAAATTATTTTAATAATTTAATTAATTATTTAGCAACTTTACTATTTGTATTTCACTGGCGCCGCACCATAATCATAACATTATCATGTCAGTAGAATCGAGTTCAAAAAAATATTAGTTTTTTAGCTCTGAATCCAAATGTACATATAAATTGTTTGACTTTTTTGCATGAACATACTCCGGCCAAGATTTTAGACGTAGAACATTTTTCTTTGTGTAATTCTCTACCAAAGATATTTTCGTTTTGGCACTGCCAACCACATTCTTGTACTTTTGTGTGTGTTTACATTCACATGAATGGCAAAGGAATTTGATCCGAAACACAGGAACTGTGTGCATATGCATAAATAGAGATTAATTTACCTATTATACGCTATACTTTTTAATCCTTATTAGTTCAATATAAAATACTCGTATAATTTAATACTTTACATTTATTTTCGTTGAAATGATCTAAATAATTTGTTTTCTTAATAAATAAATAAAATCGGATTTTGACTTTTGACCAACTAAAATAAATAAAAGAGAATTGAAATAATTCCAAACTAGCTCGAAGAACGAAACCTATAAAATACATTTAGGACAGCTCATTTTTGTGGTATCGAATTTCCTGGTAACGAACGTGATTTTTAGAATAAACATACTTCTACACTATGGGAGTCGCACATTGTACGGTATAATAATATAATACCTACTGAAGTATAATACATTATATATCATATAATTCGTACAAACAGAATAACATTTCATAAGTCGGCAGAAAAGAATGTTAAAATGAAAACGATTTAAAAGATAATTTTATACATTTTTCAACACAGCATATGTAAAATTATAATGGTCATAATATATTTTATAGTAATGAATATATAATTATTTAAATGTTACAGTAAAATTAATCTTTCAGTTTATTAATTATATACATACTTGGTACATCAATATTTAAACTAAACATGTGCTTCGGTACTAGATATTGAAAATTATCATATCACTCGATTCCTCGGTCATTGCATACCTATTTGAATTTATCTAGTGACCCTATAAAATATATATAATCGTCTAGCCTAAATAATAATTAAATTTCGAATCAATTTATATGAAAAGATTAAAAAATTGTAAAAATGTGAAATACTAGTCAACATAAACTTCAGCTAATTGCCCAACTCAAAGAGTATTATGTTTTTCTGATAATGAATTTACTAACCATTAAGAAAATGAAACTAAAAATACTCAAAAGAAATCATAATTAAATTAAATTAATTTTAAATAAGATTTTTGTTTTAAAGTCAATAAATTTAGTAATATTGTACGATTTTAATAATTATTTGATATTTTTTATTATCTATTATAATAATTTACTTATAAAATTAATATTTAATACTAGGTAGTTTTAAAAGGATATTAGTAATATTGTATAATAATATAATAATAATGATATTACTATATTACTATATTAGTAATAGTATAATATAATATCATGGGTGATGTGAGCTGGTTTATTATTATCATTATCTTTAAAATGTATGAGCTTTATAGAAATCATAACAAATAATAATAAAAATACCAACACACACGCACAGAAAATAATCCTATTGTTTTTACGATTAACGATTATAGGTACTACTGTATAACTATTATTGCATTTGTATATTGATTATAATAAAAAAAATTTACTGAAAAAGTTTATTATGATAAAACAAATATACCTGTATTTGAGAATTCTTTAAAAATGTTACATTCCCAAATATAACGACCTATCTGCATTATACACTGCAATAGTGTTTTTAAAATAAGAATGATTAATATATCGAGTAGATAGTTAAATTATCTAGAAACCGTATTGCAAACAATTATTACAAGTAAAAATAGTAAAAAGTTCAGTAATTAAAAAAATCAATTGTTGGAAAAATGTCTTTTCTTGTCTTTTTCGATATATGTAATTATAAAATAAACTTTTCGATTAAGATGTTCGATCATTCAAATGGTGTAAATCGATAAAGTTTAAAAATGCTGTATTTTATTGCTTATTTTTTAATGAATTAAATTTTAAAAGAAATATATATTTTATTAATTTAAGTAATACATTTTAATAAGTAGGTAATCATATTATTAATTTGTAAAAATTAACTCCTTGAAAATACACTAAATGAAAAATGTAAACACACCTATCCACTAATTAATAAAATAGTAATTCCCATGGTAATATATTTTAAATTATTTATATTAAAGACAATTACAACCTTTTTTATTTTATTATTATTTGGATAATATGATACTATTATTATCGGTTGACCAACAGATACTTCAGAATTCAATGATATCAATTGGTAGTTTACCCGTTGTAAACATAACAAATGTAATGTTATATGATTGTCATAATAAACGTAGTAACCATAATATGACGATGCTGCTTAAGTTTTTTTAGATACTACTGCATTTGATTTAATAGCAAACAAATGAATATTTAAGGTTTTATTACAAAAAAATGATTTAAAAATGAAATTTTGACGTACTAAAACACATTTATACTGTATAACAATGGTATATATATAAGGTAATTAAGGTATTTGAAACATATATAAGAAATATTAAACGAATATTTGATATGATTTACTATATTATTAAATTATTATAAAAATAAGTAAATTAATAGTATCTTGATATAAGTATAATAAAATGTTTTGCAAAAATGGTAATTTTCAAATATATTTTATGAACAAAATTACATTCTTGTAAACATGAATAATAATGTTGTAAAACAGTATTTTAAATGATGTATAGTAATAATATATAATAATACATAATTATGTAAAATAATGTAAAAAGTGATATAGATTTTGAGAAACCACCCGGCAAAATTTCCTCCGTGTTTATTGTGTTCACTTATTTTTTTATACATTTTACGTACACCGACCAAAGTCTTGCAGCATTTTATCATCCGACTGATGTGACCCAGTAGCGTGGTCTCAGATAAAAAAAATGTGCCGGAAACGTCAAATATGCCGAACGACAAAAACACATCCTAGTGAGTTTGCTAGATTTAAACACCATAGACAACAATTCGGACGACAAAAAACGATCGTGTGTATCGGCCATTGATGTTACCATTTCAGTAACTGAATAATTAAAAATTACAATACAATTACTAGAAAATAATAAAGAAAAGTAATATAAATACCTAAATGTATGAAATTGTATGTGTATAAGTATAGGCAGTGGCGTGCAGACAATGATTTATATGGGGCCTAGTCCTACTTAAAATTTGGGTGGGTGTCTCTATTTTGGGTGGTATATAACAAAAATATTGAATAGCCGAGTAGGTAATTAAAAATGAAAATAAAAATAATTTAATCAATTATATTAAGTATTTGTATTATAAGTTAACAATGACATCTTTACTTGGAATACGATATATTTATATAGGTACAGTGGCGGATCTACGGAGAGGTCATACTTCTCCACCCCTATTTTACCTATAGGGGGGATAAGTAAAATAAAGCTTTTTTGTAATATAAATTTATTATTTTATGTTTGTATTAATAAAGTATACATAATATATGTACACATATAATAATAAACCCATTAACCTTATATCACCCACCTGTGAGAAAATCCTATTATAGAGATTCGCTACTGTACAGGCATACAGCTAAAAATAATAATATTAGGTTTTGTGTCACCTATTTTTTTTTTTTATAGTATTAACTATTCTCCGTGCCACAAGAAAACGCATATGCTTTGCGCATCTAAATGATTTCGCTCCACCGTCTTGAACCTATATTTCTCCCACCAAGCGGCAGTCTGTGTAGGTATACAGCGTGCAGTAATAAATAACGATAATGCACACGCGATCCCGTACGTAAGTTGATCTGTATACGAAAACCGGTCATAACCGTGCATGTCACAGCCTCCTCGTTTTTGTAGTCAACTGTATAGGTTAGGTTAGGTTTATAGGCTTATAGGTTTTATAGCTGACTATTACGACGAGTAATGCCTATTACCGAACATTATCGACCAATCACAGACCACATGTCTCCGACCGATGCGCAATTCAAGTCTATTCTAAAAGAGAGCATACCGGGCAGCGGACTAATTTTCGTCCGATTGTGCGCACTTCCCACTAACAAACCATCAAACCCGATATTAACATTATGAAGCATAATCTATATACACCGCGTTGGCAACAATACGATAATAACAATAAATACGATAACATTTGTCTTTAATTTTTAATCGGTGTATATATTTCGGGAATTTTCAATCACGCTCGTCAAATCAGCTTCGGCATTGCCGACCCGTGGATAGTGATCAATGGAAGAGAAAATTTGGGGTCTGGACGTTCACGATCGCCATTTGTACATGCGCGAAGGTGATATGCTCTCTTTTGGAATGGAGTATAGTATGTAGAGCTCCAGGTGTTTGGTATAAATAATATATACTATATATAGACAGTCCATATTGCTGTATATTATATAGTGGCATAGGCCTGGGAATAACGTAAACAAGATTTAAACATTCATCTCAGGATGTATACACAAAAAGCCAAAAACAGCAAAAACCGACAAGTGACGACGAAGGTCGATTAATCGTGTATTTTAGTGGGGATGCGCGAGAATGGACAAGTTTTGGGTGACCGCCGTATGCATTCTCTCGTGGCACTTAGTGTATCTATATTCTATATATTAAGTACAATTGTAACCAACGGCATTTTATTAGGTTTTGTATACTATTTCAGCTAGATAGATAGATAGTATGAAAAGTTCTTCAACTACTTTTATTTTTATTTTAAATGATCTAGTGATGAATGGGTGGGTGTAAAATTGGACTCACATAAATAATGAGCTCTGTACGCCACTGAGTATAGACATTATCATTGTTATTATCAAGTAGGTACTATCATAATACTATCAATATTATCAAATATTTAACCTTTAATTTAATGGACAACAAATAATTCGCATGATATAAAAATTTAAAAAAGGTTATTTTTAATTTTTCAATATCCGAAATATACTTCAATTACACATACACGAAAAATTATAGATTATTTGTCGTTTATATTTTTATTATTATTATTTACCTAATATACAATAAATATCCTAGTTTTTGATAAAATTATACTTGAAAACAAATTTGAAATTAACACTCATTGAAAATGTAAACTAAATACAAACGAAACGTATTTTTTTAACTGAAAGCTGGTACGTTGGCACACTAAAATATTAAAGTTATTTTAATCATACTTAACAGTATAGTAGCCAAATACTATATGAAACGTGCTACGTACAATTCGAATTTGTCATTTTATTTATATTAAACATTTATGTTTATGTGAATGTTATCATTATTAAAGATGGTAAAAATATTGCTGAGCATAATATACGATTTATATATGGTCAGGAATGGATATATGCCAACCAAGTTTCATGCCTCATTATAAAAATATGTACCTAATATATTATTTATATAAACTTTTACACAATTCTATTAATACAAAACCATAAAATTATTTTAAGAATAATACATTTAATTTATTATTATATTTATAATCAATAATATTTTAACGCTAATATTTGTAAAAATACAAACAAATATTTATCAAGTATAAAATAATCCATAGATAAATGATTATTCATTTAAATTACCATAATTCTCAATACGCAAGTACGTTAAAATATCATGATTAATATTATTAAAGACCTTACTCAATTTAATCCAGTTAATTGTTTTAGAAACAATGTTTATTTTAAAATTTGATTATGAACTAGTTCAGTCCAATATAAATAAATTAAAAACTTTCCAAAATATAATTTAATATTTAAAGCTTAAACAATATTAGTAATGATTTTATGACTGTTAATCAAGAAATTAATATATTCGCAAAATATAGGGAGTCTATTGTAAATGCATTACTATATAATTTATTTATAGTATAAGTATGAAGTTTAAACAAAACACTTTCTAACATAACCAACATTTTTACAAAATCATTAAATTTGTGTTTTAACGGTTTTTAACTAGAAATATCGTTTGACAGAATATTAATTGTAAACGTCAAATTAATAGGTTACTTTAAATTAATATAAATTATACTTATTCGTAATTATATTATGTTTCACTGACTAGTAATAATAACCTGTATTTATTAACTACACATCATTATTAGTTGAATACAAGAAACTCGAGGTCAATGTTGAATAACAGAAACGCACCACATGCAATAAATATAAAAACTTCAAATATTATAAAAGAAACCAATCAAGTTTATAAAATACTAATTATACATTTATAAAGTTATTGGTTTTATATATTTCGTAAAAAATCAATAAATAACAAGCCATAAGTTTATATGAAATAATAAAACATAATAATATACGATAGATAATATACGATATACCACCGTAGAGTATAAATAATAAATTATTTGGTAACAAAATATACCTATAAAATGATTAAACTTTACTTTAGTATGAACAAATATGAAATAATATATCAACATTTTGAGATAGGTACTATTTTTATTTTTTAGAATAATGTAGTTTTATAGTTATTACTATAAAATTACATCAATTTTTTATTTTTCTCTGTTAATATATAAGTACTAAAAAAGACTAACAAAATCATATCCTAAGAACCCAAATTAACTTTAACATTAGAGAAAAACGTAGATAAATTCACCGCAAACTGCAACGACCCATTCATTATTTTTCGAGTACAATCACACGTTTACACGGGATGACTTAATGTGACATTATACACACTACTTATTATTAAGTAATGATTTTTAGAGTTTTTATTAAATAATTTTAATACAAAAATACAATTTTCAAAAGTTTGAAATTTTACAATTAGGTAAGAACGCTAAAAATTTTCTTGCATTACGTGGAATTATTATTATTTAAAATTATTGCAATAATATATAATTCGTTACACATGAAATTGTAATTGACCAAATCTCGGATAAGGTAATCTCTACCTATAATACAGCATCAGTAAAAAATGAAAAGATACGTATTTTGTTAAAATTTACACTATACGGTAAACATGCGAGTAACAGTCTTTCAGGAGTTCAATACGTCACTAAAAGCCTGCAGTATTAGAGTCAATTTAAAACAAAATACGCTTGTTGTGTTTAATATTTTCAATTCAAAATGACACGGGATCACATGTAAAAATAAAATAATACAGTTAACTATTTTAAGAAAACAACAATTAATATTTAATAATAATTAAAATTTTGAATTGATTTTTTATTATCACTTATATTCTTCCAACTTTAGAAATTAACGAAAATGTCAATGCAATAACGTTAATGTTTTGCCAAGTTCATCATTATCATTATTACCTAGGCATTGTGAACAATACCTGGTTATAAATATTTCTGATAAAATATATTATCTAAATATATATTGATATATTCAAACATAGGTATATATCTATACCCAGATATAAAATATTATAGTGTATTAATACATATGTATCAATATATAAATTATTGAAATATTTGTAAGTATAATATTTAAATTATAAATTATATTATACACACACATATAAAGATAAAATATATATTATATTTCATTATAATTGAATAAATAAATAATATAAATAAATATAATTATATATTGCTTAACACTATTAATACACTTTTATTCTTACCGAAATACAATTTTTTACTTAAATATGTGCAACATACGTATCATAACTATCTGGGGTAGTAGTTCCAGAACGATGAACCTGTTTTACAATAGTGCGAGAATTGTGAAATACTAACTACTTCAGCCTTCTTTTTTAAAATCTTAGAATATGCCTATTATACAATTATACATATAACGAGCAATAATAAACACTATTCCAACAACAACGAAAATGTAATGTTATACACTATAAATTAGTTTGAGTGACTTGAAAGTTGAAATAATTAATCGTAAAATTCTCATAGAATTGACTACTATATAAGTGTTTGTTGGTTGGCGTGTGTACATTGAAAAGAGGCATCACATTAAAAATGGCAAAATATAGTTTATACACACCGAAATGTAATCCAGTTTTAAAACTCCATCCACGATAATACGATTGTACATATATTATATACACGTTTGTACAATTAAGTTATGTATACGTGCAATAATTATACCGTTATTTTTTGTTATTAAATATAATTCAGAAGAGGTAATTGAAGTACATACTAACAGGCCAATTCAGTAACTTATTAAAGCCAATATGTAAAATTAAGAATGCTGATGGTGTCGTAAACTCGTAAATAAATATATAAAAAAAACATAGACTAAAGGTGACTATATATATATATTATATAAATATAGTGTTCAAAAAATTGTCAAGTAATTAGTTATAACGAAAACATTATAATCGGTATCACACTCCTATATAATTATAAACAAACATTTTTTTATTTTTATATATTCGTTATAAGTATTTAGTCTGTTTAATAAGTAGGTTCATATTAACACAACACATTTAAACTCAAATTTTTGTTTTATTTTTATAATATTATACAATATAGGTAATAGGTACTTACATCATTCTATTCGGGTAATGATATTATAGGATAATATTTTTAACATAAATGTATAATATATTTTATAAGTATTTGATTACATTTGGACACATTGTATAATATGTATGCTTGTATGTATGCAACACTAATAAAACAAATTTAAAAATTAAATCGAAATAACAGTAAAAAAAATTTAGGAGGTACCTATAAGTATATCATTAAATTTTTGTTTATTTTAATAAACAAAAGTTGATGATAAAAAAAAAATATATTTGGGAATGCCATTTGTAATATATAGTATTTTTATTAATAAAAATTGCTTGAGATGTACCTCAATTAAATATATAATATACAAATAATTATAGTTTTCCATTTTTTTATTACTTATAAAGTATAAGTTATAATATTTCGTTTAAATATATTGTAAAAATTATTTTAAGAATAGTGATTGAATACCCTCGATCTTATGATCCGGATAAATTTAAGTATTTTATAACAACGAAATAAGTAGACATTGTATTAGCCAAGGCCAGTAAAACACTACCAACCGAGTCATCCACATTTTTTAATAAAGTCGGTTAATGCACTTTTAGTACCGATTATTGTGCAAAGGTATACGAAATATGAATGTACACTATAATATTCTGTCCTTGACTATGAAAATCGATATCGGGTTAAACATTATAGTAATTTCACAAAAACAAAACAAAACAGTAAATAACTCAACATGTACACTACTTTAAACTAATAATATTGCAATTACTAAACAACGTTCAAATGACAGTTAATTGGGGAAAATTGTATAAAAAAAAAGTCAACATAATATTTAAAGTGTTCGCAACCAATGTAATAGGTGTAACATAACGGTTAAAATATAAAAACATTGTATTCTGAAAATAAAGTATATACACTTAACGACTTCATATACATATATTTTTTATTACTTGCTAGGTTAGGTAATATTAATTTATGAAATCAGCGTAAGTCTCATATTATAAAAGTCAATCAGAGAATAATTGTACAGAGACGGCAACATTGACCTTCAGCATCAGAAGTACTAATAACGGTCAACGTCATCCAAGCACGTTGGTCGTTTATGTCTTCGTATAGTACACGCCACACGGAGCTATTCAATGTTAGACATGCAATTATTTATTTATTATTTTTATAAATACTATTTAAAAGGATATTATATTAAGTAAGATGTAAAATTATAGGATTAGAATTTAAAATTACTTATTTGAAAACATATTTATTTGTAATAAGAATACATGGTTTAAAAATTTACGATAAGATATTTTTAATTTTAATTTAATAAAGCCAACAAATAAAAATAATAAATTATTATGAATGAGATAAAAATCTTTTTTTGCATACAGAACAGACGTGTGACTGAAAATATTAGATTAATTATTAATTATCAAAATAATAACAAATATTTGAATAATTATTATTGAATTCACATTCAAATAATAGATTAAACATGATACTTATACATTATGAATAGTGCTATTGTAATTGTTACTACCTATATTATAAGTTGTTTATTTAACAAACTGGATTACGTTTTTTTAAATCAAAACTAAATCTATTAGATTTATTTAATCTATTTACTTAAATCTATTAAAACCCTAATTATATTATATTATATTGTTATTCTTAACGAAATAAGACAATTTATTATTGGAGGTAATATCTATTGGTATATTTTAAAGGTTTATTAAACAAATGACTAACAAGGACAGGTTTAAAAATCTATATCGAAGGACTTTGTTATGGTCATTAAATTTCAAGGAACAAAATAACATGAAATAATATATTTAAATTAATCTATTCTTTTATTGTTGAGATAATATATAAATGTATATTTATAAAATGTTATTAGTTTTAACATTTTTATTTATTGATAAATGTTAATAATATAATATTTTTTAGGAATATATTTTTCATTTTAAATTCAGCACAATCGACCACATAAACATTGCTTGTAGAAAAAAACATAAAACACTTAAAATAAAATAATAAAACGGCACTAAACTAAATATTTTATGCATTCTACTCTTTTACGAATTCAGCAGCACTATATGTACTAATACCATGGTAACATTTTTAACCAGAAACTCACAAGTCACAATACTTCACAGACAAAACCTGCATAGCTAACCGGTTTTTCTTTCATCCTCACCCGGGGTCAATGTTATATAGTTGGAGAAACACGAAGAGTAATTTTTTATCAAACGAACAATTGTAAAACGAAACGAAAATTTTAATATTTAAATTATAATAGTTATATTATTTACCATAATGTGGTAACAAGTTAAATATCAAATATATATTCGATATTTTAGTTTTAAACAGCTCTCTGTTTATAAAATTAGAATAGGTAGTAAGTACCATAATATAATAATATATTATAAGTTATTACGTATTTCACATACGTACTGACGAATTAATATAATACTAAACTGTAAATGGTAATACATTTCGTTACGTTCATTACGAAATGTATGTAGCATATTGTAGTACTATAGTATACATTTTAATATATCGATTTTTAATAAATTAAGAAACGTTAATAATAATTTGGAAATTCGTTTTTAGAGTAGATATCTCGTAAAAGTTAAAATATAAATATTCATTATTTTGCAAAACATTCATAAAAAAAGGGAAGGTCAATTCCAGACATTCCTCCTTCGTCCCTTTGGTCCTCGAAGAAATTAGTGGTTTATTATAATTAAGATTTGAATGCAATGATATTGCATTCGAAAATACGATTCTGAGCGAAACTAAATATAATAAGTATATTATACTGATAAACCGTTCTAAAATTTTACCACATGTGTAAACTACCTATAATGAGAACACTCAAAAAAATATACGTTTAAAATTGCATTAGTTATCATAAAAATCTTAAATCAATTTCGTTAAAATTAAGATTTTCGTGAATTTTGCAGATTTTCCGTCATTTTTTGGTAGATATTCTTCACTGAGGAAAAACTTTAGAGAAATTCGAAAAATGAGCTAAATAAAATACCAAAGAGAAGTAATTTGTTACCGAAAGCATACTCTATTCGTAGTAATCTGACCATTATTTCTACCCAAAATCGTGCTTTCAGACATAAAAAAATCATCATTGTAAAACCAATACATTATTTGCTTAGCTCAGAATCTAAAACAAAACAAATATATTTAGTTACAAAAATGTATACATATTACTGTGTGCTATCTACAATCACAGTAACCAAAATTCCAAATAAAAAATATTTCATATAATAGGAAAAAAGATTGAAATTTTCAAAACTAATAATAATATGAAATAAACACAAGGTATGCCTATATACATATGCAAGTACACTGCTTATGAAATGTCAATATGCAGTCTGGTTACCCACCCCTTTTTTATAATGATACACTGCATATAATATATAATTTTAGCCACTAAAATTACTGTTATCACTTTAATAAATTAAATACCTATTAAATTCGATTTCGAAATGTTTAATAATATAATAAGTAATAATCATCTCCACGCTTCAACGGAATTTATAAAATACAACTTTACCATGCGTCCTACTTTTTTAAATAAATTGTATTTCTTTATTTCTTGTCACAAAATTATTATTACATGATTATACAATCAGTATAATAAGCATAATAACATTTTAAGTTCTACTTTAGTACAAAAACATTATTTCATAATCATAAATTATAAAAACTATTAAATATAATAAAGAAAAATATATAGCTACTTCATAAATATTAATAGGTACAAGTTTCAAATTAAATAAATATTTCCGTTTTTCTAAGAATCATAAAAAAAAAAATATTCAATTATGAACGGCAGTAGTTATTTCATTTTAAGTACCTAATATTTTGAAGGTTTATTTACGTGTGAAGTAAATCTATACATTATTTATTGGTTCTATAATATAAAAACTGTAATCATGTACTCGTATACTCAATATGAAACTACTATTTTAACAATTGAATCATTATATAATGATAATAATATACCTATGGTATATATTTTTATAAAGAAATTATTAGACTTACAACTTGGTTAATAAAATGTTTTTAGTTGTATTACCTATATCAATACTATTTATTTGATCTAATCAAACTTTCATACCACCCAGTAATAGTGTTTAAAATAATTGTTTGCATATACCTAATATATAAAGGGAAGCATATCAATGATAGAATACTAAAAATTATGTATAAATAATTTTTAATCATTATTTTATTTTATATAAAAAAATTATTAACAAAGTATTAAATTATCAACTCAATATTGAATTATAGTATTCATAATATTTATAATTATTATTAAAACAATTATAAGGACCATATTTTATTAACTATATACCATGTTTTAATAATTATTGCCAAGTATAAAAATATATATTTAATGATAGAAATTAATAAATATGTTCATTGAACATTTTAGTTCATTATTTGACCTAATATAGATCTATGAACTTTTTTACAATAAAAATTAATATTACCTACAATATTAGGTTTACCGGTTTGAAAATTTTATAGAAGCCTAATAATATACTACTTAATCTTTTTAAAAAATATTTTGAAAATCGTAACTGACAATTTTTTTATAGGTTTTTTATTATTATTTTTTTCTGATCTATGAAAACTCAGGTAAAACTTCAGGTCCGAAGACCACAAATAGAATACTTTTTTCATACATCTATTTAGTACTTTATTTAGATCATTTTTGAAATTTCCCAAGTTTTTCCTTAAAAAGCGGAAAATTGACAAAATTACGGTTTCCGTTATTTAAATTTTTTTATTTTTTTATTACTAATTGAGTTTTGATCGTAGAGACTTGAAATTTTTTTTGTGTACTAACATAGGTAATATTTACGGTTAGTAAAATTTTGTAGTTGATTTTTTGGCTCAATATAGAACTTTTTTCCAAAAATGTTTAATATTTCCTGCAATTTTTGGTTTATTGGTTTGAATATTTTATCAAAGTCTAATCATATACTACTTAATCTTTTTACAACATATTTTGAAAATTATAACTGACAATTTTTATCATGAAATGATAACTCCTTGAATATTGATCGTAGAGATTTGAAATTCATTTTACATTAAATTTAATGAAATTTATTTATTTATTTATATATGTAATTTACATTCGTGGTAAATTTTGGAATAGATTATCAGTATAATATATTGAGATTCGCTCAGAATCGTATTTTCTAATGCAATATCAATGCATTTAAATCTTAATAATTAAAATAAACCACTAATTTCTTCGAGGACCGAAGGGACGATGGAGGAACGTCCACAATCGACCTTTTCACTTTCCTAATATTTATTTTAACTAATATTTTTATCTACTTACCTATTTTGTATTTAATTTAAAAATTAATATTGTTAAATAAATAATTATAATTATTCTATTCAATAACTGATTACCAACCTAACTTAACTCTAATCTGTTTTATTAATTACTGCATTTACAACACACTAAATTATATCTTTCAAGTTATAAGCATAATATTCTGTTAATATAAACTTATAAACTTTCAAAAATGAATCTTCACTTCACAATGCTTTATTATTATATAATATGTACATACAATAGGTACCATCTACATTATTAAACATTATAATAGGTATTTAGTATTTACTGATATTGGCATATTGACATACTTTCAATTCATTTTAGATAGGTTTAATAATTATAAAATAGTTAAACAAAAAGTGTTGCCAAAATAAAATGTTTTAAAATAAAGCCATAAAGGTCAAATGTTTGTTTTATTAATAACAACATTCATAAATTAATTACATAACAATCTCTTAAATGTATAAAAATGCTAAAATTATATTGGATCATAAAATTTAAGGTCATAATAACATATCATACACTTATATATAACTAGATTAAGGAGTTTTCACTTATATTTATTGATTTTAAGCAGCTTGATGAAAGTAAAATATGCAGACAATTTGTCAATCGTAGAAATTTTGAAAAAAGTATATATTGCATACTATAATATATGCTATAGGGAATAGAGGACATATAGATTTTTACATACCACCATACCTATTTTAGATTATATTGTATTATTGTTTATTAATTTCCTGAGTTTGTATTATTTTTATAGCATTCAAAAAATGTTACTTGATAGAAAATGAATAACATGTTTATAATCAAATTGTTAATATAAGGCACTTTATTCCACTTCTTCACAGAAAAGTTAAAAGTTATTAACAAACGTTTTGATATTTTGTTGTGACAATAAGTGGATACTTTAATTAAGTAAATATATGTATTTATAAGTACAAATAATAATCCATTATGTAAACTTTTAATAATTTATTATCATTATACTAAATATAATTGAATAATTAGGCAACGAAAAATTACATATTTTAAGGGCTATAAATTATTTTCAAGCAAAAGCTATTATTATTATATTATACCAGTTTTTAATGGAAATATTAGCATCATATTTTAATGTTTTAGAAACCTAAATATCATATCTCTAATCATAACAATGAATGAAAATATTACTAAAAGTGTAATATGATTAATTTGTTTAGAACAATATTAATTATAATTTAAATAAATAAATTACAGTAATAATTCAAACATAAAAGCATAAATTATAAAATTAGATTTAAATAATAAGGTTGGTAGGAAATTATAAAAAAATTATTTATGACAGATTGTTAAATAGGATAAGTGTCTCTAAAAGATATGATAAATATCAACTTTGTATCTACATAATATTTAATAGACATTTGTATTGTTAATTTATTTTATTTTATAGATTTATATGTATAAAAATATTGATTTCAATAGTAAAAACTATTGTTTTCCACATAACATTTTAATTGGGTTTGCCCGTTTAATCATAATAAATAAATAGGTAAGTTTAGAGCTTAATTTTCTGAAATGTATAAAGTTTATGAAAGTTATTCACTATTAAAATGTACAACATTTGTTTTTTAGATGTTACTGCTTATTATATTAGTTTAATTACTGATAAAATTTAAGTTATAATGTACTAAAATTATATTACCTATTATGAAAGAAGAGAAAAATGTAAATTACAAGTAAATATAAAAATATTATTCAACAAAATGTTTATTTTAACTTTAACAACAAAATTTTAGAGGGGTCTCAAGTCTTTAAAATTTTTATTTTATAACTATTAAGAAACAAATTCTTCTCAAACAACAATAAGTAAAATAAATTATTTTTGGAAGGCTCAACCCCTCCAGCCGCCCTTATTCATCCTATGCTTGTATCATTTGTTGAATCTTTCAGACATTCTATATTATCTATACATAAATGTATTTTATTTATAGTAAATGTTTATATAATACAAGTTTTCAAACACCTAATATATAAACAATGCAACTGTTTGTATTATTTATTTATTTAATTTAAAAAATGTATTTATTTATTTTTTATATTTTACCTGTATAATTATATAATCAATAGAATTATTTTTACAAAAAACGCCTATCAAATTTGTAAATGTATACTATAATGGGTTATTCAATTATGCTTATGACATAAAACTTACAAAGTTTTTAAGAATGTAAATTCTTATTATTTTAATAATACCTTTAATACTACTTTACCTATTTTTATTTTCCCTAATTTAAAACTAACTACATTATCTATAATACTACATTGTACGCACCTACTATATAGTCTACCAGTAATGATAGTTTAATAAAATAATACAAATAAAATCAATTTGTATTCTATATTTAAACAATAATGTTAATATTGCATTTAGGTATACTGTATACCTACTATAAAATAATGTTCTACCTTTCTGAACATTGTACATCCATATCTATTTACTAATAAAACAAAACCCTTAATTCAATAAAAGTATAATTTTTTAAAATATAGCATAGGCATTATTTTTATTTATTTTAAATAAGTTATAATTTAAAAAGTAACTCAAATAAATGTAAATGTGTAATAAAATGTTATTATTTATAAAAATGAAGTGGATATATCACCAATGAATATATACAGCTCTTAAATTTGTATTTCAATAAGTACCTAAAAATAATATTACCCTAATTGATTCAACTAGTATTACAATAATCAGTAAGTAGAAAGAATAAATACGTGAATACTAAATCTTAAATATAATATTCTATAAGTAACTTTTACTACAACAGCTACCTTACTATAAATTGTAAATATATAAATAATTTTATATAAATTGACAAATTTTAAGTAGGTATTTTTACTCATATTTTATTCATCAAATGATATATCATATTTTGTTCTATTTACAATTTTCGGTCAGAATCTACGTCAAATTGAAGAGACCAACATGGGTTTGAACTGTTTGAAGATGCCTGAAGTGGCGAAGTGAGTACACGTTGAAATATGAAACCGATTTATTTTTAAAACGTTAGGAATTTATAGTGCGTCATTTGTTAAAATAAACTAGACTATTAACATATCATAAGTGTAAGAAAATATAAACTCGTTTCACCAGATATCAAACACACTAATTGACAATTTTAATTTCGATAACAAAGTTTAATAATAATTTTTTTCTATAACTTACAGTAATAATTCTTTGAAATTTGAAATCAGTTTACCACGAACAAACACTTAACAGACACCACACTATGTTATAATAAATTATATAAAAACTAATTTAATTTTTAATTTTTTTTTAGTAAGAAATTATTAAATATAACAGTATTATATTATTATAATATATTGTAAAGTACAATATTCGTTAAACCGTTACAGAAATAAAGAGCCACAAAAAGCACTCCTGAGCGAAAGTAACGACAAGACTGACTAGTGTCTACACTAGTCAACTACTACAGAAGTATTATAGACTAACCAGTCACCGGCGGTGGACGGGCGAAGTGGAATTTACAGTGCAACAGACGGCCAATAAAAATGATACTTGTGATAATAAAATAAAATTCTCTTGCAGACCAAAGACCGCCGCGCACAGTGTGACCAATAAACACGGTTAACAAAAACAGTCTTCGTTTACGGGATATCACTCTAGACGGAATACGGTTGGCATGGCGACATTGTTAACAGCAACGGAATACGGTCTACGTCTTCGATTTTCCGTAGGTGGGAAAACTATTATTATGAAAGTTATATCATAGATTATAATATAATTAAATTAAAAAATAATTATTAATTCTGGTAAACACCGTAAACGAAATTTATATTAAACTATACAGTGTTCAAGTAAGTTTACGCATTTCTTAAATACATACCTAGTACATAGTAATTTAGATTCTTACTCGTACGTCCAAGTATAATTACCACAGTCCATAGGTATGCACAAGCCCCCCAGGATAATAATTTGTTCGTATTTTTTTTAACATTTAGCCATTTAGGAACGACTATAAATTATAATCATAAAATAACATATTTAAAAAAAATATTAATCATTTTATCACTTTCATAATATTACCTTACATATTTTTGATAATTTAGGTATGCAATCATTTTTTTTTTTTTTTATAATATTTATATTGATTCACCCCCTTCCCTTAACAGACGTCCTAGATATGCACCTGATTTAAGGAGCAATGGGGATAATTGCAAAATCGGCTAAAATTTTAATAAACATAATACACATTTAACGTATATCATATTACAAGAATATGAGACTCATTTATCGTACCAATATGTAAAAAAAGTCATTTTAAATTATGTATCATCATACAATAGGTATATACGTAATATAGATATATTATAGTATATTTGTAATTTGTGAATAGTGTATACGTAATAGCTACCAATAATACTAATAATAATAATTATATTATATATAAATATACCGTATGTCTTCAAAAACAGCGAACACTATGTATCAGTGCCTTATAAATATTTTTTAATTCTGTTCGTGGAACATGAAACTACTAGATCATTATTTTTTTTTTTTTTTGCTTACAATAATATTTTTAACTTGTGTGTTCTGCACATGCCCAACACAATTTGTGTTTTTTAAAACAAAGAGCCATATTTTTTTTTATTATATTATTCAAATTCGTTGAATTTTTAAAATAATTTTAGTGTGTCAATATGTGTTCTAAATACAATATTGATCGAATGAGAGCTATTTCAAATTACGAAAATCAAATTATTCTAATTTAATCAATTATAATAATGTTATTTGCTCATAATTTCATAAATAATGATACTAAAGTTATGCTTTTTACTGAGTATGTACAACAGTGTAATTTTATGATTTTATTGAAAAAACACATGATTTTTAAAAACTATTTAATATAATATAATTGTTATTTGTTGAAAATAACATTTCGAATTTGGCGTTCAATCCGAAAACGTATTTTCACCACGCGTTATTGGCTTTCGCTTATTCGTTGTAAAGCGAATTATATTATAATATTTATAGTTGATTATTGTATAATTTCTAGTTTTATTATCTACTCAAGTTAAGATTATTAAATTCGTAAAATGTTATTACCTACCTATTTTTCGGTTGGGAATTTATTACGAGTAAACTTATATCATTGTAATTTTACTAATTTAATCTAATACGTATATCAAAGTTCAAAAGTTACATTAAATAATCAAACTGTTCGTTGCTTACTTTACTTTGTTGAATATTGAATTTAAATTATTTTATAATGCATTTTACATTGAACTTACAATAAAATTACCTACTTTTAATAAACATTTTATTTAACCCTAAATATTACCTTGTATTATATATTGTATTTAATCTAAAATTAATTCATTAGTAAATTAATTATTTCAAAATTTCTGTAAATAGTCTAAAGTTTATTAGAGAATATGTTTAAGTCTTTATGGTACATATACATAATACATACCTACTTTGTAAAAATTTCACGCCTTATTATTTACGAAATTATAAAAAAATAACATTATAACACTATAAAGTTATAGTAATTTGAAATTATTCTTATTTGGTCAATACTGTATTTAAAATACATATTGATGCGTTAAAATGATTTGAAAAAATTTATTGATTCCGAATATGATAAAAAAATTTGGGTTCTCATTTAAAACACAAGTTGTGTTACCCATGCGCAGAATATATGAGTTAAACATATTGTAAGCAATAACAAGTAATAGTCTAGTAGTCTTGTTTCATGTTCCACTAACAGAATTTAAAAATATGTATAAGGTTCTGAGATTAAGATTTAAAAATTAAGTTTAAGATAAAGTGTTCCCTTTATTGTGGAATTACGGTATGTTATAGGTTTATAAATTGCCACTGTCTACTGGCCATTACACATAAAACCATATAACATAAAACCACATAACCATATTTACTAGCCATTCCATAAAATAAATTAAATTTTATATATGGATATTAAGAAACAGTAATTGCCATAATATAAAATTAATTATAATTCCCCCTCCCTGTTATCTTGGATTGAATCCACTACTGACCTTTCTAAACAAATGTGTTATTCTGTTAATTATTGATAAAATAATAATAAATGTTCATAAATTGACTACATTACAAAGTCGTAAAACACTATTATCTAAATGACAGACCACAGTTATACCTAATAGTAACTAGTAAGTAGATACCTATGTTTAATAATTATATAAAACCTCTATTAGTATAATATTATATAGTATTTTTCTGGAGAAATCTTAATAATATTCTATTTAAAAAAACAGAAAATTCTATAATTGTTATTTTGACAAATTGAATAGTACCTACCTATATTATTTAAATTTATTTTGTTCATTTTGTTGAAATTGAAATTATTGAGAGTTTAGATATTGTTTTATTTCGATAGGTATTAATCATTGTCATTGTATTATTTTATTTACCAATAGTTGATAACTATTTGTATATTATTAATTAATATTCTAAAATAATAAAATTAATTATCAATTGTTATATCTATTTTGTAAAATATTTTATAACAAAGAAATTACAGCGTGTTATATAACATAAAATGCAGTAAAATATAAAATACAATTTAACACATTTCTTTCCATATGATATTTTACTAAACGGATATAACATTCCCTCCAAAATATGCATCTCTATAAATTTACCAATATTTATCACATTTATCATATATGTAAATGTTTATACTAAATTTTAAGCAAAACTAATTGTATAGTTATTTATGATTTTTGCCTACAAACTAAATCACATACCTAGAATATACGCAAAAATAAGTTAATTTGCCTATCAATCAGGCATAATTCTGTTTATATTATTCCCAGCAATGTAAGTTTTTTTTATAAAAACCACAAAAATATTAAATATATAAATCTGTAGTTTACCATATTACAAAATACAATATTTTCCTAGAAAATTTTATACACAAATTCTATTTAGGCTTTTTATAAATTATTTAAATACCTGTTACCTACATACAGTGGTGCATTCACAGGGGTGTTTTGGATGTCTAGACACCCCCTTCGACGATACTTATGTAAATTGTATTTAATGATATATAGGAAAATAATTTTCTATTTATTATTAATTTATTACATACAAATGTAATCATTAGGCATTATAATCTATAAAAAAAAAAACTAATAGTAACAAATAGTTATTTTTCTTCTTTGCTTAGTTTACTTGTATTTTCTCGGTGCAAACACTGACTGTCAACTTATTGAAAATAAAAAATATTCGTAGGAGTTGTATGGGTCATAGAATTTTACTTTGGTATCCTTATCGGAAATATCGTCTGCTGATAAGGCGATAAGTAACAATATGCGCTTGCCCGATCCCAAAACGTTTTCACCTATGACGTGTCATTGCCGTGAACGGCGAGGAAAACAAACACAAATTTTATTGATTCATTTCATATAAATAATACTATTAAACTAATATTTTTCTTAGAATATATAATTATGTCTTTTTAAATTATTATAAAAATTTATATTTGTTTATATAAAAAATGGTCAGACATGCAAAATATGCAACAAAAAGTTTTAAATATAAACTCGTGTTATTATGAAACAAAATTCTATATCACTTAACTATTTTTTGTATGATTATTGAAAAACATGCAAACTTCTAGATGTCTAACCTCAGTTATCATAATTCGTAAGATTTATCAGAAACTAATGTCTATCCAAAGAGCGATACCAGAGACGTATCCAAAAATAAGTTACGGATTATGGGCAGGGCAGAACTTAAAGGTCTCAGGGCTTCAAGGCAGCTACTAAAGAAAGGCCCTTTTAAATTTTAATAAAAATTGCTTTTATTTTGTATATATTCAACATACTTAGATAAAACAAATATTATGCATATATCATTATCATAATTATAAAATAAACATATGTACTTGTATACAAATTAAACATAAATGAACAGATTCATAAAAAAAAAAATTAACTCATTTTTATACAGCGAATGAAGTAGGTCTTTTTTCCTCTGTATTTGATCTTAAATAATTTTTAATTATTTTAAGAGCCGAAAATGACCGTTCTGCTGAGTAGTTTGATAAAGGTGTACTCAACAGCATCCTAAGCGATATTCCTATATTTAGATAAATGTCTATAAAGCCGTTGTCTAGGATAAATTTGTATGGCTTCAGTGATGACATTTTTTTTCTCTTATAGCTTATGTGGACAACAAATGAACTTCTTAATGCAAACATTCGTTTTTTAAATTCTCGTCCAAATCTCCTGGTTTTTCAGGGAGGTATATGACCGGACACTTCCTTCGAAATAGTCCTAGTTATGCCACTGCCTACATACTTATACACGTATAATGTATACCTACTGTAATATAAAATAATTCTCTAAATTAATACTGAAATATAATGTATTTTTATTAACCTTTATATTTTATAGTATATATATATAATATATACGGCGTGATCTATTCGTTGTTGTGTACCTATAACCACATTTTCAAATTTTTGTGTATACAAGTTTATTTTATGGGTATTTTTAAAGAATCTAAATAAATACCTTTTAGATTACTTTTTTTAGGTACACCCTATACCTGATACCTATATGAAATATCAATTATATCGAAAAGATATCATCGAGTAAAAAATTTAATTTATTTCTGGTTTTTGTTATGGTTTGTAACTGTGTTAAGTTTATATTTTATTTCAATTTTTACATTATTTAAACAAATTTTAAACATCATCTTTCACTACACTTACTATTTAGAATTTACACACTAGTAATAATTAACACAAGTAATATTTAACAATTATATATATTAATATAGAAACCTATTAGGTATATGTTTAAATACTCTAAATGACTAAATGTCTAATAAATACTTATCCTGGATGGAAACAAAAGTTATTGTACGAATTTACTATAATTTTTCTTTGTGAATCTAATAAAATAATAACTAAAATAAAAAAATATTAAAAAAATTTAATTATTTATTTGATAATTATTATTAAAGTTTACTCTCTTTCATAATCTGAAAACTTTAAGTAATAATTAATAGTACTTATATTAGAAAAAGAAAAAATGTTTCATCTAATTATCATTAGATATTTAGATGGATTACACCTATTGCTTAATATCAACGATTATCTAATGTTCTAATTTTATTTTTTATTTTTTCAATAACATCACCTTTACCTTAACCTACACTATAAATAATCCTGTATAAAATAATTGCAATTGGTGAGAAATATGAAATTAAAATGTATACTAGTATTTATTAATATGTGTGTTTTAAATATAAGAAAATTATAATAATTATTTTAATTTTTAATTTAATGTTAAATATCATAATACTATTTTCTAACCTTGTAATTCTTAATAAATCGTATACTTGTATTAATTTATAATTTTCTTATCTTATATCTATAAAAAAAAAATAGTTGGTATATACAAACTATAAACAAACTATAAATTATATTTATCAATATTAAACTATAATACAACATTTTATAGTTTTAATGCAATTTATTTTATAGTTTTCAATTTGAAAATTATGTATCCATATAAAAATTTTAAAAATTTAAATAAAATATGTTAGATCACAAACTCGTAAATATCAATTTATCATAATTAAAATATTAATCATATACGAGTACATAAATAGTCTTAAAATTGTGTGTTTTTTTTTCTTTAAAATAATAGGAATTATATGTGACATTATTGTACAGATCAGCGGTGAAATGATAACGTTGATCACAAAAAAAACAATAATATTACGTCTAGAGTCATGACCGCGAAATCATTAACCTTTGAGCTTGAGCATGCGCGCAACGTAATTTTTTGCCACACAATATAGAATTAATGGATATTTCCATATTTATTTTAATATTAATTTAAATATTATGTAAACAATATTTAGTGCAATGTAAATATGTATTATAAATTATATTATTTTATGAATCTTAATATTTTTAGATGATTGAATTTGAATTATTTTCTTATTTTTAAATTTGTAAAATAATACAGCATATGATAAATCATAATATATTAAACAAATTTTAAAATGTTTAAATAATATTATTATAGCCCGCTGCACGCGTCCGATATTTAATGGGCGGCATCGCTGCGTGGCCGTATACAAAATTTCTTTCGTGAAACGACACACTATATATCCGTCAGATGTCAGTATACGTATTTAAAAATTAACGACGGAGGTTTAAAATAAAAAAAAAACCTGCGACTTTTGCGTAAGTATATGAAAAATTTGTTTAAAAAAATAAAAAATACGTTACTGGATACATCCTTTTATAGATAATAGGTTGACAATAAGTAATTTTATTACATTGTTTGCGAATTTCTGGTTCGTTTTTAATTTCACCTATAAATACATTCATCAATATTAAAAGAGTTTTCTTTTGAAATTTTAAAATCTTAACAGGTGTTTTTCAAAAATAACACTCAAAAATAGTTGCCACTTTTGCGTGAAACTGCGTTTATGTGTAGGTATCACACAATAGACAACTGAGTACTGACTGCCGGATTTACGGTTGGTCACGTATGTCCGGTGAACTTGCGTCGTGGAGACGACAAAAATTGCACGCACGTTTAACGTACGTCGTCAAAATGACACCGTAACTTGAACACCGGGGTTATTAGTCTTACCATTGATTATAGAATAGATTTTAGATCTATTTTATAATCAATGGTCTTACCAAAAACTAATATACATTTCATTATAAATTCCTACCAAAATATTGAACCATGTTATTAATAGCTTAAAAACTAATTTATAACACATTCAACATTTATTATTAAAACTATAAATTAAATATTATCAAAATGTATTTAATATTCTAAAGATATATCATTATAATGTTAAATAACCAATTTAAAGGTATAAGCTTTGTAATATACTTAATTATATATAAAAAGGGTTGAAAATTATATAGTACCTAACTACCTACCTATATAGTGTATATATATTATATTATGTACCTACCAACAAATTAAAATTAAAATTAATAATTGTTATTAAAAACTATTAATTTCTTTATATTTATTAGATAATTTTAAATGTTTTACCCACGCGAAAAAAGTTAGAAATTATTTTATTATAAAATATTAATAATTATGTACCTACATTATTTTATCTAAGTCCAATCAGTCATAGTCGTAAAGGTAATAAATATTTACATTACACATTTACACAACAAAATACAAATGTTATTAAACAAAACAAATAATGTATTTTATGTTAGAAACTTAAAACAATTATTGTCATTATTATTATTATACAAACTGTAAAATAATACCTATATGACTATAACCTAACTAAAGTTTTCAAAGAATAATAAATATTAAGTGGAGTAAAATTATAGTAACAATAACAATTATATCGTTAAATTACTATTATTTTATAAAAACCTTTTAAAACTATGTTTTTTTTAAACCTTAAATAATAAATGATTCAATATAATAAGTCCAACGTTCTAGTCCAAAAGGACATTAAAATTTTACAGTGGAATGCGTTTATGTTATTATCGATATTGATAACAATACGTTACCATGGGAATTGACCGTGTCAATACTCTCAATATAAGTTTGATATTGCTTTTGAAAATACCTCTAATTTTGGGAATTCACTGAAAAGAAACAAATTTCTTAATTTAATAAATACAAAATAACTGTATGTACTTTCCTACTCATTTGTATGGTATTTAATGAAACACTTATATCAAATTTTAAATGAAATAAAATCAAGAGTCTATAATACATTTTATCAATATAGGTACTATAAAGTTTTCAATTATAAATTTAAATATACAAAATGTATTCCTTTTATAAACATTCAAACAATTTTCTAAGATAATTAGTTACATTAACTAAATATTAGGTATAACTATTAAATTTAATTAAATAATTAAAATGTTTCCATCAATAATGTATCCATATTGTATCAAACAAAATAGTAATAGCAAATAGCTTAGTTCAACCTACACTGAAAATTATCTTTTATATTAAACTGTTTCGATAAAACGTGTAAGAATTTACAGTTTTTTTTAGCAAATATAAAATCTCCTTCCATAGTAAATCTAAAAACACATTTTTGTTTAGTCTCTACAGCTAATAACTTTTTTTGCATTACCGAAAAATACAAGAAACATTAGAAATAAAATCGTTTGAAAATGTTGATATCACTCTTTCTAATTCGGTCGTTAGAAGCTCAGAGCATAATAAATATTTGCATACATCAAATAAAAACATATATTATTTTACATAATGCATAAGTATGTATTAAAATAATAGTATAATATATCTAAAAATTATTTTTATAGTATACAGTAGACTTATTAATTGGCACTTTTTCTTTTTCCTCTTGGAGAGTTCCTCAATCCATTACGGATATTTGAAAATCATAACAAGTATTTTTTCTTTGTCGTGCACAAAATAAATAACATAATCACGAAGATTTTTCAAACAAGATATTAATAATCTTCTCTCAGTACTTTTCCCTTCTTATTTTTTTTTTTTAAGTATAGGTGGCAAATTCGAATTATTGGTTAATTAAAATTAATTATCATATGCAACTCCCTAATAATAGACTAAAATACATATATAGCTACAAAAATACAATTAAAAAAATATATTTATATTGTAATATTATAACTAGTATTCAATTTCTATCTTGGGCTGTAATCTAATTGTTTCCATGTACCTATATAATATGCTATTTTATTAACTTTTTTACGAAAATGTTAATTTTTAAACATTTTTTTACTTATGACATTTTGAATATGATAGTAGGTGGGTATATTACACTAATATATTGTAGTAAATTATAAGTTTCATTTTATTACGAGATATTCATTCTTAGGTAATTCTCAAAAATTATAACCAAATAAATAAATATCTGCGTAATTAATGAAAAAGAAACAAATCTACTTATGTATAATACTCAATATAGTATATATAATCAATGATATCACTTGTCATGACTCGGAACTATTCTGAAAGTGAGAAGTACTAATACTGCCTAATATCTCTCCTAACAACATGACAGGAGAATCAGTAATCCTACATACCAGAGATTAATTTTAATAAAAAATGTAAATTACTGATTACTGGTTATATAGTTACATCTAAGACATATTCAGTCAATCCCATGTAACACATAACTGGAATGTAATAATATAAATTTCTGACATGAAAATATTCGGGGTACCTAAACGTTAAATTTGTCTTGTTTATAAACCACAATGGCTTATTTAAAGGGGTGTCGTGGTGGTTAAAACACCCACCAATTTTTTTTTTTTTTTTGATAAATATGTGGTTTATTTAAAATTGTAAAAGTATTAAATGTGATACATTTTTGATAATGATAAAAAAAAAATTTTTAAATATTAATGTGAAGAAGTGAACTTAAAACGATTCTATGATCAAACTAGGTATATACCTAATTATATTTTTGGAGGAAAGATTATTGTCTGAAACCCCCCTCAGCAAGAAAGTCCCTAAATATACCACTGGTCAACCGTATTAATGTAATATTACTGTAAAGTATAGAACTAGCATCAAAATAGGCATTAAAAAAGAAAAAAGCAAAAATTGTGATGTTTTGGATAGGTAGTTGGATTTCAATTCTGAAAACAGAATTTCTCTGATTTTTTTATTAGTGATCGATAAAATAATTTTTTCTACTACTAAAAAATAAAATAAAATTCATTAAGAAAAAAAGAGAAAATGTTGCTTAATAATTAAACTTTTAATGAACAAATAAAAACAATTTTCGATTTATCATCCGAAGACTAAACGATAATTGAACATATTTTTTCAAAATTTAATTACGACTTCTCAAAGTCTTACAATTTTTCTCGCTTTTAAATCTTCAACACAATATTATTATTTCTATATAGAAAAAACTTAAAAACAAAATCATCAGTAGCCTGTGCCGTTAAGTTGGAAATATTCAAATATGCAACTAAAAACAAACAAAACTTGAAAAAATCATTACATTTATGAAAAAAAAAAAATGAACGAAATATGTAAAATTGAGCATTTTCAAACTTCATAACTGAAATTGTTGCTACATAGCATAAAGTTCCATAGCAGTCTTGCTAAATTTAATGTCAAACCAAAAACATAAGCAAATGTTTCAAGTCCCGAATCTTAAATATAAGTATAGCTCTGTTAAACGTGTCTATATTATATATATATATTACTCATATATAAATTAATAGAAAAGACTAAATAATTTAAGTAAAATCATACTGAAAACCGGAAATATTTAATATGTTTGCTCCGGAATATTTTCAGTTCCCGTTTTAGAAAATGTTCTCCGGTTACGATTTCCTGGTCACTGCACTGCAGATTGGGCAAACGATGGACCCTATCGGTATATTCGTGTACTAAGGCGAATAGTTCGGAAGCCTCCCTCCCACTAGGCACACTGGCACCCGACATAACGAACTAACAGAAACCCCCTTGTGCCCTTATGCGGTGGTCTTTGTGTCCATGGCGCATGGGCGATATAAGCGTCGTGTAGTATACCCGTTATCGATACGCTACCAGGCGCGCGCATATAATATTATTGTATTCAAACGCGAAGACTGTCGTATAAGCGACTACAACTACTGCTATATACATCTCTATCGCTTTTCTAAAGTTTGTCTGTTAAGTGAAACGTACACCAGTAGTAGAAGAACAGTATGTACATATATAGTGAAACTTTCACGGACTTTTGACGTTTAATGATATTTTCTAATTCAAAACAAAGAGAGCGCATTTTCCGGCAGCAACAATTGTTTTATAGATTCGTCTAATATATTACAGCCAATAATATATTATAGTGCGTATCACCCATCCTTTACGACACGGTGACAACAATATACAATATAAAAGTTTCGTCGTGAAACGTTTAACGCTGAATTTATATATAACAAATTGCAGTTTAATATTTTATTACCATAAATCATATTATTTGTATTTAATTTAATATGTATCGAACAACGTAATATCATGATACGATCGCGCTGCGGCTATGACCAACAATACGCTTGTAAACGCGCGAGCGCGCGCGCGTCGTATGTGTGCACCGTATGTATATAATGAACGGGCGAACGAACGCGCGCGCGCTTGTGTGTATACCTACTCACTACTATACGATGCCCTACTGAGTACCGTAAGACGTAAGTAACGTGCGCTCACTATATAGTCACTAGCTCGCGCGTCGACTCGCAATCACAACGTCGCGCGCGCGCGTAAAGTATATAACGCGTCCCAACGTTCACGTCGCCGCAGCTGCCGCCGTTGGTTCTTGGCTCCATATTATATAAGTCTCGCAGTGCGCGTCCGAAGCACGGCCGGGACGTCGATTTTAATCGTCGCGCGCGATTAATCCGAACGATCTCACGCGCGCACAGCCGCCAATCGATATCGCCATCGCACATCCCCCGCCATTCCACCGCGAGACGAGATCGCGGACAACGACAGACACCTCAAATCAAAGGTCAATAGTTATAATATTATATATTACTATTATGGGATTTCATGATATACTCGTATTTATAAAAATAACAATATTATATAATATTTATAAGACCTTCGATCGACGTTTATAATACGTACTCGACGGAAAGCAGAATTTCGTCCGTCAATCAACATTGATGTATTGCTTATACTCAGGTACGTTTAGGCCCTAAACCTTACACCTTAGAGTTCAGATACAACTACACCCAAGAGTATATACTGTTATCTATATCTCTTATCTGTCGTCACATTCACTCCTCAGTGCTCCTCCACCCAATCCGTGTTTATTCGGAAACTGGACCGACGACGTAATCGTGATTACAGACCAGCTACTTGACAACTAGTTAGTAATAAGTATTGTCCAATTTTGCTCATTTGAAAATAGATATAATAATTCATTAGTTTTTTATTTATCATCAATTCTTTATGTTTATGCTTCTCTGAATCCATGACAGACTCGACTGATGAATATAATTTAGTTCCATACTGAACTGTGGCTACTGTTTAGAACCACAAGCATCACGGTTCATAGGCCCAATTTGGTGAGTGTTTGGGGTTTTTGCGATGTTTGTGTTTACACCCATAAATTCTTTTATTATTTTCATATTTTTTAAATTATTAAAATATAAATTGCAATTAGTATATTTTATAGTCCATAATATTCAACGGAAATAATCTAGCACCCTTAAAATATTTTCCCCAATTCTCGATTGCTTTTTGATTTATTCGTCGCAGTCCGCAGTCGTCAGTGTCACTGCAGTTATCAGTGCAACAACGCATTCTTAATCAAATCGCATCAAATGAATGACTGCATTTATAACACCCTAAGCATGAGCACTATACGTTTACATGCGCAGTAAAAAACGGTTTAAAAATGTAAGGCTGGTAAAGTAAAACAACTAAAATATAATTTAATCGAATAAACCGTTCTTGATTTAAATCTTTGAATTAGTCAAATTAGTCAATTAAATCAAATAAAAAAAGGTTTTAATAATATTTTAAAAAATGTATATCAAATTAATTTAATTAAAGACAATTTTAATTTGTTTCATATTATAAATGTAGTAAATTATTAGTACGATTAGTTAAAGCGTAAAAAAGTAAAAACAAATACAGAGTGTTCCTGGGACACTGTCTTAAATCCATTTACTATAATTGCAATACCTCAGCAAAATATTAAAATTTTAGAAAAATGTTTTTTTTTTTTAATTATTATGTAAGCAACAAACTATTATATATATTTTATTACCTTTTTAAAAACAAGACGTCAGATAAAAAAAATAAAAATATTACTTTTTATTTTTTAAATTATATGAAATTTGAAGATAACTAAATTAAAGTGTATGTTTTTATAAATATTTTGATGGTCGACTAAGAAATTTTTATAAAACTGACGATATTTGACAATTTTTTTTAATTTAATAATTTAATGAAATGTTCATTTATTGTAATTAATTAACTATTATATCATGAAATTCAAAATGCATTTAATCATTAATATAATTAGTGATACCTGATAGTAAAATACTAAAATGACTAAAATGCCTGCCATTTATCTGTAAATCGACCTTTATTATCTATGTTCTTTTACAGATATTAAATTATGTTATTACCATATACTTATAATAACATATTACATCACTTGAGAGCCTTATTGATATTGATAATATGAATTTTGTATGCCATGATATTAAAATATTAAATTATTATAATTAATGACGTAGAATAGATATTTATTGAAACTATAGAAAGTCAACACATCAAAATGTTCATAAAAATATACTCTTTAAACAAGCCATCTTTAAATTGCACATAACTTAAAAAAGTTTTGTTTTTATTTTTTATACTAGACGTTCAAAACTAAAAATTAATAGAGGTATCTACCTAATAACCTATTCATCATCACCCTACCCAAAAATTTTAATTTTTCGCGAAGATATTAAAATTATTAAATATAGATCTGGGATACTCTGTATAATAATGTGTAAATAATCATATTATCAATATTTAAACTATTAAATGCGATATATAGCATATATCATATATTTGATTATTTAAGAATAAAATTGATAAAACTAATAACAAATTAAAAAATATACAATAAATTATTGTGTTAGAAATAACATAGGTAATACTCGTACACACGTTAGACAAACACACATTATTAGTTAGTAATTATTAAAAATATTTGTATTTTTATATATAATATGTAATTAAAAATTATAGTTTAATATAACAAATTTAATTTATAGATTTAATTACTTTTCTTTTGTTACCTACTTAAGTGTTGAAACAAAAACATAAGTTTTATTATAAATAAATACAAATCACAATATTACAGGTATAGGTAAGTTAAATATATATATATATATATATATATATATTAGATGTAAAATTATAAACCAAACCAAACACAGTATAGTAAAGTAGGTAACAATAATATTAATTATAACGTTTAATTAATATGCATAGGTAATATAAAATTTCATAAATAATAATTATTAATTATGAGATATAGGTTTCCGGTAGAGATTTTTATACAGGTAATAAGTTTAAGTAGATACAACAATTTTTACAACATTTTCCTTTATTTGAATAAAAAAAATTTGAATAAAAAAAATTTCAAAAATTGGTAGGCATGACATTTGTAAATAAGTCTTTAAACAGTTTAGATTTAGAGTAAAATTAGTAATTTTTATAAATTCTTCTTTAATATTTAAAATATTATTTTTATAGTTGTATAATTATATTAATAGTTAATACAAAATATATTGGACAAATTTTGCTCAGAATGGTATTCATCTAATCTATTTATTTATCATTGGTTTAAATTTAATAAATAATACAAAATTTCAACATTATTTTGCCCGAGGACAACCTTCTACCACTAGTATCCAATCGAATATTTTATAATTGTAAGTAATCAATATGTACTATGTTTAACATGTTTACTAAATTAAAGTTTTCCCATTGATTAATAAAAATAATATTAAAAATTATAAATACATATTTTAAGTTTAATTAATTTTAAATTAAATTAAAAATCTACACACGAACATTCTTATTTTCAATTTTATAAGAAATTAAAGTTATAAAATAAAATTTAATAATATATTGATATTGCATAAGGGCAATTTTTGATTTAATTTTTAAATCAAGTGAATAAATATAAAAATCTGAAAAGATACCTTATAGTCTATAGGTAATTATAGGTATTGATTTTAAAATATTGCGTAATCCCCATCACGTTCATTTATCGCAATGAATTAATTATAGCAGATGCTGATAAAGTTTCACAGGCGTTTATGTTTAAAATAAACTTCCTCTATATAGCTCTAGTGCTCTATGCCTCTATATCCATAAAAAATTTCATAAATTTCATAAAAAATGATGATGTTACAATATATATAATAACACTTGCAATTCGTTCACAATGAATATTGTTTACAAGATATTATACAAAAACTAGGTGTTAAAATCAATCGCTCGTTAAAAACTAAACTGTTAGACATTTTAAATATAATTAATTCGTTTAGATATATAAAAATTACGTAATAAAAATAATTTTAACATTACATTTTTTCAACTACCTATCTATTAAATTAATTGTAAATGTATACAAACTATTTTTATATATATATTTTTTTTTATAGTCAAATCCTAAGTATATTAATCAATTATGGAATCACTCACTGTTTCCACATTTTATACCCACACGGCACACACCTAAACTAATAAATCAAGAATAAAAATGTGACATTAATGCGTATCCTATAATCATTGGATTACAATATACAAAATGATTAAAATTTTGAGTGGCAGATATAATAGCAATAACAAAAAAATTTATATAATTACCAAAATGTATATACTTATCACCGTATATTAAATAAAACTAACTATTATAATATAATATAGAATTTATTCAAAGTTAGTAATTAATAAGAATAGGTACTTGTGTTAAGAAAGAAAATACAATTTTTTATCTATTCTACCGTTTGTCTTTTATAGTTTACAAATATAAATTAATTAAATTGTCAAATATATTATAACATGTTGAAAAAAAATTGATATAAAAATAATTTTTCCAAGCGAAAATACCTACTGACTGCAATAATAAATGTCACTAATTCAAAATAATATTAAAACTCAGGTAGGTTATAATATATACGTATTTATGTAAAAGATTTTTATTTCCAGTTCTTAAAGGGCATATGTTTGTAAATTTGTAAAATAATATATCCTGAACAATAATAATGTTTATCCTAATATATATTATTTAGAATTATAGAATGAATTTTATATTATATATAAATAAATTTTAAAGTATAAAAACTTTATTTTATTATTATTATCATTATTATTTATTGTGAAATTTGTGAGATGTTTAATAATTATTTTTTTAAAAAAATATATCAATAAACAATTTTTCATGAAATATAAATCATCTTAATTGCACAAACGTATACAAAAATTAATAAATATATTATATAACAAATTCTAAAATATAAAGTTTTCATTTATTTTAAAAAATATGACATTATATTTAACCATTTTTTAATAATATAAAAATAAAAAAGTTAATTCAGGGTTTTCTACCCTAAACGCACCAGAAAATACTTCTTTAATTGTATTTTATACATATATATATATATATATAAATTATAGGTTGATAGAAATACTCTGAAATACTCTCAAATATAACAGATATAATATTATTTAAAATATAAATAATTTCCTACATTTTTTGTAACATAAATTCGGATCACCGTATATCAAGCGTAAATAACAATTAAATAAAATTAAATATATATTCTTATTAATATGAATAATGTTAATTGTAAAAAACGTAAGTACCTATAATATTTTTAGTACTTATATGTATTCGTATAATATCTGCTTAAAAGTTAAAATACTTTTATACTTAAAAGTAAATATCAAATAAAATATGACTGATCCATCCAAAATATAACGAATGCTGTTATTTGTTAATAATTAAACCTTTACCATCCTATAGCCTACAGTAAATGCAGATTATAAAGTTAAAGTGTATATATATATGCTATAAAACTTACAATCTATAATACCATATTGAATGTGTAAAATATAAACAAATTTAGACAATAGAATAACTTCTTCCTTATTTATATAGGTAATAAATGAATCCAATACTATTTGGCGTTCGATAACAGAAAATGGAATAAATAATAATTATTTATTTATTATTATATGAGTATAAGATATAGGTATATAATGGTATAATTTTATATTCAGCCCAACACAATTGTTGTTTATAGCAAATATCAATATAAAATGCAATAAATAATAATGATATATTAAATAATCGTAACTATATAATTGAAATATTAAACAATAGGTAGTTTTTTTTTAAAAAAAAGTCAAGTTCATTGTTTCCCAAACTTCTAGCTCAACTGGCTAATTACTAATGCTATTAATAATTAATAGTTCTAATATTTATATGACCTAGTGTCCTAGTTAAAATTTGCACCTGAATTAAATTTTTAAAAATTCCTATTTTATTTTTAAACTTAACAAGTAGAATAATTTATTTATTAACTGTTAACTTATAAGTTATGAATGAACATTCAAGAGTGGATTATTTAACAATTAACTAACTCAGAAATTTTCATCAACTTGATTTCAATTTTAAATGTATGCGTATCTATAATATATCAGATGTACCTAATATCAACATATAGCATTGAATTACGCAGAACTGCAGAAGGCCAAATTTCGTAAATGTCAAATTAACATAGGTTCGTCTTACCGATCGTTTGTTATATATAAAATGTTCATTCGTAACGCACGGATTGTCCAAAAAGAATATATTGAAATTAACGTAACGGAATGCCTTAATTTATACTTCTTCACGTCCGAAATATTGTGTAAAAACAAACAATATAAATGTACATCGTACATACTTATAACTGATACCTATATATTATGTTAAATAATAATAATAATCAAACAATAGGCGTTTTAAACGTCATCGCTAGTTTAGAAATTTGTAAAATTCTTATACATTCACAAATCACAAAATATAAGTACTATCTATATTATGTCTCACAATTTTTCATATATTTATATTCAGACATATAAATATAAAGTATATTCTATAGGTATAGCTAAAATATTAGTCTTAATATGATTAATCAATAAAGTTGAATAATAAAAAATAAAATAAAATAAATTCAGGTAGATATACGTAGGTAACTGCGCATTATGGTTGAGTTGTAAATTATCACAAGGTGCTGTTCCTATAGTGACAATCTGTTGTTTTTAAATCAATACAATTCATCCATTTCTAATAATTCAACTAAATATAATTTAGGAATGTGTAAACTTATATATATTCTTCATAATACATACAAATATATCAAATATCACTTATTATCTATATAAATTACAGGGTAAAAATATTTAAGTCGAAAGTAAATATGTAAAAATCGCGATAAATTTAAGTCTGTTTTCAGAATTTTGATCACATAAATCGATTGATTGGAAAAAAAAGTTTCGCTGCTATGTAGTAACCCGTGACGTAGAGATGTAGAAAAAGAGTATAATTTAATATAGAAACAACAAATCGTCACAAAGAATCACCTTGACAAATATAGGAAAAATATATATCGTTAGTGAAAATAAGTAAAACCTCAAATTGGTTTTTTACCTTAAATTATAATAATTAATATTTATTACAAAATGTTTAATTATAAAATATGACATCACGTTATATTTATGACTTCGTTTCTTGTCATTTAAATTATACAATGGGTTCCAAATGTAATAGATATGCATTTTATAATTACATTATAATTTATATGATTAAGGTAATAGTTGAAAACATAATATAAAACTTCCAGACATTTATAAAACGTTACACAATTTAACTTTTTTTTTATAATATGGATCACTTACCTATACTTCAAACACAAATAATTACATTACAATAATTTAAAATTTCTAATATTTTTATATTATTATAATATAATAATTATTATATTGCCCATTAAGAATATATTATTCTCATTTTACTAATTAAAAAACTTAATTAATTTGTTCCGTTAATCCAAATAGCCAACATTTATATATTATATTTTTGCTGATTGGCTGCTTTAAATAAAAATAACCTATCAAAACTTGGGAGTAGTCGAACTTTTTTCAATGGTATTTGATAAAAAAATATTTATATCTTATAGAATTTAATGACAAAATATAATGTTTAATAATTACAATAAAATATTATATATAATTCATTTTCAAATTTAAAGTTGTATAGATATTTTACTTAAGTCCATTTTAAAGCATCCACGTTTGATCGTTGTTCGTTTAATCATTTGCATTGTATTATTGTTTAATATCAATGTCAATATACATTGATAAAAATGAACATTGAATAAATAATTATTATTCACTAGTGTAATGTGTATTTTATGGAAATGACATTTATAAACGTTACAAGTCATGTTAAAGTTAGCTATAAATATAAACTATACGAAATAGTACCTACCTACTATAATATTAAGTATTAACACTATTAACTAATAACTATTACACAATAATTTAACCACCTCAATCTTTCCCCTGCAGTGGAACATTATTATTTCAACCTTAAGATTTCAAAAGATCTACGAAATTATTTTTTTTCTAAATTACAATAATGTCTCACATATATATATATATATATATATATATATGTACATTGAAGATAATAATCTAAAACATTCTATAAAATATGTTAAAATTACAATGATAATTACTTTTACAAGCTTTTGACTAAATTAAAGTTAATAATAGTAGTTAATACATTCACAATAAAGAAAATATCATAATAGATACGTTCGCAATGAACTTTGTTGATGTAAAAAAACTTTGGGATATAAAATTTAAATTAATATGTGTACCTACATAAGTATACGTATAAGGTATAAGAATTAAAAAATTATTTTGATTTTCGAAACTAATGTTTAAAGTAATAAACTAATATCTATAATGTAGTAGTAACTAATAAGCATATTATTATAAACTAGAAATAATGAATCTTTGATATTTTAAATAATATAAAAATTCTATAATATGTGCTTTGGAATCAACTATTTCCAAATTGATTGCCCACCAAAAAATAAAAAACGCAGTAGTTGATTAAAAACTATTTATGAACATATATATATATATATATATATATATTATTGATAATTATTCATAAAGGTTTGGTTTTAAAAATCATGTTAAAGTGTACCTATTATTTTTTTGTCTAATAAATTAGTCAACCTAGTTTATTATTTTTACATTTTCAGACAATTATTATTATTATGATTGCTTATAATCAGGTATGTTGAAAACTAAAAATTAAATCAATAACTTCATAGTCTTTAGAATTTTTTCTACATAAATTACCTTTAAATATATTTCATAAGTAGCGATTATTTTTTTATTATATCAAATTAGTAGATATACACTAATTATACTTTAATTTATTATTTAATAATAATGCAATTCACATGTAATAATGCTTAGGTATGAAACTATCACTGATCAAAAATAATAATAATAATAAAGAATGAATTAAAATAAAATTATATTTATTTTAATAAAGTTTTTCTTATGTACAACGATATCTATTGTTAAACATTACACTGTAGTAGTGCTATTATAATGTACGAATATATTATGCAAAATATGTTGAGGTAGTAGAACAGCGATAATTTATTAATAATCTAAGCTATCGACGATCCCATATATTTAAATTGAAAAATTTGTATGTTTATATACTATATAGTTTACAAATTTCCTTATTAAATAGTTATTTCATTTAATTTGATAGCATTAATCATTACGATAGATATAGATTATATTATAGAATACATTTTGTATTTAATATTCAAGCAGAAAATTCATTTAAAAATTTAGAATACGATTTTAAATGAGATCAGAGTACACGCAGGTCAGTTATTGATACTTATTATAATTATAGTAACGTCTTGCCCAATTATTTCTATCTTATATAATTATTTCTATGCAAAATATAATCTACTAAGCTAACATTACAATAAATAATTATTATGCAATATTTAAAAATTAATCTGATATTATTAACACATATTCTGTATGCAAATAGGAGTCTCCCGGGGGACGAGAGTTAACACAAATTGTAATTTTTACTTTGTTTTATTAAGTATTAAACGGGCCAAACCCAAATCAATGTTACACATAAAACAAAAAACAAATATTATATTATTATTTAAATATTTAGTAAATTTGCTATGTATTGAACACAATTTTATAATTTTGATTGCTTAATAGTTTAAGTTTCAATTGAAAGGAAAATGTTAAAAGATATATATATTACAATAATAAAATTGAAAAATTGAAAATCATTTTTGTCTCAGAATACCTCTAAAAATAAACAAAGTGTATTATACATATTATTTATTAATTGAATTAACAGATTAATGATATAATTTTTATATTCATTATTATAGTATTAAATAAATTGAGGTTTAATAAAAAATATATAATTAATTTAGATAATTTAGTGTAGCTATTTGAATATATTATTACTGAGATGTGACCATTAGATCGCTCCCTCTTCGTCCATCTCATACTGTATTTTTATTATTTTTCTCATAAAAATGTTTAGTTAATAAAATTGTAAATTATCAAAAAAAAAAAAACATTTATTTATTTAAAACCAGGGGTTAAAGTGGGAGGGAGGGTGCAAAGGGACTCAGCCCCCCTACCTCTAATGGTGGTTAAAAAGCGTCCCTTTTAATAAATTACATGTTACAAAACGCTTTTTTTCCAAAAAAACATTTTTTTCCCACTTTAAGCCCTGTTTAAGACAATGGTATAATATTATAAATGATTAATAACTATTCAATGTAATATTGACATGTTGTAGTCTCTAAACAATTACACTTATAATGCACTATTATAAATTGCTTATATACATATAAAACCAATAATAAATAATATAGGTATATTATATGTTTTAAAAATAATTTTTATTTTATTATCGAGTACAGAAAAACAAATAAAAAATAGGTAAGTAAAAACGCGAACAAAAAATATACTTATTAACCTCGACCTTGTGTCTACTTGTAATTTATAAAGTACTTAAATGTATTTTACATTGGTTTTATATAAATCACATGTATTTTCTTTTGAAGAACAATAATTCTCAATTTCATTTAGTCTTTCAGATATATATATAAAATAATTTCAGATTATGCATTAGTTTAAACATTATAATTTATTTAAATTGTTAATTTTTTCTATGAAATATATGAAAACCCTCTATGGTTTAGTAATATCATCTCTGTCTCTCTTTGCAGGAAAAATATTATAAATGTAAATGATAAAATAATTTTGGTCTCTTAAGCGACTTAAGCACAAAGCAGCATGCATTTTAGTTTTTAAATTATGGTATTTTTTCGATGTTTTTAATTAATAAGAGTAGTTATTTCGTTTTTATTCGATAAAAAATAAAAAAGGTCAATACGAAAATATTTTTAAATTTATATATTTAATTAAGAATTACTCATACATTTTATATTAATTTGTTAATTGTTTAATTTATAATACATTTAATAATGTAATAATGTAATAGGAACCTACATTTTATTTGTTTTTAATTATTAAAATGAAAATGTTTTGAAGGAATACACAATATACACTCCATATCTGGATAATATCCAGCAAAAAGGATATATTTTAAATAAGATATAATATATATTTTTAGAATCTCGTATTACCGATGTATAACTTATTTATTTCCATTACGCCAAAAACTCAAACAAAGTTATAAATTAAAGTGTATAATTTATATTTTATATAATCAACTCGAGCAACACAATGAGTGTGTTATTTATTTTATTTTATTTTTTCGACGGATGAAACACATCAGACCCTAATTTCTAATAGCAACATATTATGTTATTCGATCTAAATATCACATTATAGTTTATTATTTCAGTAAATGGTGTGCGAATTCATTTCAAATAGTCCCTTGCCCCACATTGCTCCCATTTCCATGTATCGTGCGACTACGTTACGTATACATCCTTTTTATTTGTTCACCAGGAATATAATTTTCATCCGGTTCATAACTAACATAATTATTACATTCATATAGTTATATTTACTTATATCTAAACATAGACAATACGGAAATGTCGGAAGTATTCGTATGTTACAATTGAAATGAAAATAAAATAAATCATTAATCTCGTGATAATCATTACTTAATTAAAATTATATAAATTATATTTCATATATTAATATACATAGAAATAATTTTTTTTACTAATATAAATACTATATTCATTATTTCATAAATGCAAAATAATCAATATTAAAGTTGTTTATAATTTATTTAAACTAATTTCATTGATATATTTATTTATATACCTAACCATTATTGTTACCTAGGTACCTATATAACAACAAATGTATTTTTATCGTGTAAATTATATAGGTGTAGTAAAAAATTAAAACAATAAATATACACTTTATAACAATATTTAATTCTTGTTCTCATCTATTATTTTAACTAAAGTATTTATTATTAGTAATTATAACTTATAAGTACCCTATAAAAATCCGAGTAGGCTAAGTAGTTTAATATTCTTAAAATAGTATTGTAAGAATTATTTTAAGAATTCCACGAACGCTGCATAGCTTGTGATGAAAATATTAAAAAATGCATATATTTTACGAATATACATGAGATATAACTATTAGAGATTAGAGGATATTACTTGATTTATCATATAATATTATGTATTCATAATTTTATATTGATGAAAACAATAATAATAGGCAAGTTATAAATATTTAATACTAACGTACTATTAAATATTTTTAAAATATTGTATATTAATATAATAAGTATATAAACATATATGATTTTTAGAATTATAAATTTGTTTACAATTATTTTGTATTAAAAATAATTTTTGCTAATTTAAATATTAATATACTACTAAGTAGTATGAAGTAATATAAATAGAATGAATAAATTTCAACAAAAATATGTTTTTTTTTTTTAGAAAATTGTTTTTATCCAATAAAGTTATTAAAAATCCTTAATTATAATATTATATATTTTTATTTGATTGCAATTTACATAATTACTTTACATAATTTACAGAACTACATGCATTGTAATTTTAATTTAGGTAATTTATATCTTCGGACCACGCTGCATTATTTTAATAAATCAATAATACAGATATTGTTTAAGCAAATAATTTGTTGTAAATTAAATTTGTCAAATTAGTTTTCATTTGTCTAATTATTATTATTGAATGTACTGACTAGTAGTCACTACTGAGGTTCAAACATTAAAATAACTGTGATTTATCTGGCCAATGATGCATAAAGATTAAAGATTTATACACGTTTACGCAATACGTCATTATTGAGCAATTTCAAATGTTAATTATTGTTACTATAGTAATTAGTATTCGGATGGGTGATTACCCGATTATTTAAAAAACGTGTCAAGCCTTCCTTTCACTATAACTACACAAACTATGCTTATTGGACATATATACGTAATTAAATAATAATATTATACGATTATCAAAATTGTAACCGATGAAGCGCCTTGAGAAACTTACTCCCCTCCTCGCAAAAAAAATAATTGGTAGGTACTTAGGTTTAAATCTAATAAATTTGTATCATTTTAAACAAAGCAAGTTTCATATTAATTTAATGATAATTATTGATAAATTATCTAAATTTCTAACCAAATGTTCAGCGCAGTACACAATTTAAAATAGGTAATCAAAGGAATACCTATGATGACTGATAAAGTCATTGTTATTTACCAATATATTATTGGAATAATATTATTCTACTATAGTGTGTAATGTGTATCATTTATTATTAGTTGTCGCAACTATTTTTCCATAATTTACATAATTCTTAGCCTTTTAATTTAATCTATAATCAAAATTAAATATTTAATAAAAAGAAATTAAAACAATAAATTGTTTTCAGTATAATAAAGAGTTTCAAAACTTAACAGGATATCCCAACATCACAATTCACAAGTATGTACCTATACTACTTTACTTAATAAACTTTTTGAATACTAATAATAATATAATTATGATTATGGTTATGAAGACTTTCAAGTTTAATTCATTCGTACCTAGTTGATTTTTCCCTTAAATATAGTATATAAATATATATATATATATATATATATATAATACGTATATTTATTGAATTATAAACAATATTTATTATAAAATAATAACTATATTCGTTAATATAACTTAACTGTAGCTATGATAGATAATAGGTAGAGTTAAAAACTAATAATATATTTTTATTAAATAATGACTAAGTAATTAAAAACTGAATTATGTTTGCATTTTTTACATACTGTACATAAAATCAAATTAGTTTTTAAATGTTATTCAATTTTTATATTATAATATAATAATTATTGAAAATCGTATTTATAACCTATACGTAATATAAGAAAGATAAGTAAGTTATAATAAGTAAATTAGATGAAAATTATAAAATATTGGACAACTTAACATCCGATTAGCACATGATACTTCAAATAAACAAGATTTATGTAATTTATAATATGTAATATAATATAATTTATTTTTAAAATACCAATTAAATAATAACCTTCGTAAGTTTTTTCTATATTATTATGATAAAGAAAAATTGGAATTTTGTTATACATATTTGGGTGTAAATTTATCAAAATTTATGGATATAAAGTAAAGGGACAATACTCTATAGTTTTCTCAATGAACTATCGAAGGGACTCATAAATCTATAAAGAAACATATAATATATAAATATATATTAGATTATGGTAAATTAGTTTCATTCACAATAAATACAATAATAAATTTCTCTGTCCAGCGTGTTCTCTCTTAACGTGTTAATAATCAGTCTTAAGACATTCCATCTGAGTAGTTTAAATATTTGTTAATATCTTTGTAAATAGATTTGTTGTTTAATTATTATATTTATTCTTGGACAATTCAAAATATGTACCTACGAGTATTCATTACAAAAATAGATTATCACTATGTTTTTTTTTATAATTGGCTAGGTTTTTAGGCTAATTTATTAAAGTATTTACATAACTATAAAATCAAATATTCGTCACGGAACACCTATCATCATGGTTACAGAATTCTTCTGATTATACGAGGTGAATGAAAAAATTATGGACTTATGCTATTATAACATCTCAATAATAAAAATAATGCAATAATTTAACGTTTCTGCAATTCAGTGTTTTTGAAGGAAAATGTTTTTTACATTACCGGAAATAAATTTGTGTTAGTAACCGTGACGATATATGCGTATTATTGAATGGATACCAACAAATGAGAATGTGATAAAAAAATGTCTCAATGTCAGAACCTATTTGCCGTATTATTATTATCAACCTTCAAATTGAATTGCTCCAAAGCACCACGCAACCACAAAACAATGTACGGAACTGAAAAATTGTGTTTATACAAATTTATAATTATTTGAAATATTTAAATTTATTTTAAACATTATGTAGAAATTTCAGAAAATGTTTTAATACCAAAACAATAAATATTAGTTATTTATGTTTATTTATATATTAATTTTTGAATTCCTATTATTTATTAGTTATTCTTATTATAAATAATAGTTTTCAATATTAATTTCGTTTTCATTACTATTAGTTAATATACTATATAATAATAATAATATATTTACATGTTTACATTTTTTCTCATTTTAAAACTTTTAAGAATTACAATCATATATAATCTAAAACTATTAGAAGGTTAATTATTTTCAAACACTCTTTTAGGGGATTTTCGGAGGTCAATATACAAAAATTAACATAATAAATAGAATTTTCTATTCTTAATTATTATAACTACTGTATAACATAAAATTCTTATCGTTCTATATACGATTATATTATTATAATATATGACTTCAAATATGCAATTAAATTTTCTTAAAAAAAAATTACAGGAATTACATCACACAATACGCGAGTGGAAAACTGAAAAATCGTGAAAGAGTAAAATCATATAGATGACTTGATGTGCTTAAGCTGGACTCAAGCATGCACCGCCATACACCTGCTGTGGAGTGTGCTGTATATAAGCGTTGGTGCAGTTCAAATAGTAGCAGGCATATTTTTCCTATTTACAGTACCTGTGCTCAGAATAGGATCGAATATATGGACAGGGTCTTGGGTAAATTATTATACCTCAATTACAAATTATAGTGTACATAATTTTATAAATAAAATAACTCGAAAAATTATGTTATAATATTAATAAAAACCCCAATAATTTTTAACACCTCGATGCACACGCCGCTTTCTTTTCTTTTATTAATAATATTGTGTTTTTATGTCTTTTGCAGAACGTGTTCTTTGGAGTCGGAGGAGCAGTTTTCTCGTGTGTAGGTGATTGGACAGCAGCCAAACAACGCGGCCTTTTATGTCTCACCATATCTATTCTAATCATGAATGTAATAAATTTGATTATCTTGGAAATTGGTGAATGGAGATTACTAACACCGGATTCTGTCAAACATATCATGTCAAAAGAGGGCTTGGCCACTTTAGTACAATATGGTAAATATTGTGAAATAATTCTTGATTTATATGATTACAATAATTTTTGCTTCTCAATGACTAATGATCGCACAATATCTCATTAATAATAATAATAATAATAAAATTAAACAATAATACGGATATAAAATAAATTTAAAAAGTGGGAATGTCGATTGTGGACGTTCCTCCTTTGTCTTTTCGGTCCTCGGAGAAATTAGTGATTTATTATAATTAAGATTTGAATGCAATGATATTGCATTAGAAATACGATTCTGAGCGAAACTCAATATATTACAATATACTATACTAATAATTCATTCAAAAATTTTACCACCTTGTATACTACCTATGTGAATACTCAAAAAAATTTTCAAGTCCTTACGATCAAAACTCAATTAGTTATCACGAAATTAAAAAATTTTAAATAACAAAAACCGTAATTTTGCCGGTTTTCCGCCATTTTTTGGTAGTTTTTCCTAAAAAACTTTTTTTCTGAAGAAACTTTTGAAAAATTCGAAAATAAGCTAAATTAAATACCAACTAGACTTAATTTTCTACCGAAAAAGTAAGGTGTATACCTTACTTGTGGTAATCGGACCATTATTTCTACCCAAAAAAAAAGTGTTTTTATAAGTAAAAAAAAAAAACATCTTTGTAAAACCAATACATTCTTCACTTCCCTTAGAATCTGAATAATGATTATTGTTATTAAAACGTCATCATTAATAATTTAAAAGAATAAAATATGAATGTATGTATACAAATATAATTTACAATATGATCTATAATAATATAATTAACGGCAGATTAGTTTTTATATAAAAACATAAACTATGTTACGTAGCCACATGAGTATACAAAATGTGATAATTTCATTATTTTTATATTATGCGTTGATGTAATATAATATTATCATAATGATTAATGCGTATGATATTAACTTGTTTTACAGCTCGATACACCACCAGCCTAAGCACATTAGTAGCCATAATCGGTGCATTTTTCGATTCGCAGATAACGTTCTGTTGCATGCTACGTAATGTAGATAAAACACAAAAAAATACAGAACCAGATAACAACTCGGACGTCGATTATATTATGCCGAGGGTATGTTTGTTTTATACCTATATATTTAAACAAAATCATCTTATGTTTTATAATAAATTATTTTATTAAACCTATAACTTAATTAATAAGTATTATTAAAATTAATTAACCGTAAATTCACTAATACGTACTTAAATGGCAAAGTCACTTTATATTTTTATAATTTATTATTCATTTCTTACTATAATATATTATACTAGAACGTTAAAACGTTGCAGTAGGTACCCCTCATGTATAATTTTATAAAAACATTTTTCAAATTCAAACAATTAAAATTAGTAAAACAAACAATGTAAACACATTTTCGTAAAATAAATAAACAATAATTTTGCTGTATATATTTTATTTGTCCTAAAATTTCACAATTCACATATACAGGTTTTATGGTAATATAGCATTGTTTCCGAATGCCTTCTTCATAATATTCCATATATTATAATATAAGTAAACAGTTTTAATTCTTTTTTTTTTTAATTGTATTTCATAATTATTATTTCCAAGACAGATTATAAATAATTTAGGTATATTTAAAAGAAAAATCAAAAAAATATTGATCAATGAAAATATATTGAATTTGCCCAATCAGGCCCTGATATCACACTGGACAAAACCGAAAATGGAATTGAGTACTATAAGTAGACATTTTTTACAGAATTTTAAAAACAAAATCTTAGCCCTTGGGTATAACGATGTTTAACTACTATATTTACCGTTAAAATTGAACGTCATTCGAGATTTTACATAAAAACAAACACATTATTATAAACCTATATAACTAATTAGTAGTTAGAAAATTTTAAAAATTAAAATTAATAACTAATTACTTAATAGTTAATATTAAGAAAAATTAAATAACCATATTACACTCTTTAGTAATACCAATAATAATCATGCAGTTTCCATTAAAATATATAGGTACGTATTTTGTATTATGTATTTCGTATTCGCTTGTCTTTTAGAAACTGCTATCGTATTATCAATTTTTGCTGTAACCGTTTTTGGTAATAAGCTGGAACCATAGTCATATCGTATAATATATTATTTTATAAATAATTTATCCATGACTGGATTAGTATATTACTTCTTTGATTATATTTCAAAGGGATGGTTAAATTTTGACTCTCCTCCTTCAAAAAAATTATTTACTAAAATTAAAATCAATAATTGGTACTTGATATTTTAATAATTCAGGGGGAAATGTTATTACATTGGCAACGCCACTGCATCACATTATTGTATAACTAATAATGGATAAAATAATGTTTTGTCCAAGGCCTCACAAATTTTGGCACCGCCCCTGCCCCTCATGACTAATCTCCTGTTCAACGTTCTCTATAATTTGATTGATAATCGTAGAACTTCTATTATTTAATTTTATAACAACTTCTCTCTTCTAAGATTGTTTGTCTCCAAGACCGAATTTAAAGACCGGCTCCGTATTGTCCAAATTTTTACTAGACCAGCAAATTTCATCTAATATATATTTATTTTTTTGTAAAACTAAAGCAGCTATCGTATCATTAGTCGATATTTAATTACAAAAAAATTATTAATGGTTTTGAAAATAATGTTTTTTTATATTTCTTAAATATTTTGTGCATTTAATGATTTTATTATGAAGGTATTTCTAGCTATATTTAAATATAAATAAAGGTACATTTTTTTTCTGTTTGACTATTTCTGTTTTACTTTAAAAAATATGTGTTCATTTTTTTTTGAAGAGGGGTGGGCGGCAAAATCGTGATTCCCAGAAGCGGCAAAAGTCGAAATACGGCCCTGATTGTCCTGAATTACTGTCGCGTGCTTCTTTCAATATCCCTTGCCATTCTACTCGTTCTTTTGTTTTCTTATATATAACTTTTTCTTCGACTAATTATTATGTAAACTCTCCAATTATCTCTGTGTTTCGCATTGCAAACACTAATCCTTCCTTTTCATTGTCGTATTAGGTTAGGTTATGTATAAGTTTTACGTTTTTAATTAACTTAATTATCATTAAATTTTTTTAAGTTTTTTTTATTATAATATTATCAATTTACTATTATAATTTGTTCTCAATACTGTATTGGGTTCGTTCCGTATTTTTATATATAAAACAAAATGTCACCATTCATGTTAAAATAAATTGTTTATTGATTGGTCAACGTGATTGTGGTTGCACTAGGTAAAGTCGGAATGCGTGTTGAGGTCGAACAGCACTACCGGGAAAACGTCGGACAACAACTACGGTCGCTCGTGGGTGTTCGAATCGGATGGCACGACGGGACCGGGCAGTTGTAACGCATACGCGTCCACGGAATCGCTAAGCGCGCTCGACCACCGGACGCCGATCGCGGTGACGGCCGCGGCCGTGTGCAGCCGGACGGTAACGCTGAAGCGCAGAGCCAAGCCGGTGATGCCGGTGGTGATCGTCGAAGTGGATGGCACGGGTGGCCGACCGGCACAGCTGATGACCAGCTTCTCGCGGACACCGTCACCGGTCGGGTTGTCCGAGAGTTCGTCGCAAGACTCGGTGTCTGCCGCTGTCCACGCAGCAGCCACCAACGCCGCGCCCATTTACGAGTGCCTGGAGAAACTGACCGAACCGTCCGTGTACAGATCCCGTCTGAACACGGCACTCTCGGCCAGCGTTCAGGAGGCCGTCATGACGGGTGACCGACCACCCAGGAGCCTATCGCCCAGGCCTCCACCCGCCGCCGAACCAGTGCAGTACGCCTCGCTAATGGAAGAACTACAAAAGACCATTGGCAACCGGCTGTCCAAACACGTTGAATCGCTCGAAGAAAGGTAAGTAAAACATGTAAAAGCAGCGCGATTGTGTATGTTATGCATAGACAGTTTAATGTGTTTGAAAATAACCGATATAGAGAGGATAGTATAAGAAATTAATACATAAGGGAGGGAAAATGTAGAAGTTGCATCAGTTGTGGGGAAAATGAGAGAAGATAGATTGTGATTGTATGAGAACGTTATGAGAAAAGATGACTCAAAGGTAGTGGGAATTGTTAAAGGAATGAATATAAGTAGATGGAAAGACGAAATGAGGAAGACCGAAGTACAAGTGGATATATGGAATAGAGTCTAGAGAGATGTATGAAGATATATAGTGTGAATTGACGATAAGTAGGGGTACAATATCTAGACTAGAGTAGCCGACATCATCTAGTTGCGAGTTTAAAGCGAGATAGTAGAAGAGAAGAATATTATGAATTAACAGACATATTATATGCTATTCCGTTAAGTATATAGTAATAGTGACATGTAGGATAAAACAAATTAAATAGGCCTGTGGGTATGTTAGATGGATTATGGTTATTAATCAGTATTAAAGTAGGTAAACATGGTAGGTACTCATAAATGCCTTATAGGTACTAGAGAACATAGTAAATTATTATCTAGCGTCTCCATAATAGATATTATCATATTGATATATTATTATACCAAATGTAATTGAAATAGTAAGACATTCAAATTTTTATCTCAATGTCTATAAATATTCTATAGTTAATATAATAAGGGTTTTTTGTGTAGGACCGTGATTGAGAGAGAATTTGGTTTCTTATTAGTTTTTAATAATTAAAACTCACATTGCCTTTAATATTATAAATTTACAGCTTACACAACTATTGTAATATAACACAACTATTTAATCGGGACTCGGAAATTCGATAAAGTAAAATCTCTTGTTTCGTAAACATATAAATACATTAACTAATTGTTAAATTAAACGATATTTTTACCATGAATTGTAAAATTAAACTGTTATAGTACAAAAACATTGTATTAACATAATACATAAATTCATGAAAAATGTTTATAATAAGGCACTAAACTAATTTTAACAGCCACAATGCGTGATAATTACAGCATTTTTATAACTCTAATATTTTTCTGAAAATCCTAATGATAAAAATATTTTTATTTATGAGAAGTTTCAATGTATTGTAATCCGTATTATTGTGTAATTAATTTAATTTAAATTTTCTAAAGACCATTAATGTCTTTTAATTATATTTCAGTTTTATAACCAATTCAAAATATATACACTAACAAAGCTACATAACAGTAGTATACAATATACTGCATAATGATCAGAAGTTCAAGTTAAAAAAGGATACCAAAGAAATCAAGCCCCCAAAATTTTCTATATGCACCCCTAAAAATTGTTTGAGTTTTACATATCGTCGTTGAACCAAAAAACTCATATGTGCAAAATCCTAATTTTTCGGTACACAAAAAAATTTACTACTCATATTTAAGATATTATGAAAAGAAAACATCAAATTAGTTTTTATACTTGTGTAACTATTAATATAAGAGATAATTATAAATATCAAATAGTTTTGTTTGATTTTAAGTTTTTAGCGTCTTTGATACATAAGAGGTATTTAAATAATGATATTTACTTTTAGTAAAACTTTTTCAGTCGCGTATGATATTATCATACCTTTTTGTTCACAAATCTCCTATGTATCTCATATTATTAATTCCATAGTATTTATTAAACCTTCAATGTAACATTCAATAATAAAAGATTCTACCTATTTCATGAAAACCATATTTTTTAACACATCAGAGATTATTTTAATGTATATAAGTAGGTTATTTTTTCTGGAAAATATTGATATCAAAATGTCATTTATGTACATAGGAGTTTTTTCGGCTTAACTACGATATAATATACATATGTTAAATTAATATAAAAATATTGATCAATTGGCTTATATTGATCTTAAAAATGTTAGCCCCTGATATTTTAATAGATTTAATGATATAGATAGACGCCTATATGTCCGCACGTATTATCTATTGTTGATCTATTTGAATAAATATTTAACTTATAATAATATTATCTAAATAATAAACTACCTGTGCAGGTCAATAGCTAACAGGCAAATATTGTTTTCTCGATCGCAGTTAACAAGTTATGTCCTGGCGAAATTATTAGTTCGGAACTTGTCTCGTAAATATAATTCTTACCTTTTATTGAGCAATAAATAAAATATTCATGATATATATTGTTTTTCAAACTGTGTATTGTAAAAATTCGAAGGAAAAGTTTTCAAGCACTTGTATCATCAATAAACCAAATTTCTGACTGTCAACAATTCTAAATTTAATTTACAGGAAAACTTTATAATATTTTTTTGACAGTCATTCATAAAAATTAAATTTTCATATCGATTTGTCATAATTTGTAAATTGTTATATAGTTGATGGATTTATAAATTTCATTTTGGTAGTTTATGCAAATCATGAGTTCGAGCTTGATATATATTATCACGAATAATAGACAAATAATCGTGTGAAGTGAGTGTTTCTACATTTTTTAAAATTAATATAACGTATTAATTTGCATGATCTCTTACACACATCTTCTATAGCTTGTCTTTTTATATTATTAAGTACCTACTTAATTTTTTTCTATTAAGAATATTGAACTCAAGTTTCCATGGGTATGATTGATTATATCATAATCATTATATATTATTATATCGGTCAATTATATCATTCCAATTATTTTATTTTAAGACATGTAATTTTTACACATCTCTATTTTTGCATATCTTTGCAAATCATTTTTCAGCAACTTGTGAAAACGAAATTTGTATCCGTCAATGACACAAAGTAATTTTTTTTTCTCATAAATCATTTACTACATCATTGCTGAATATTATTTGTTTTACAATTAGTCAAGTACAAAAACTAAGTTTTATTGAGTACCTATAAGTTATAAGTATGTGAAATAAATAATAATACAATTATTGTACAATCTAATGAACGTGTTTACTTTATTTTAATATTTATATTGAATTATCGATAATATACATCTAGCCGTAGGTTTTTCTCAAAAAACATTAATTATTTTATGTATTTACCTAAAATATACACATATAGTTGAACCATTGATTTTATAATATTATGATGGGATACAACTCGTGTGGTACAAAAAAATTCACTAGACACAACTCATTTGCAACCTTCTGGATAATTGGTTGAACTCGTATACTATATTGTAAAATATAATAATGTGTTTATTTTGAATCTATACTTATTATAAATATTTATAGTAACTAAAACACACATAATTGTTTACGTGTAGATAAATAAATTGTATTATTATATATTTTCCTAGGTTCAGTGCAGAGTTGGACGACGTACAGGAAGACATTCAAGATTTAGAATCTCCGAACGGTCACAGTAACGATCGGACCGACGACAGTAGCGACAGCGATGCAGCCAGTATGAAGACCACTAAAACGGTTATACTAAACGGTAAGAACGCTGATGACTTAGGTTATGTGTCGATGCGCCAAGATTGCGCACACCTGTTGAGCGTGTACGAGCAAGTAGAATGCGAATTGTTAGATGAAGACCAACTGACCTTCAGCGAGACAAACAACAACACAATCGGGTTAAATGTCACTGTAAAACCGGCCAATAAAGGTTGGAAGTCGTTATCAACAATTTTAAAACGAAAACACAATAGAGCCGCTCTAACGCTGATACCCGAGATCGAAGCGTCTATTATAAAATCAGAATGTTTGGCGTACTTATCAGATAAGGAATTGGTCGAACGGTACGACCGTAATAAAATGGTCCACAGGGTAAGACGCCAATATGATAATGGTGAATGGTGGTGATGGTATATAATAATATACGCGTTTGCATGTCAACGTTAATATTAATAAATATAAAGTCTTTAAGGAGCATGGGTGTATAATTGGTATTTGGTATTCATTTATGATTCTAAATTTTATGTTAACTTGGAGTTTAAACCCTTATTATAATTTATAAGACTTGGATCTTTAGAGCCCTGATCTCTACGATCAACATTAATGTCACAATTTACGTTCTACGTGAGTTTGCTCTGCTTCCCGTTGATTGATGGATTACAGCATAATATGATGATTTAACATCCTCTTATTATTTATTATAGACATTAGTAAAATTACGAAGGTAAAGGTGAGGAATAATATCCTCAAATTCAAATTTTTAGTCCTTATTAGTGTTTGCAAGACTGCCTGCTTTGTACTATACGTATATTATACGTCTATGTACCTTCCCCTCAAGATACAAAGTTTCAGTTCTATAATTGTGCCAATTAAATTAATTACTTAAAAATTTAAGTAATATTTTTGTTACTTTTTTTAAATTCTAATTTGTAATGTTTTAATATAAATATATTTATATTAATTAATTTACTTATTTATGTAATTTTTTATTTTCGCGTCTACTGAGCGATGAATATGATCGATTGTTTTCGAAATAACAATTAAATATAATATAATAAACAATATTATTATTTATTTAAAACTTTTTTATCAATTAATTTGTATAGTTTTGAGTTAATGTAAATAATTTAATACATTTCTTTTATAAACATTTGACAATAACAATATTGTATTTTATTATCTATAGGACTATAAACTACCTATCACCTAATAACGGACAACTGAAATAGGTATCGTAAACATCTTTTTATACTTCTCGAAATTGAAATTTAATTAAGTTTACATAACTTATTTTTATGTATATAATAAACTACAGATATCGTTAATAAATATAATGATTATGAAAAATGTTTTAATGTAAAACAAAGAAAAAATTTCCAAGGTTTTTATTTTATTGTATTAATTGGCACGCAAATAACTTGAATAGTTACGTAGAACCCTTTGGCTTTTATTAATATAATAATAATATGACGTGTAAAAATATCTAATAATTATGTTATTGGTGAATTTGTAATTGTTTTATCTTACAAATTGCTATTATGTATCTACTAATAAAATTTCTATTCAGTACCATATGGCATATAATATATGGTATATTATATTAAAAAACAGACAATAGGTAAAGATTAAAAAAACTACATAATATCATTGATTTTATAAAATCAATGATAATATAGTACATACAAACATCACGTCATACAATATATTAAATAGGTGCATAATATTTTTTATTTTATACTAAACAAATATTATACCACTCATATACCTATTATAGTCATTATAATTTGTAATAAACATTGATAATAACTTATGTTATAACACTATTACAGGTACCTACCTACCTAATTTCTAAATACTAATTAGTAATTACCTACTTATTACAATTAAGTCCTCGCATAATACTCATGGTGCCTTCTCAGTTTCTCACAAATAATTAATTGTCAATATTAGTAGGTACCTATTATTTAACGTATCTTTGGCTGTTACATACACTTACCTATACTTACTATTTTGTTTGAAATTTGGTTGATCCCAATTCAATATTTCATTAATTCATTTAAATAATTTATGATCTAGATGTTTACAATCCTGAATTCGTGTAAAATGTTAGATTACAAACAATATTATTATGAATAAAAATAATAATAACTTCAAATTGTTAACACTTATATAATTATAAATTAAGGTATGCATTATTATACACTTCATCAACAAATAATAAGACGTAGCAAATGCCAAATATAAATAAAGCCAAATTGTAGAGGTAAATAATTTAAGGATCCACATTAAACAATAAGATATAACCAAACATTTAATAATTATTATAAATTGTTATTATTTACTCATTTTTTTATAAAAATATAATAATTTAAATAATTTATACGTACCTACAACGTAGTATGTACAAAAAATGGCTATAAAATCGAATTAGTCATTAGCTGATAGGGCTGAGAAAATGTTATTTAATCTGTATCTAGTCAGTTGCAATGTTATTAATCAATATTCAAAATTAAATGTTTTAAGTTAATAAGATTTCAACAAATAATAAACTAGTAGTATTGGTGAATCCATTTTAAAAATAACGTACCAAACCTAGCATAAAGCAAAAAATGATTAGGTACTAGGGATACCTACTTATTCTACAGTAAGGTACTAATAGAAAATTATAAGCAATAGTAACTATAAATATATAATATAATTTTTAATTATTAATATATAATATACAGAGTCGAGCAATGAACGAGATGATTTGAGATGGAGATAGAAAATTGTAATTTGGTGATGGATCTGTGATGGCGATGGTCTTCAGTCCATCGTTGTCCAATTCATCAACCTACCATTTAGAAGCCCACCTTACTTAAAAATTAAACACCTCAATTTGCTAGTAATTTCAAGTTCACTTTTGTAATTTGCAAGTCACTTAGAACGTGTCATCAAACTTTCAAAGTTTTGAAATTGGCCCTTCTCTTTAACCCTGTAAAATTTAGTTTAATTCAGACATTTAAATTTTGAAACCAGACTTCCAAAATATTGACACATGTTTCAAAAAGTTCAGTTCACAGTTAAAGCGTATTATCAAAATGGCGAGTTTTATTCAAACACTGAAACATGTCAATCGGCATGAACTTTTTTGTATTGCCTATTAAACACGTTCGATATTTTCAAGGATATTAACTGTTTGTACACTCTCGCCTCTTTTTTTTTTTTAGTCGTCGATCCAGCTTTTTTGAGCTTGTTTACCTATGTTCGAATTGTGTTATCCGACGAAAGTGGCTGATTGTGTGGTATTTCGAAATGATATTGAAAATCACGACGTGTTCGAGTAAAACTTTGCTATTTTTGGAATACGCTTTAACTGCGAAACCACGTTGTTCATCCGTCCAACGATACATCGTTACTATATAGTAGGTTGATAGGTTGTGCAGATGAACCGAAATTCGTCATTCCCATCACCTAATTACATGTTTGTATTATATACATCTCAAATCATCTCGTTTCACTGCCAGACTCTGTAGATATATAGGTATAAAAATGGAAATGATACTACATTTTTAAATTAATAAATCATTTAATCATAATATTCAATAATCCATCATCTATATATTTATCAGAATAGGTAGTTGGGTACCTAGTGTTGATGATTTAGAATTGTAATAATTGAAATTTTTAATTACACAATACATGTTCATACGTTAGTTTATTGAAATAATAACTTAAATGTGATTAAGTACTCTAATTATAATAATATTAACACACTATTTATAGTTTTTGACTCATTTATTTTATTAATCATTGGTACTTTATATACAAACATACATAAATATTATAAGTTATAATAATATTAAAAATTAATACGCACAATAACCAGAAAAGGGAAATTTAAAAATTGGTGGATACTTGGCTATTTATGAAATGTATTAAATTTATTGATAATTTGTGTTTGGTATATTATTATTAAATTAATGATTGTATTATTTTATATTTTTCAGCAAATCGAAGAAAAAGTTTGGAAACAAATAATTAACGGTGCTTCAGAGACCGATTCCCCTTGCTGACCGACTGATCAATATTGTATTTATTTGGTTATTAACTTGAATTTATATTACTATTATTATTATTTTCTATATTACCTATATACAAATTTTTATTTTGTGTTACCGGATCATTTCCTAATGATAATGTACCTATTATGCAAGTGATCCTTCCTCAACTATATATTCATAAATGTTATACCTATTATAGCTTATATCCAATATCTGTTTTATAATATTAAATATATAATACTTAGGTATATATTTTATTATATAATTATATCCATATAGACCATTATTCTTATTCTCATAAAAAACAATTAATAAAAATGGTTATTTAACTATGAAATGTACGATTGTCGTTAATACATTTTCTCTCTAGGATATTAAGATGTATTAATATCTTTATGGCAAATACATGAATTATTATTTATAAAAATTTTAATGTTGTTCAATTTCGAAAAGTTGTGTTCTAAATATATATATATATATATATATATATATACGTTTATATATAATATAATATATAATGACTAGTAGACTAAAATTATAGTTTAATATTATTGATTAGATTAAACTTTGATTTATTATTACCTATTATTATATTCTATCTCGTGTTTATGTATAATAGTTATATTACTACAAATTTGTTATTTATTTTTGACTGTGATTTCATTATATAATATAAAACATATTATAAATTGTTATAGTTAATAGTTATGTATATATAAAAAAAAAAAATGTTCGAAATATGTATAGGTAACAATCTACATAATTATATATAGTACTTATTACTTACCTAATACCATGTGAAAATGTGAACTAAATTTATTATGAATCTAGAAAACAAATGAAAACACAAATTACAAACAATCGTGTCTACAATTGCAGGATAAAATCCCACTCTTTTGCAAAAATCATAATATAAAAAACAAAGTGTCATATATGTTAATATAGATAAAGTTTATTTAAATTATTCCAATATGTTTAAAAGCTGTACCATTTATCATTGAATAAAAATTGAACACGTCTTGTTTTCATTGAGAACATATTGGATAACTTTAAAAATATTTTAAATTCTGAGCGAAGCAAGAAATGTATTGGTTTTACAATGACTTTTTTTTATGTCTGAAGACATTTTTTTGGGTAAAAATAATGGTCCGATTACCACAAATAGGGTATGCTTTCGGTAGCAAATTGCATCTAGTTGGCACTTTATTTAGCTTATTTTTCGAATTCTACCAAAAAAATAGCGGAAAATCGGCAAAATTACGGTTTCCGTTATTTTAAATTTATTTATTTCATGATCACTAATTAGGTTTTGATCATAGCGTCTTGACATTTTTTTTGAGCATTTACATAGGTGCCCTACATTAGAGAAAACAATTTGGAAACGATTAGTTGATTTTCGGACTAAGTATAGAGCTTTAAAATGTTTTCCAAACATTTTTAATATTACCTGAAATTTCGGGTTTGACGGTTTGAAAATTGTATAGAAGCCTACTCTAAAACTACTTAATCTATTTCCAAAATATTTTTAAATCCGACAATGTTTTTTTATAAGCTTATAAAATTTGAATATTTAGTGGAATTGAATATTATATTTTTTTTTTATGTCTGAAAATACTTTTTCGGGTAGAAACTAAAAATAATGATCCGATTACTACAAATAAAGTATATTTTCGGTAGTATTTAGTTGGTACTTTATTTAGTTCATTTTTTGAATTTTCAAAAGTTTTTCTTTGGGAAACAAAATATTACCAAAAAATGACGGAAAAACGTCAATATTTACGGAAATCGTAATTTTGATTATATTGATTTTAGGTTTTTCATGATAACTAAAGCAATTTTGAACGTAGGTAATTTAAATTGTTTTTGAGTTTTATCATAGTTAGTATACACACGTGATAAACCTTTGGAATGACCTATCAGTATAATAATATATTGTATTATATTGAGTTCCGCTCAAAATCGTATTTTGAATTTTCTAATACAATATCATTGCATTCAAATCATAATTATAATAAATCACTAATTTCTCCAAGGACCGAAAAGACAAAGAAGGAATGTCCACAATCGACATTCCCACTTTTTAAATTTGTTTTATATCGTATTATTATTTAATTTTATTATTATTATTAATGAGATATTGTGCGATCATTAGTCATTGAAAAGCAATAATTATTATAATCATATAAATCAAGAAGAAATCCACAATATAATTTACTATATTGTACTAAAGTGGCCAAGCCCTCTTTTGACATGATATGTTTGACAGAATCCGGTGTTAGTAATCTCAATTCACCAATTTCCAAGATAATCAAATTTATTACATTCATGATTAGAATAGATATGGTGAGACATAAAAAGCCGCGTTGTTTGGCTGCTGTCCAATCACCTACACACGAGAAAACTGCTCCTCCGACTCCAAAGAACACGTTCTGCAAAAGACATAAAAATACAATATTATTAATAAAAGAAAAGAAAGCGGCGTGTGCATGGAGGTGTTAAAAATTATTGGGGTTTTTATTAATATTATAACATAATTTTTCAGTTTTCCACTCGCGTATTGTGTGATGTAATTCCTGCAATTTTTTTTAAGAAAATTTAATTGCATATTTGAAGTCATATATTATAATAATATAATCGTATATATAACGATAAGAATTTTATGTTATACAGTAGTTATAATAATTAAGAATAGAAAATTCTATTTATTACGTTAATTTTTGTATATTGACCTCCGAAAATCCCCTAAAAGAGTGTTTGAAAATAATTAACCTTCAAATAGTTTTAGATTAATATATGATTGTAATTCTTAAAAGTTTTAAAATGAGAAAAAATGTAAACATGTAAACATATTATTATTATTATATAGTATATAAACTAATAGTAGTAATAATGTAGTTTACACACGTGGTAAACTTATAGAATGACCTATCAGTATAATAGTATATTATATTATATTGAGTTCCGCTCAGAATCGTATTTTAAATTTTCTAATGCAATATCATTGCATTTAAATCTTAATTATAATAAATCACTAATTTCTCCGAGGATTGAAGGGACGAAAGAGGAACATCCAAAATCGACCTTCCCACTTTTTTTGTTCTTTTTACCCTTTGTAAGCATATACAATTAAAACTAAACCGTTTAATCTGTCTTCGAAATGGAATTTCTGATGCGTGTTTTTAACTTCTTTAATGAACTATAAAAATAATAATAATACCTATGGGCTATTTAATAATAATAATAATAATATACTGGTGTAAAAATAACAAAATTTAACAAAAATTAGATTGCTTTAATCGTATTGTAGAAACTATAACTCATATAAATACTTTAATGACCTTTTAACACTACAAGTTGTAGCTGCAAGTAAAATAGCAAACATTACACACATTTTTATTGAAGGAATTTTAATTCAGTTTCTTTTAAAACTGCAATGAAATCCATTGTATCAGGTACTTTTTGAATACCACATATTAAACTATACTATCCGTCATAACTAGTTACTATAGTTATGTTAAGTTACAGTATAACCTAAAATAACCTAACCTTCCTCAACAATATTATCTACAAATTCTCCATAAAATAATTTAATTTTAATAAGATGTGCAATAATTTGTTCTCTTGAATCATTTTTAAACATTTTAGGGTGTAGAGAAAATACAGAAAAAGCATCTCTATTTTTTTTTCTTAAAAGCGAAATTTTAACTAATAATGAGTGTGAATATGAAATATAAACTCAAATTCTGTAGTAATCAATTGGATTATTGGTTGGATAATTTGATCTTAATGTTTTTTAAAAGAAATTCTGGGTGTCACAAATTCAATACCTACATCATCAGAAGTAGTAAAACATCAAATTTTAAACTTGTTCACTTGTAATTCTATCAGTTGAAACAATTTCAGCTAACTTTTGTATATTTTTGTGTACTCCAAGTCCAAATAAATCAACATCTACACCTTGTATAATATATTTGTGACAGGTTCTATATAGCTATAAATACTTCGCGATAATTCTTAAGCAAACTAAAAACTATCCTAGTTACCAAATTAAAAAAAATATATATAAGTACTGATTTATTTTATGTATCTTTTTTACCATTAATTTTAATATAATTCAGGGATTCAATAATAGCAATATAATTCTCATAAAATGTTGTCAAACTTGCGGCAACTGAACTTCTTAGCAAATTTTCATTAAAAAAATATACCTACCTATTGCATTTTTAATTATTGCAATATTGTATTCCGAATTTCTGTAACAGAAATTTATTCATTTAGTTTAATCTGTGACTTGAACAATGCACAAACATAGCTTTATTATATTAATTGAATTCTTTTTCGTAAGCCAGCACTAATATGGCCACTGGCCAGACACCATCGCATATCCTAGGATAATTGGCCAATTAATTTCTTTAAACTAATCTCCAATCTAACAAAATCTTAATAATTCCATTTGAAATACTTTTTGCATCAAATTTATCGAGTGATGTAAAACCAAGAAAATCTATCATGTTGTTAATCCATTTTTAATAAAAGTACCTATGATATCTTATACATAATGACATTTGTTCTGTTCCTCATAGGTATATATATATATATATATACATCCACAAGAACAGAATAACATTTAGCTTTCCTAATTTGTTCCAAAATAATATTCAATATAAAGTACTCAAAAATATTAATTCATTCATTTTGAATACAATGTGACAAATAAATTGCGTTTTTTTGAGCTTTTTTAAAATGTTCCTCTAAAATACAATCACTACTTTCTATTTTAAACCTTAATATGTTATTAAACAGTGCAAATTCATCAAAATGACCTCTTAATGGCCTGTCAAGATTTCCAAAAAAAAAAAAATATTGAAGAAACTATTGACTTTAGTTTTAACTTATTACTTAAATAGCTATACCTATTAGCCTCAATTTTTAGTTTAACTGAGTCGTCAATCAATTGTTGAACATTAATTGTTTAATTTATCACATCAAAAATTAAAATCTACATATATATATTTCCATTCACTTTTAAAGTGCGTTTTAGCTTATTTATGAAATTACATCATCTATTTGCTTCTATATATAAAATCTGCAAAGTTTGGACCAAGGTTTTGTTTTTGTTTTGTTTTCTGTGTAGACCCGGATTAAATATTATTATATTTTATATTTTATTTAACCAAAAATTAAACATGAATTTTAATAGTTTTAATATTTTTTTCATTTTTTGGAAAAAGACATCTTATACCTAGGTACATATTATTTACAATGTAAATTTTGTCAAAAATGACAATTTGTTTTTTTTTAACTTGAAATCATTATTTTTAAATATTAAATTTAATCATTAATTTAATGCACTTTGATATTTTAGGAGTTGTAAAATTATATCTTTGGGAGTCTAACATATAATCAGGGATTGTGGACGAAACCCCTTGTGACCCCCAAATCACACGACTATTGGTAGTTAGGGTAGGACAAGTAGCATTTGCATCATAATTGTTTTGAAGTCACAAAAATAGCCAAGTTAAAGAATATTTGTTTTATCATTGGATGAGATATATATCTATCATAAATGAAATTTTATTTTCCACAATGCATAATTTGAATTTGTTTTACTTTTTGGCTATATTTTTCATTTTTAGATTCTGAGCAAAGCGAGGAATATATTAGTTTTACAATATGTGCTTTTTTTCTATGTCTGAAGACATTTTTTCAGGCAGAAATAATAGTCCAATTTCCACAATTAGGATAGTTGATACACTTTCGCTAGAGAACAACATTCCATCACTAACCTGTTCGAATGCCATCAATTAAATTTTATTATGTAAATAATTTTTATATTATAAATTCTTATAGTCATTTAGACTAGATAACAGACTAGCAGAGAAAAAACAATATATTAGTGTTGGGTTTGTGGCCCCTTAAATAATTAATAGAAAAATGTCTGACCAGATGTAGTTAATGAATAGATTAGATTAAACTAAGAAAAATTATATATTACTTTATAAAGTTCTACTCTAAGTGTTTACTTACATAAATATTATTATATAAAAAAACACACATAATTAAAATTTGTTTAAGGATGCCAAAAAAAATTGAATTAACTGCGAGTGATAAATACAATAAAATGTTTGTTTATTTTTATAAGTTATGCATTTGAAATATGTTCTGTTACTTGTTAAAATTTGATTATTTTTATGTAAAAATAAAACACAATTTAGGTTAACAAAATAATTTTATTCTACACATATAATATACAAATGATAATACAATTCAAAATAAATTTAATATCTCTATACATATTATATAATATAATTATATGTATAATATATAAATATTTTAATCATAATTTAACAAAATAAAAACACTGTACAATTAAAAGTATATTATAAATATTATAAAGATACATAGTATTGTACATATATTACTGTGTTATTGCAAATTTACCAAATGACTAATACTGGAAATATTTTTTTAGACAATTACTTCTAATCACTGTTAACTAAGAATTCAAATGATTACTTCATGAGGAAAAAAACAATATATAATAGAGTAAAGTACAATTCAATATTGATATTTATTAAATTTAATATTATTAGCTGTTACTTTTTGCCTAAGAGTGACTTTTAATAACAATTATTAAGTTTAAAATTAAATTAAGTATCTAAATAAAGAACATAAACACACACAAAATTTATGTTTTTACTATAAACTACATAGTATATTGTAAGCATAATTTATCTAAGTTTTTTACTGACGTTTATTTTACATCATTCACAAACACAAATTACAATAATATTACAATGTTACAAAATATTATATGATACACGATCAGTGTTATCACATAGATCTGAAAATTATTTTAATGTAATATAATTTTGTAATCTCAGCATAAATAATTTAGATTTAGATAACAATTTAAATGAAAAATACTGCTTAAAATACTGTAATAAATGTAATGTATATAATTACAGAGATCCCATTGATTCTAAATTTGGGTTTTCAATTCTCATTCCACATCTGGCTAACAAATTAATTCAATAATTGTTTATACTTTATTGTACGTCATATTATATTATATGTTCAAATAGTGAATACACAGAATGAGTAATGTTAACATAATTAATATTGATAAGTTATAATTAAATATAGATAAATCTAAAAATTATATTTCCTAACTACATACAATTAATTATTTGAGATTTCATACATTCTTATAGTATGAACAATTCTATATTTTCAGATAAATTTATGAATGAAAAAAAGGAAAAAACAATTAGCTAGGTACCTATTATAAATAGTTATCCATCATTATTATATTAGTTTTTTAACTTATTATTGAACAATAGCTACTTATCATTAGCACAATATTATGATGGACAGAGCTATATAAATGAGATAAACCTTATATATGTCATACAATAACTACAAAATAGTATTTAACAGTAACCTATTCTTATAGTTTCTTATTTTAATAATATAAAATAAAAATATATCAGTGATAATACTACTATTATGACCACAGAGATACGTTCTAAGCGTATACATTTGTAGAATAAAACAAAACATCACAGAAAAGATCCTTTTTTATTTTACTTTAATTTTGCTATTTACTCTACTGATTAAAAAAGAATCTTGACTTTTGATTATTTAATAAACTAGGATTATTCAAGATGATAAAATAATTAATTTTAAATTGTATACAAAATAGGATTCAATTAATTAATTAATCAAATTTTAAAAGAAAAAGAACATTAATTAGATTATGATCTACCTAGAAATATTGAAAAGTGCAAGGCAACAAAAATAAAAATGCATCAAAGATACAAAAATATGTATAAAGTAGAGATCAATTTTAAAATATTCTATGTAAAAAATGTTTTATTATTTTAATTTTAAATAAAACTTAAATATTATTATAAAACAAAGTAATGATTTATTATATTATTATTATTATTATTATTATTTAGTTTGTGATTTAAGAATAATATGTTTATAATTATAACTAATTGAAGATTTTTGAAATTATGCTATAAATAGTTTTAAGTTTTTTTTTTTTTAATTGTTTAAATTTAATAATATATTCATTTTAATTTAAAAAATTGTATTTTAATAAAATGTAATATGTTTTTAAATATATTGAGCAGTACTTTTTTTAATACATATTAATATCAATATTAGATATCATGTTAGAATCATTAATATATCATCAAATCATTTATTCATAAATCAACCACTTAATAAATTGGTATAAATGTGATCAGTATGATTTTTAATTTCTTAAAACAAATACAAAATATTATTGAGTTTTAATAAATGATTTTTGTATAAACATACAACATTTTGATTAAGAATAACTTGAGCAGCTTATAAAAGCAATCAAATATTAAATAAAAATAATACATTTGTAGGTATTCAAAACAATTCTCCTCATGACAGTTTAAATTATAAAAAAAAAAAATGGTTAAGCTTGAATTTCATTAAATGATTAAATAATGGAGTTGAACTTGTTATGATTGAGTGGTATATTGTATGTGTGAAAACCGAAGATAATAAACTTTATGTAATATTATCTTAATATTATAATTAATTTACAATGCCATTTTCATTATTAATAATTAAATAATAGATTATAAGACAAAAATTCATATAAAAGAGCACAGTAAAAATTAAATTTTTTTTGCTTCACTCAAAATTAGAAAATAGTATTTTATTTATATATAAAAAAAAATACATTATGTGATACTTTATGTCTAATATAAATATTGCAGAAATTATAACTAATCAATATATAATTATTTGTATAAAATTTACAATTTATGTTAAAAGTATTTAGATATTCAGATTAACAACCAATTTTAAAATGATTAGTAATCACACATATAATTATAATAAATAAATAAAAATTAAATCACTGGCATACTTCATAAAAACAAAAAATAATTTAATGTATAATAATAACATAGAATAACTGCCCATTAACATTCCAATATTGAAATTAATATACTTGTATAATTATGTATTATATAAATATATCATTGAAATATTAAGAATACAAATTTACATGGATCTATCTTCATATATGTTTAAAGTAGTTATGAAGTAGATATAATGTCCTATGTTTATAATTTATAGTACAAATTTAAGTATAGTTGTTTTATTTTTAACTTTCATTTTAATAGAAAGTCATACAATATTTACAGCACAATTAATAATTAATCATGAAAATCATTCTAAAAAATAATTCAAAATATAAACAAGAAAAAAATGTAAGAAAAAATTAGTTTTTTTTGTTTAAAGGAATATAGTAGATGAAATGAAGAACTAAAATGTATCAATTGGTAGCACTGGATTAGAAGCATTCCTATAAAAATAATAATAATATTATCTTAACTTGTTATATATAATTAAATTCGTTGGTTATTTTTTTTTTCAAAACTCTGGTTGTTTAATACTTACCTAAATTCATTCATCAAGTCTAATATACGATAGCAAAGTTCAGACACTTCAGAATCCACTGACTTATCCATACCAATTTTTTGAAGAATTTCAACTCCATTCTCTTTATTGAGCATTGCACAATATTTGTTAGCTAAGAAATGTAATAATATAAATAAATTACATAATTATTATTAATAAATAGGTATTATAAATTTTAAATAGCAAATATTATAAAAAAAAAAAATTATTACAATATAGTAAATAATAATTAATAAAGATTACTAACCATTTTTAGTACAAACATGAAGTATCGCCCAAGCAGCCCATAGTTGGACTTGTGGTGTATCAGTTGAGTTGAGTAAACCAATAAATGGCTGGAAGGATCTATATGCAACCATCTCACCTTCCGGCGGTACCCATTGTTTTACTGCATATCGTAGTTCTTCCAAAACTTCAGCTTTACCATTTAAAGTATATATCTCCCAACTAGGTTCACATGCTAAATGTGCAATAATTCCAGCTGCAAAGTAACTGACATCAATTTGTTCTGATCGTAAAAGGCGCCTGCAATAATTATTTAATCATTTTTAAATGACAACACTGCTGCTAAAATACAACATTTCGGAACCATAGCAGATTCTATCTTTGGAGTTTATATTGCAAGTCTAACTGACTATATATTCTGTGACATGACCATTACACACTCTGAAGATAGAGCCTGCAATGATACTGAAATGTCAGACCACAATTAAATACATGAATATTTTTGCAAAACACGATAATATTAGTTAAATCTATGAAAAGCTTTAATCAATTAATAATTTTATTACTATATTTTAAAACTACATTCAAACTATTAATTACTGAATAAAACATACAAAAATATGTTGTATGTTGTAACAAAATAAATACAATAAATAGGAAAACATTTTAATATTTTTTAAAATACCTTAAAGTAGGAATAATATCATTTTTAAATAACATAGGACGTAAATGTGGTACTTCAGCGATATTGTTTACTAAACCAAGTACTTTTGTTTCCACGGTACTATCATCAATAAATGTGTCTAATATACTCATATATATTTGTAATCCACCTTCATTAATGAATACTTTACATGTTGTAGGTGATTCATCTAAAAAAAAAAAAAAATAAAAATAGAAAATACATTATAATATTGTTAATTAAATAATAAACTTTGATATATTGTAATATTAAATATGATAATAACACAGTATTCAAAATAAAAGTTTTATTTTAATCTCACCGGTAAGATTCCATAAAGCACTTAATGTGAATTTCATAGTTACATCAACTGTTCGAGTAGTTAATTTTTCGCACACTATTAATAAAAGTTTTGACATATATCTTGGATTAGATCCTAGCTGAGATGTTTCAGAAGTAGAAATTTTTGCAGCTACAAAATATGAAACAAATCAAAACATTTCCAATATTATATGCAAAACAACAAAATATATGGGTTACAACATCAATATCTATATTGATAACAATTTATAAAATGATTGTCTCACCCATATTTGCTTATACTGTCTAACAGGCGATATAACAAAAACATACTATGCAAACTTTATTGTAGATTTTAGGTTAGATTTTCAGAGTTTTTCAAAATTGCTAAACTTTAAATTGGGAATATTTCAATATGAAATAAAAATATATATATATAATTCAATTAAATATTTACAATATTTCAGTATTTTAGCTCAAAATATATTGTCCTTTAAATATATAGAAATACAAATGAAGGTGAAACAAATCATTTTAACAAACAAAATATATAACATCAATTCATAAATAGTATAGAAAATGTAGTAAATAATTTACCTAATATACTGCATATAGCAACACTCATACGGTTCATAACTATATCATTAAAAAAATGTAAAGAATCCAAGACTAATTTTGCACACCTGAACTTATCCATTTTAACATCCTAATTTTAAAAATCATATTATTATTCACATTTAGTTAATTTTTAACAAAATGTATTTTATACCGTAGTGGTTATATGTAAAAATTGATTGATGAATTATACATTGTTTGTCTCGTTTTTTTTTTAAACTAATGATAACATACACTTTAATATTTAAAATTTAGTATTTTAGTATTTTTAATACTAAAATTATCATTATAAGTGACAGCCTCTAATTTATACATATATAGTTTAGTGACGACAGCTATAAGGGGTATATAATTCATTTATCTATATATTATTGTAAAATTTACTTTTATTGTTGCATATTAATTAACAGAAATATTTAATTAATTATGTAGATTATAAGTTAATGTATATATATTATATATGTATAATTTTATACTCAATTAACCAAAATCAAGCAAGCCAAAATTACTCAAAAGAGCCAAATAATTTGGTAACTAAAACATCAAGTTCTAGTTAATCAAGAATCATTTTCCTTAGCCCCTTTACATTTTATTATTACCTGTTTTGTTACAAGGAATGAATTAGAAAGGATAAAAGTAGATATGGCAATTGGTAATTAGTAATTGTATACTTAATTCCAAGATAACAAGGAATCTCTGTAAGATATTCGGTACAGTCCTGTAGTCTGCTACCAATGAAAACTAGTTGTACTAACATATTAAGTTAAAATGGGAATATACCTTCAATAAAAATTATAACTATTCTCTCTTATTAATGGATAGAATTATTAATATAAATATCTATCATAGACGTAAATTAGAAATGTTAACAAACTGTCTAAAACTTCCTAATTTTATTAAAATGTATAAAACATTTAATTTCAAGATTTCTCCAAATTTTAAACAATATTTACCCTAAAATTTTAGATCAATTACAATATAATATAACCACTACTAGTTAAAAATTTAAAACTATGTTTAGTTGATACACATACTTGTAGTATACGATCACTACATAATGTCAAAAGTGTGTTTTTCTGTAATTGGTTATGATTAGGAAATCGTTCCATGGCATCTAATGTAGCTTCTACTACTTTAGCCAAAATACTAGGATGTATTTTAGAAGCTAGATCACTCTTGGTTAAATTATAAAGGCAAGCAGTTGCTGCCATTTGTACTGGAAAACTGTCAGAAAGACAGTTCATCACATTTAAAATTAACTAATAAAATTTAAAAAAAAAATATTTTAAAAACACAATATTTTAAAAACAATTATGTTTTAAATTACTTGGATGATGTCAACTTTAGGCGAGTTATACTTTTCAGTCCATTTAAATAAGTGATAAAGGCATTTTTGAATATATGTTGGGCGCTTTGTATACCGTTTTAAGCCAGTCAATAATTGTTCTTGTGTTACAACACCAGTAACCTAAATATATAAATTAAATAATTATAATTATATATATATATATAATATAAAACTATTTAATCACAAATCAAATGTTATAATTGTTTAACTCCTTAAGCATAGTATTTATTATAATAAAAACAGAAATCAATCTAAATAATATTATATGTAAAAACGCATGTAACTTATTTATTATTTATTTATATCTATTTTATACAATTGTATTGAGCTTGAGCCCGTTTTTTTATAAATAAACTAAATAAAATAATACTAACCACTAAATCGGGATTGTATAACGGATGAGTTGGAACTGTAAACATAGCCAATCCACAATCATCCATGTGCATTAATCCTAAAAATTTTAGTTTTTTATGTGTAGTTAAAAAGTCTTGCATGATTCTTGGACCAACATTATCACTTCCTATAAAATTTAATACAAATTATTTTTCAACAGAATTAAAATTAAAATTTAATTCACATGAATGACAAATAGCATCACTAATAATAACAAATGTTTGTCAATAATTAAAATGTACAATACAAAACTAATTTAAATTATTTAAGCATAAAATATATAAATTAAATATGTCCAAACAAATTTTATTGATGTTATTCTATTTTTGTAATATATATATATATATAAATGTAAGTTATTTTTATTTAAAATATAAAATCAGTTCATACATAACATTTATGCTAATTTACAAATTATATATTAAAAACGAATAGGAATATACCTAAAAAGTATAATATATTATTACGATATATCCCACGAAAAAGGTAGTAACTTCATTTTGTCAATTGTTCAGGAGGAGCAAAATAAAATATAAAGTTAATTTCTTATGCTAATTTTATTTATTTGAATATTATTTTATTATCTCTTTGGGATAGAAATACAATCATTTCCGTAGTTGATAAAGAAAAAAATCCTATAAAAATTGAGTTACTACCTTTTTTGTTGGATGTATTTATTAGATATAATTTCCAATCGCAATACATAAAATACATTGTTTTTTTGCACATAAACATATTATAAAGTACATATATAAAAATATTAAGTAATGAAAGTAATTACTAATAACCCGTATTTTAATGAAAAGTTAATTTTTTGTTATTCTAGGATAATGCATTTCTAATACGTAATTAGATTCACTTAACTAATACTTCAAAAGGAAACTTTTTTTTAATTTGTATTTATTTATTTTATAGGTCATTTTATTAATTTTAGTACATATTTATACATAATATGAGTTTTCAAAAAATTACCTTATAATATACAAGTACCACTTTCTATTTTATTTTACCTATTAACTTATAATAAATAATAAAATTGTGAATTACTTTTAACCTAAAAAATTTAAAAAATTACAAGTATTTTAAGATTAATTATATAGTGCATATGACTCACACGTTTCAAGAATATAGTGTGAAAACATTGAACTACACAAGTATTAAATTAGAGCATAACATGTGTAAAGTATAACAATTTTTACTAGCTGGTAGTGGCATGGTTTATGTGAAACAAAGTATAGTTCCATGCTCGAATTGATTTTTGATATAAAATATTTTCTTTGTACTACATAATTTATAATATATTTAAAATAAAATAATAATTATTAATTTTGATCTTATTTTAAAATTTAATTTGTTTCAAAGAGCTTATTCATGGTAGAAAATTAACAGTTTTACCTTATCAGCAAGCCAGCAAATTTTTCTTAATCATCAATATTATACAATAATAAGGTTAAGCTATAATAAAATAAAATAAAACTAACCTGATATATCTAATGAAACCAAATTGGGCAACCAATTCGGGTCAGTTAAAAACTGTAACCAAGGTGTATCACAACTGAAGGATTCGAATGGATGAGAATATTTTTCAGAAGACAAATCCAAATGTGTTAATGATGTCATACATTTAAGTGGACTGAAGGCAATCAAGTGCATTGTAGCTTCCTATTATATAATCAAATTTGTATTTCCAATATTTAAGTAAACAAAAATATTTATTATTGGAGAATTTGACAATTTTTTAAATTCTTTATCTTTTGACCTCTTTTTTCCAAATGTTCATACTTTTTATAATTTGTATAATATAATATGTCAACAATATAGGTACTATAAAACATATTTGTCTACATGTTTATGTTAATTATTCACCAATAATATAGAATTATAAATATTTGTCTTTAATAGTAATTTATAGAAAATAACAATTATTTTACCTTTAAATTATAAACACTTAATTTACGTAGTTGATTTTTTTTCTTTCCCAATGGCAAAAGTGTATCTACTTTTGTATTAGAAATATCTAATGATTCCAGGTGAGGCAAATCTTCAACAACAGCAATTAAATTGTTGGTACTAAATTCAGTATTACTCACATCAAGTGAACGTAAGTTTTTTAATTTTGATAATGAAACAGCTACGCAAAATCTCAAGTCACTGAATTAAAGAAAAAAAGAAATCTAATTTAATAATTTGTTAATGCAATTATGAAAAACACAAATTGATTTTAAAAATATAACATATAGATAAAATAAACATTTGTTTTTTTATATTACCTTATGTTATGTTATGTGTAAAACAAAGATCCAGATTTTTAGAATGTAGTGTTTAAAAGGGTAGACAAAGCAAGTTCTGATGAATTATGGGTATGTGAAAATGAAATAGAACTATTTTGAAAGGTTATTGAATCAGAAATTTTTAAGGGAGGAAAGAGCCAGTTGTATGAAATGTAAGTAAGGTAGACTTAATTATAGAGAAGGCGTAGAGTTTGATTAGGATGAAAAGAAGAAAGTGGAACATTCTGATGGAACAACAGTGAAGCCAGTATGGAAGGTATTAGGAAATATAAGCAATGATTGGCAGGGTTCCTTAACAAAATGTAGTGGAAAGGAAAATTGCAGAGGAGTAGAATATAAGTTTTTTGATACCTATATTCAGATGAAAAAGAAGAAAATTATAGAATATATTTATATATTTGGAAAAAATTATCAAGAAATTGATAATAGAAGTCATATAATAAAGATGAATGATGAAGTAATGCAATGATACTCAACCAGGGTGATATGTCACCCTGAGATGACAGTTTCAGTATAGGGGTGACAAAAAATACATTACAAGTACATTTTTATGAAAGAGTGACCTAGTATATATAATACACGTGAATAAGGGTGACATAAATCGAAAATGGTTGAAAACCACTAGTTTAGTGTGTAAAATTAATAAATACTTTTTATTAGTTGTTGGTTAACGCGACTACCATTAACATTTCATAATAATACTTTCATCAATTTCTATTATATTTTATCCAAGGAAAAAATTTTTAAATCTGGAATTTTAATATTTTAAAGTTTAAACACATATTGCGAGTTATTATTCCAATCTACTATAATACTGTAACTTATATCTAATAATTATTCACACTATTTTAAAGAGTTTGGTTTTTATGTTCAACATAATATTATAAAAATACCAGGTGTGGTTGAAATAATAGAAGACAGAGTTTTATGAAGATGTAGGATTAGAGTGGCCAATATCATATAGTATTTTTTATACATAAAGAAGAATACTTGGTTAGGAGTGTAAGACAAAGTAAAAGAAAAAAAAAATACCTTACTTATCATTATTAATTAATTAAATCTATCAAAATAAATAAATTAAAAAAATTTAATTTAATTAATTAATATTTAATAGATACAATTCTGAATATATAAATACATTTACTATAAAACATTTTATTGTTTAATCTCATATATGTATATTAAGTTATCAAAGAATTACTTTTTAAAAACTTAATAAATTATTTTCCATTATTGTTCAAGCAATCATAAATAATATTTTTTTTTTCTAAAGTAGGTACTAGATACTTCAAAATAAAGATAACATTTAATCAAGGTTGTAATAAAGATTAGAAAATATTAATAATTTTTATTGTAATTAATTAATTAATTTATAATAATAATAAAACAATAAAATATTTTTCAGCTTTTATTTAAATTTTATCAAATTAATATAAAGTTGAATTGAGTAAATAAAATATATATACATATATTATACACAGTGTGTTTCACTTAAAAAGTAACACTAAATATTTTAACCGAATGAACTTAGATTGAGATGGGAATTATTTTATAATGTTAAGAGTAGATTTAGCGCACATTTAGCTTACATTATAATTTTCAAAATTTTATATACTTCGGTGTGCACACAGGCATAATTAAACTATTTTTTAAATGATATCATTTTTTTTTTTTCTATAGATTCGAACAAAACTATTTTTTGACTTTGATATTTACAGTTTTTTTCTATCTTGAAAATTGACTGACTTACCGGCATTTTAATTTAAAATTTAAAACTTATACAATTTGGATAATACAAACTATTTCAGCTGAATAATCTTAGATCAAGATCAGGTTTTTTTGTGATGTTAGAGGTATATCAGTGCATAATTTAAACCAATTTTCAAAATTTAATCAATTTAGGTATGTGCATGCGCAATAAAACTTACATTTTATAAAATGGTAACACCTATTTTTTCATTTAATTTGAATAGTACTATTGTTTTGAAGTCACTTTGATATTTAAACTTTATTTCTATCTCAAAAATTGACCGATTTACAGACATTTTAATAAAAAATTAAATAAATTTTCTGTATAATTTGGATAATTACTAAATATTTCAGTAATCTTTTAAAATCTTTAAATCTTTGAGTAGGAGATAGTGATTGTAGAATATTATTCATCGCTTGGATGCTTGTACAAATTTACTAATACTCAATTTTAAAGTATAATTTTTTGACAGTTGAAAGAAAATTTACCATTAATGGGGTGATAAATAAAACCCTTTTAGGACAATTAATAATCCACATAGAGTAAATTCAACTAATTTTCTAAAGTTTTTATTAATTAAGATTAATTAGGAGGAGATATTTAGATTTTTTTAAAAAATCATTTACCATCACTACTATACTTAGATAATACATTTGAAAATTCTTGGATAGGGATAAAGGGTTAAATAGCTTAGCCTGCGTATTACTATTTGTTTTGATATTGCTTGATTTTTTTCTTAGGGGACATTTAAAAACAGTCGTGTTGCTGACCAGCCAACAAATGCCCAGCATTTAAACAAAAAATTCCAGAAATATGCAAGCGACTAAAACCAAAACAAATTACAGCCGCTTATGAAAATAGACTAATGTGTCGTTTACAATTGTGTTTAAAATATACTAGAAATAATTTTGAACAATTAAAAATTATTCTAAATATTTGAATATTATGAAATAAACTTGTTAATTATAATTTAATAAAATAATACACATTTACAAATATATATATATATATATATAAATTAATGAAATAAATATTATTTTAAATATTATTAAACTATATTATATATTTAACTATTTTAGTTTAAATACTGTTTTGACCAACCCCCTTACATTTTTTTTATTTTCAGTTGAAAGTATGACTTTTCATTTACAAGAACTTGAATTGATTAATGAAAAATTAATTATATAACAATATACTAAAATACAAACATTGTAAAGGTTTTTAAAAACCGAGAAATAGTATTTTTGTATAAAATTCTGATGGCTGTAAATCAATCAATATTTGAGATAGCAAAAAAGTTTAAATATCAAAGTGACTTCAAAAAAATAGTACTATTCGAATTAAATTAAAAAAATAGGTTTTGCCATTTTAAAATATTCAAGTTTTATTGCAAATGCACATACCTAGACATAACATTTTTAAAATTGGTGCAAAATGTGCGCTGATTACCCCTAACATTATAAAAATATCATATCTTGATTTTATTATATTAAAATATCGTAAATTAAAAATATAATCTTAAGCACAAATTATAATCAAAATGTAGTATGACGATACAAAACTAGTTGATAGATAAACTATTAAAATTAAATGTATTTTAAATAGATTCTGATTTGGTAATAATATTTTAGTCATGAATACCTAATTGTTAACAAAAATAATATAGTTTATATTAATTGTATGTATGTTATAAAATCAAATACAAATAAGGCAATAGCCTATTTGATCAATATACTTATATTGAAATACTTACTAAGAATCACTAATAAATGAACTATTTGATACGCATAATGAATCTAAATTCTGTGTTGTCCATTCACCTAGTGAACCAACAAGTTCATTTACTGTACAGTCTAAACCATGAACTTTTAGTTTTTTTATTTTGTGTTTTTTTAATGTTCTTAGTCCTTTAGTCGTTAAATTTTTTGTCTTGGGTAGTATAACATTCCTAAAAAAAAAAAAAAACTATTGAAATACGAGAATATAATATAAGTAAGTATAATATTATTAATTTATTGTTTTAGTTTTTTTAAATACCTATACTTAATATGTTATTATAAAAATGCAATTCCTAAATAGAGGTAATATAAAAGGGAAATACCCTTTAATTTGAAATTATTCAGAGCTTACCTACTCTAATTTATAAAATGTATGCCATTTAAATCTTTAGATAGGACTCTTAATATAAAGACTTTTAATATATTTTTACGGATCTTTAAAATGTATTCTCTAATTTAAGCTTCAATACAAATGTTTATATATTATAAATTATATATTGTAAATCGTAATTATATTACAAAATAGATATATTATTATATATACAAGTAAATACTTCTAAAGTAATAAAAAATATAGTTTTCATCAACAAATGTATTCCCTATCATTTTATCTGGTAAATAATATTTGACAACATATTATGATCCAATAAAAAATTATTTTGTACTAAAAATATTGAAGTTCATAAATACCCAATAAAACAATTTTTTAAGTACCTACCAAATTAATATATTTTACTTGACTTTTAAAAGATAATTTAAAATACATTTATATAAATTAATTGAATCTTATAAATTTAAAATTATGTTTATTGTAAATAGTTTGCTATCAAAGTTTGCCATATCTTAATTTTTTTACAGCATGATACAAATTTATTTTCGTATGTTACATACAATGGAATTTTGTCATTTACAAATAATAATTGACAGTTTATTTAATAATAACAGGTTATTTTTCTTTGACAGATTTTTAGTACAAATATATCCTTTTATAGAATCATTATACAGATATTAATAGGCATTATCCTAAGTTAACTATTTTTTTTTTTTTTTTTGCTTTTTCCATTTTATTAAACACTAAATGCAAAACTAAATGGTATGTATTAGATAAAATTAGTTTATTAAACAAGTAATATAATATAGTTATGTAGTTATATGATTATATTAATAAATACTATCGTAATATATTGCTACTTAATAATATGTAAAAACAGTTTAAATACATACAAACTTTAGGTTCATTTTTAATTAAATTACTTTTATTGTAGTTTTAGTATCCTAATTATCACATTTGTAAACAAAAATATTAATTTTTATTGGAGTATATAGAATTAGAAGTATTTTTAAATAGCTACAAACAAACCTCAAGTAGACATTTTTATGGTTGAATAATGACAGTATCTCGTCGTTAAGTTTATTACGTATGCTAAGGTTTGTCAGCAATATCTCTGACACCTCCATTGGTAAATATGCATTGGTGTCAATAAAAGTATACTCTGATTCAGAAGGTTGCATGTCAGTCTCACTTATTTGTTCAGCCATGTAGAGTTTTTCAATGTTGTCACACACATAGTCGATGCACAAATTTCTCAGAGTTCCGGGATTGTCATACATTGTATATATTGTATAATACAACCACGCTTGGTTCAAACAAAATAAATAACAATAACTAACAAAACGTTAAATTAATGTGTTTTTATAAGAGTTCCAAAAAACTTAATACGAAATTACGAAAGTCACATTATACCTAAGCTATGAAAGTATGAAAGTCAGCTGATTGTGGATAAAGTGTGAACTGTGAATTGCAAAATATAATGAAAATATTATGATCGTCTAAAATTATTGTAATGAAATAAACTAGCGAAAGTGTGAGCCGTAAGGTAAATGTGAAAATTGATAACAAAATAGATAATAAACTAGTGGTTCTCAACATCGAAATTAATTTTTATAAAAAAATGAATTATGTATTATTTTCATTTAAACTTAAGGCTAACAATAAACTCAATTAACAAAACAAAATACTAGCCTAGTAGTCTATAATACATTCATACAGTCTTAGTTTAAAACTAGTTACTTATGCATTTTATAATAATGAGTAATTAAACTATTCATAAATTTGTTTAAATACGAAAATATTTTTTAAAAAACTCAACGCCAAAGTTTATATTTTCCTTTACAAATTTTATAATAGGTAAATTCACTCTATTATTAATTATAAACTATATTAGTATTTAATACGTTCAGTGGCGCAACTACGGGATGGCAAAGCACGTCAACTCGACCATCGTAAATAGGTGCATAAAAAAAAAATTACATACTAATACAAAAACTAATAAAAAAAAAAGTGAGAAAGCCAATTGTGGACGTTCCTCGGAGAAATTAGTGATTTATTATAATTATTAAGATTTGAATGCAATGATATTGCATTAGAAAATACGATTCTAAGCGAATCTCAATAAATTGCAATATATTATACTGATAATCAATTCCAGAATTTACTACGAATGTAAATTACATATGTAAGTATGCAAAATAAATTTCAAATCCCTACGAACAATATTCAAGGAGTTATCATTTCTTGATAAAAATTGTCAGTCACGATTTTCTATATATTTTGTAAATAGATTAAATATTATAAGTAGGCTTCCATAAAAAAATTCATACTGTTAAATCAAAAATTGCAGGTAATATTAAATATTTTTAGAAAAAATTCAAAGCTCTATATTTAGCAAAAAAAAAAAAACCAATCCTTTTCAAAATTTTATTAAACGTAAATATTACCTATATTTATAGTACTCAAAAAATTTTTCAATTTCCCACGATCAAAACTCAATTAATAATCAAAAAATTTAAAAAATTAAAATAACGAAAACCGTAATTTTACCGTTTTTCCGATTCTCAAGGAAAAACTGTTGAGAAATTCAAAAAATGAGCTAAATAAAGTACCAACTAGATGAAATTCGGTACGGAATAGGGTACCCTTTATTTGTGGTATTTGAACCATTATTTCTACCCAAAAAAAGGTTTTCATACATCAAAAAAAAAAAAAAAATAAAAAGCCTATAAAAATTGCTGATTTTCCGCTTTTTAAGGAAAAACTTTTGAGAAATTCAAAAAATGAGCTAAATAAAGTACCAACTAGATGAAATTCGGTACAGAAAGGGTATCCTATTTGTGGTGATCGGACCATTATTTTTACCCGAAAAAATGTTTTCATATGTCAGAAAGAAAAAAAATAATAAAAAGCCTATAAAAAAAATTGTCAGTCACGATTTTCAAAATATTTTGTAAAATAGTAGTAGTACTACTTAAGTAGTATATTATTAGGCTTCCGTAAAATTTTCAAATCGATAAACCTAAAATTGTAGGTAATAATATTTTTTTTTGTCAAAAAGTTCATAGCTCTATATTTCGCCACATAATCTACTAATCTATTCCAAAATTTTACCACACTTGTATTTTACCAATGTTAGTACTCAAAAAAATTTTCAAGTCCCTACGATTAAAACTCAACTAGTTATCACGAAATAAAAAATTATGGAAATCTTAATTTTGCCATTTTTTGGTAGTTTTTCTTCTCCTAAGAAAAAACTTTTAAGAAATTCGAAAAATGAGCTTAATAAAGTAACAACTAGTCATGATTTGCTACCGAAAGCATACCCATTTTGTGATAATTGGAAAATTATTTCTATCTGAAAAAATGTTTTCATGCATAAAAAAAAAAACCATTGTAGAAACAATACATTCCTCGCTCCGCTCAAAATCTAAAAAAAAAAAAAAACAATCGCCATATCAATAAAAATTATGAAAATTGGAAGATTTATATTTTCTGAATCTAATATAATAATAATACACTATCCAGTAACCAACTAAGTGAAGTTTATAGGTATGTAAACATTATAAAAAAAGAAAAAGTAGACCCTGTATCTATTGAAATTGAGGAAGTATCCCTTGGATTTTCGGAAGTGTGCGATCATTTCGCTATTCTATCAACAAAAATTAAGCAGCTATTACATAATAATAATATCATTGATTAATTATACATAATGTATAATTGATCAATGATAATATGGATCTATTACAGTGTCGTGGACAAGGATATGATGGGGCAAGATATAATGAGTGGTGCATATGATGGAGTTCAAGCCCTTATCAGACAAGTACAACCTAATGCACTCTACGTTCATTGTGCGTCACACAATTTAAAATTGGCAATTAATGACGCGGAAAAATGCTCAATTGAAGTTGAATCATTTTTTACTACTTTAAAGGATATTTACACACTGTTTGGAAGTAGCATTAACAGATGGGATTTATTATCAAAATTTACTGGGGAATCTACTATCACTCTAAAAAAAGTTAAAATTAATAAAAAATTATTTAAGAAGCACCCAAGAACAGGAACGCCTTAGCGATTTAGCAATCTTAGCCATAGAAACTAAAGAAGCAGAGAAAATGGACATAAAAGAATTAATAAAAACATTTTCCGAACTGAAAGCTAGAAAAAAAACTTTTAATAGATACTTTGTAGTTTTGTACTCTTATATACCTAATATTAATTAACTATAATAAATAATAAATATTTTTTTTTTTTTTAATTTTGGTAGCATAATATAAGCCATCACTTGATACTGCCCCGGGGCCCAAATTTATAGTTACGCCACTGAATACGTTATACCTAGGATACAATATGTAGATTACTTTGATATGAAAGACGGAGACAATACACGAATGGGTAGCGTCCTGTTAAGATATTCTAAAACATAAAATCGTGATAATGTCTATGAATCTATAATAATAGATTGTATAATTATAATTTATAATTTATAATGTCCTCTGTTCGTGGTGTTTATTTAAGTTGGTTTACCTTTACTTACTATTTAATTCATATAGTATTATTCGTAATTATTCTAAAAAAAAAATTGTGTGAATATTACTTAAATTGATTAATGACAATTAACTCAAAATAAATTGGAGTACCGTTGATTTTATAATATATTATGATGTATATATGTAACCATGTATGTATAATCATTCATTTTAATTCCTACACCTAAAAATAATTAAGTTGTAGGAATTTATTACAAGTTGAATAGTTGAATAAGTTAAATAGTATCATTGATTATAACTCGATGATTTCTTAACGCCCAAAATATAGGTACATTTGTTTCGTTTTTTAAATAGGTTAGAGACAATTATTTATAGTTATAATTTTATTTTTCATTTATTGATTTATGTAGGAAAAATTATCTTTGTAAAAAAATATACAAAATTACAATAATTATTACTTAACTATTTTGGGCAAAGATAATAGAACAAATTAACTAATTATTTGATTTTATTCAAAGTAGTAAGGACTGTAACTTGTAGTTTTAAATTTAGGATCATACTTGATAGATCAAAAATATAAAATGAGTTATTTTATTAAATTCTTAAATTTTCATTTAAAAAAACATGTTTATTGATGATAATAATGATTTAAAAATAACTCTGGTTAGTGTACTGAAAGAATAGGTAAGGAACTAAAATGGAATATTTAACTTATTTTTATTTTCATTTGACTTTAATATTCTATTATTTACTAGAATTTTTTATTTAATAAAATAGCGTAAGTTACGATACTTGCAATTTTTCGAAAGTTAAGAAACTTAATTTATAGGTGTACAATTTGTACTATAAAGCAGTAAAGCGTCACAAATTTCAGTCGTGTGAAATAATAGAATAATCAGAGTTATATATGCTATTATATATGTACCTATGTCCTATGATAGTACCTACCTACTATACCATTGATTATAGAATAGACTATTTAGATCTATTCTATAATCAATGCTACTATCTACAAATTTAATTAAATTTACTGAAACATTAATCACTGACGTAAATCGTAATAAGTAATGACTAAAATGTAACAATAATGTGAAAAGCTCAATTTCAGTCTTCACTTCTCCTTCTTCAGATATAAAAACGAAATAACTGTGTAGGTGCCTACTTGCAAAAATGTAAGATTCTTAGTTACAAACTAAATATTAGGTAGGTCGCGTAGATACCTCTATTTTATTCATTATTGACTAATCGGGTCAAGGTCAAGTCCCAGAAATATTGAATAACACAATGTACAAACCAATAAATGTATAAACATTTAAACATTTTCTTAATACGTCAATAAATAAATAGTAACGTATAGTAATTATGATAATAGGTATGAATGCATAATATATAAGTAAAAAAGCGATAAAAATTATAGTCTGTTAATTATATGAACAAGGTAGAAAAATAAGTTAAAAATTGATATTAGCAAATAGCAAATATTGGAGTTGGTATATACTTTATAATAGATATATATATAAGAGCTTAAAACCTAATAATTAAAGAATAAAAAATATGGGGAACAGACATTAAGATCTATTTTTAGATTCTGGGTTAAGTATAGAATCTAAAATGTATTGTTTTTACAAAGATGTGTATTTTTTTTATGTCTCTACACTTTTCCGGACAAAATTAATGCGAATAATCCAATTACCACAAGTAGGGTATAGGCACAGGGTCGTATTTAAAATGTTGGCGCCCTGGAGTATTTTTTTAATTCCGACTCTTTTGTTTTGGAAGACTTACTTTTTATAAGCAAGTATTACTTATATTACCAAATAACAATTATTTAATTATTGTTATTTAATTTCATACCAATATTTTCATTACAAATTTGTTAAATATTTACTTTTTTAATATTAAATATTTTATAATAAAAACAATTACTTATTTTAATTAAAAACTTTTTCACGCATTATAAAACTACAGAATAATGAATAGTATTAAATAATACATATTAGGCACATTAAGTTGAGTGAAATAACCCATAAATGTATGAATATATCACGTTTTCGTTATACAACTATGAACCAACTATAACATATTATTCATATAATATATAAATATATATATTATGACAAAAAAACATTTTACTTAATTATTATTTATAAATCATAATTATTAAATTATATCTAAACACAAAAAATAAGTTTATAAAAATTTAGCGTTCCAACGTTCCACCAAGAGGAGCAATTGCCCACCCAGCCTCCTCCCCCATAAATACTTTCGTTAGATAATTGCATATAGTTGGTAGGTACTTTATTTAACTCATTTTTCAAATTTCTTTGGGAACAGAAAAATTGTAAAATTCACAGTAATTGTAATTTTAAATTTTTGACGAACTCGATATTGAATATTTCATGATAACTAATGCAATTTTGATTGTATACGATAGGGACTTGACTTTATTTGTGTATTTCATAGGTGTCTCACATATGAGAATATATTATGGAACTGTTACATTGATTGGCTAAATATAGGTGAACTTTGACATTTTTCCAAAAATTTAATTATTTTCTTAATTACGTTCAATATAATTTACAATTTTAAGCTTTACAGTTTATATAAGTATAACCATAAATTACTACTTACTAGGTTTTAAAAAATTTCGTAAATCAACAAAAAGTATTTTAAATTGGAATTTTGAGTGAAATCAAAGAAATATGATATATATATATATTTGTATGTTATATTATAGTATAGTAGTTTTTGATTTTTAATACACTAAGCTGAAAATTTGACATGTATATATGACATAATCCTAAATATTTATATAAACAATTTTTAAAATTGAAAGATGATCTATTATTTACACGCCTTCAAATTTTAATATTTTACATTGATATTAGATTTTTGTGTTTTTTAGTTAATTTAAAGTATATTTTGGGTACTATTAGTAGTAGATGTGCTGATGTGCTCTAATTATCATAAATAGCGTATGCTTTCGGTAAAGCTTTTATTTAGTTGGTACTTCTTTTGAAATTTTCAATATTTTTCTAATGAAACAGGAAAAACCAATAATAACGGCAGAAAACAACAAATTTCGCGGAATCTACATTTTTGACGAACTTAAATTTCATTATTTTATGAATTTATGATGACTAACATAATATGTTGCCCATTAATTGATAAATAAATAAAATGTATGAAAATAAATATTATCTGTAGCTTTATTGTAAATCTGACTGTTTTGCTTAGAATCGTTTTTTTCAAAAACAATATCATTTGTATTCAAATCTTCATTATAATACAACAAAATAACATTCCACAATAATTTTTCTGAGGACCGAAGGGACGAAGAAGGAGAGCCCAGAATCAATTGCCCGGTTTTTTATAATCTGTTGGTAGGAATTTTTTAGTTGATATTGTGATTTATCACAATAATAATAATAAAATTAATTATAATGAATTTATTTATTTAAAAAGACTGAGAACTCATTGTTATCACCATTTGAATTGCTGTTATCTATAGTTAATTCGTCATGTTGGATCTCGGTATTAGGACATACGTTTTTTAAGACCATGGACTAAGATAATACTATCCGTGTGATTAATAATCATCTGTTATCAATAGTTATATGCGTGATAATTTCGATAGTTTGATGTTGAGATTACTATTCAGTATTTACTAATTTTATTATACTATAATACTGTAGTACAGTAGCATTGTATGAATAAAAAATGCCCATAATTATTTCTATTATTGTTTTTTTGTACTGTTGTTTGTGTTCTTAATGACGTAATTTTAATTAAATAATTACAGAAGGATTTTTAAAATATTACCAGCATTATTTATATTGTGTGATTTTGAAGTTGTTATTTATTATAATTATTGTATTTAATTTTACATATTCATTTGTAAACTATGTATATGTAATATTCAGTTTTAACACAATTTACACTAAAATCAATTATGGGATAAACTTTTCTTGAAGAACTGTGGATCGTTCAGCACGAACAACCATATAATGGAAAAGTTTTTCGCTGTTGATTTGGATAAAGTACTCGATGAATTTGAGTTCAATGAGGGTAATTTTACATAAATGTTTAGTTTTCATACCAATGTCATCATACCATATTTTAAACAGATTAATTTTTATTCATTTTATTTTCATATAGAAAGGGAACAACTCCAAGCATCTATTTCAAATGGACGATCTAATAATATATCAACAACACAGGTAATAATTTTATTTCCGTAATAATTTTGAACTTTTATTTGTAATTACAATATTTTAGACTCAGATTCCCCCCATTTCTGGAAAACTGTTACCAGCAGCAAGTTATCGTCGCCCTGCATTTGAACCTATAAATTTAGCTGATGCTGATTTTGGTATAGATCCAGCTACCACATCAGCTAAATCTGATTTATTGCAAAATGGGTTTATTGAATCGATTGAACCAGAAAAAATTGCACCACTCTTGGATATTGATTTTTCATCAAGTACAAATACAGTCGGTAGTATCCTAGATATGATTGATGAATATCAATATAAATCATTTAATTCAAATGTGCCACCAGACCCATATAATGGTCAAGAAACATTAAAAGACTTTTCCCCTGATTTATTAAAACCATATGATTCAGCTAAAGAAAGCGATATAAATCATTCAAATGATAATATTCCAAAGTTGTCTGATGTAGCATCATGTCCTGTACTAATGACCACACCTGATTCATCCAAAGATGATTATACAATATCTAGTGAATTGCAATCTTTAAATACTTCTGAAATTTGTGATATAGACAGTACAAATGCTGATTACTCGGACACTGAACTTTATAAATGTCTTCAAGAATATGAAGAAAGAGAAGACTTATTATCAGTAAACTGTAATGGTAGTAGTTCAGCGGATGTTATAACACCTTGTTCTGACTTTTCTGATGAGTTAATTGCTGAAAAACCATTGATATGTGATGATAGTGTGTCAGAAACAAAAGATACATTATCATCCGAAACATCTAATGATTTGCTACCAACTAATGATCATGTTGAACCTCAAGATAATTCTAAAGAACAATCTCTACTTACTAAAGAAGAAAAAGCAATACTTGAAGAAACACTTGGAGATTTATCGAATTTAGATGTCAGTTTTGAGGAATGTGATACTGATAATGAAGAATTAGAAAAAGAGTTGGAAAAAATTTTAGATGTTGCTGTTGAATGTAACATAACAATTGACAAATCTCAAAAAAATGTTGAAGAACATAATTACATTCCAGATTTAGCAATTTTTCCTATCATTCCTGATTTAAACTTAAAATTAGAATCACAAAACGATGAACAAATACAAATCATTAAGCAAGAAATAGAAGACAAGTCATTAGAAACTGTATCTGATAATGATGTTATTATTGAAGATAATGAATTATTGTCAGAGCAACAAATTGAATGTGTTTATCCATCTGAAAAAGAACCTACAGAATCATTGTGTAGTATAGAATCAACTGAAACAATATTATTAAAGGATGATAGTCAAGTGAGTATTAACACTGTTACTGACTCATTAGATTCTCAGAGTACTTGTTCTCTACCGTCTGAAGCAATTGGTGATATTGAAAACAATTTTGAAGAAAATCGTTTACAGCGACCAAGTACACTTGATTTAAATGGAACAACAAATTGTGAAAATGAACTACCATCTGTTTTAAGCACAGGTACATTTTAACAGCTATAATTATAGCTTTTATCATCAAATAGTTGTGATCATTAGTGATAATACAAAACCAAGTAAAAATGAGGTTTTAAAAGTAAACTTTTATTTAATTTTAGATTCAGATTGTGCACTATCATTGATAGAGCGCCGACTTGGAAAATTACAACCATATTGGGTACCTGACGAAGCAGCAAAATGTTGTATGCGCTGTCAACTAAAATTTACTGTTGTAAAACGTAGACATCACTGCAGAGCTTGTGGCGAAGTAATTCTGATAGAAATTGCAATCGTTTAAAGAATAAATACAAAAATACATATATATAATTTCAGGTTTTATGTTCAAAATGTTGTAATTTACGAGCTCGTCTATCATACATGAATAATAATGAAGGACGAGTATGTCAGCAATGTTTTAACACACTTGTCAAAGGTAACATTTTAAAAAAAAAGATTATAACAGTAATACAATTTGTGAATCTTATTTTAGCAACTCAAGTGGAACAAAAAGTAGCTACAATTAAACATCCAAACCCTAATAATCCTATGGAATATTGTTCTACAGTTCCACCATTACAACAAGTAACTGATTCTAAAAATCAACCTGTGCCATCTGTTTTAGTTCCTGTTAGCGTACTTAAAAGAGAAGGTAAATTTGAATACATAATTCTAACTTATTTTCATATATTACTTATACTAAGGTATTAAAAATCCGAAAATATGCATTTAAAATAAATTTTTAACAATTATAAATTACAAGATTGTCTTAATATTTTAATAAATATTAATAATACAAAAATGTATGAAATAATTATATTTAAGCAAATTCTTCTTCTATTACTTAGAAATAAATTATAAAGTGTTAATAATAAAAAAAGTTTTATAAATTTTTTTAATTTTAAAAAAGTGAAACAAAAAGTTTAAAAATTATAAGTAAAAAAAAAACAAAATATGCAATAATTATATTCAAAATAAAATTAGACACCTTGCTTTATCCAAACATAAAACTAATTTATATTTTGCTCTGCTATTTTTATGTCTGTTTAAAAACAAATATACAAATGCTACAAATCCTCTACCTTAAATTCATGACTAATATTATTAGAAACATTCATCACATCCTCAAATAGTATGTGTTCTTGTTGTTATACAAGACTATATTACTGAATTTAAATTATAAAGATGTAAATAAATAGATTAAAAACATAATAAAGACATAATAATTATATGATAACAGTCATTAATAATTTTTAATAACAATAATTATTTTATTAAAACAAAGTTTAATGATGGTTTTAACTTTATATATCCAGAATTTTATTTAGGGATGATACACGTCAGGCCGTATATTTTTTTTTTTTTTTGGTAGGGTCCAAAATTTAAATAATTATATAACGATTAATAAAGTTTATTACATAAAAATATAAATTTGTAAAATATTGATAAAATTTTGGGTCCAGACATCGTGGATCATATTTTATAGACCCCCTCCTCTCCATAGATACGGTCTAGACACACACTATCTAAAATCATTATCTATGAATAATTAAATAATTTGAGAGTAGTGAAATAAAGGTTAAAAAATGTGTTCATTGTTATATTATATCATAATATTGTATATTATATGCTTGAATTGTGGAAGAATGTGGGAGGACAAAGTACCTCTTCTTTTTTAAAAACTAAAAATCTCTCTATTTTCTGCTACCTCTTTCCAATTAAAATTTCCTTGTTTTGTTCCTCAGATGGGTACTTGAAAATTCTTTTTTATTGAAATCTTCCCAACAAAGTCGTAACATAACTATTAATAAATACCAGTAGCATACTAATGGGGAAGATTTTGGAGAGAAACATTTTGGTGAAATAGAGAAATTTTTAAAATAATTGAATTCGTGAATTGTTTAGAATCCATTATACATATTATAATGCTATTAGCAATTTACAATTACTTTGTATTACCTATATTAGGTAATATTTTACAATTCATTATATAGATCAGTGGTGCACAACCTTTTTTGATCCACAACTCCTCAAAATAATTTATTTTGATAATACGACCCTCCCTTCCTACCAACATTATGTAAGTGTATAATATATCGTACCCATTCACGCAAAACACACCAAGTCTAAAAATTTTATACTATAAAATGCAGAATAATTATATTATTTATGACAAATAACCATATTAAACTAATATGTATAAAGGAAAATAAAATAAATCACGGAAAAATGAAATAAGTTACACCAGAAAAACATTTTATTGTTTATATTTTTTAAAAGCTCATTCCCAAAAATTATGTTTTTGGACTTAGTGTGCTTTGCGTGAACAGGGACGATATGTTCAATAGAACTTATTATTACAACATTAAGATATGACATAATAATACAATTGACACAGCTACTGATGGTCAAAAAATTTTAATTTGTATAAAACTATAAAATAATATATAAGTACATAGTATATAACTTTTTTATTTGGTGTAAAATTATTGGCAACCCGCTAATACAATTTTGCGACCCCCAGGTTGCGCACCACTGATATAGATTATATAATTCAAAAGTTCATTATTCCCCAAAAATTAGGTCTAAGTACGCTACTAATAAATACTGTAAAACTTTTTATTTATTACAATGTTTATTGTTATTATTTTATGTTATAAGTCGCTAATATAAATTATACTACAATTTAAATATATTTATTATATTATAACTAATTAGTAACTATTTATAAATCTTAAAACTTTCAATAAGGTAATAACTTATATAAATTTACTTTATGTTTAACAGTAATATTAAAGAGCTAAATATTTTTTCAATATTTTAAAAATTTAAAAATTATTAAGGTTCGACTCGAGTAATATATTTTGTATTATTAAAAGTATTAACTATTACTTATTTATTAATGTGATAATTATAATAACTAACAATTATTATTTTTATGAGCATTCGTATACTTTACATTCCAAGTTTACATAACTTTAAATCATGTAAGTTATTAGCTTTACTACCCTATTTATTTTATATACTGTTTAATGATAATTTATATTAGTGTTGAAATTTAATATCAATATTGGATATTTATTTTAGGACGCGTAAAGTCAGATGTTCAGAAGCAGGTAATGTTTAGTGATGGTATTCGACCTGGAGGAGATTTGACAGATTTAGATGGTTCATCAGAAAGAATATTACCAATACGGCGACAATCCCGGTCATTAAAGAAACTTAGTCCTACTGTAAATAGTAAGTTATACTAAATTATTTATGCAAAAATGTTATCACTTTGATCAATGCAACATATAATTTTTGGGTATATTATATTGTTTCATATATTTATATATACAGTGTGTTTCACTTAAATGATAACACTGAATATTTCAGACAACCTTAGAATGAGATGGGAAATTTTTGATGATGTTAGAAGTATGTTAGTGTACATTTCGCTCCACTTTTACAAATTTTTAGCTCTTTCAGTAGTTAGGTTAGTCAATTTTTTTGAATAGCTATTTTTATTTTAGATTCTGAGTGAAGCGAAGAATATACTGGTTTTACAAATATGTTTTTTTTATGTATGAAAACACTTTTTTGGGTAGAAATAATGGTCCGATTACCACAAGAAGGGTATGCTTTCGGTAACAAATCGCGTCTAGTTGGTATTTTATTTAGCTCATTTTGGGAGAAGAGAAACTACCAAAAAATCGGCAAAATTACGGTTTCTGTTATTTAAAATTTTTTAATTTTGTGATAATTAATTGAGTTTTGATCAAAGGGACTTGAAATTTTTTGAGTATTAACATAGGTAATATACCAGTGTGGTAAAATTTCCATAATTTTGGAACGAATTGGTTGATTTTTTGGCCAAGTATAGCGTTTTGAATTTTTTTCCAAAAATGTTTAATATTTCTTGCAATTTTCGGTTTATCGGTCTGAAATTTTTATTGAAGTCTAATCATATACTACTTAATCATTTCACAAAGTATTTTGAAAATCGTGAATGACAATTTTTTTTTATAAGCTTTTAAAGTTGGAATTACCGAAAATTGGGAAAATTATGGTTTCGTTATTTTAAATTTATTTATTTCGTGATAACTAATTAGGTTTTAATCGTAAGGACTTGAAATTTTTTTTTGAGTATTTATAGAGGTGTTCTACACTAGAGATAAACACTTGGAAACGATTGGTGGATTTTCTGACTAGGTATAGAGTTTCGAATTTTTCCATTAATGTTTAATAATTCCTGCAATTTTTAGTTTATCAGTTTGAAAATTTTATTGAACCCCAATCATATAAAACTTAATCTTTTTAGCAAATATTTTAAAAATCATAATTCATAATTTTTTTTTATAAGCTTCTAAAATTTAAATATTTTTAGTAGAATTGAATATTATATATACTTTTTTTGTTTAATGCATGAAAACATTTTTCGTGTAGAAATAATGGTCTAATTACTACAAATCGGGTATGTTTTCTGTAGCAAATTGCGTCTAGTTGGTACTTTATTTCGTTCATTTTTCAAATTTCTCAATAGTTTTTCCCTGGGAGTGGAAAAACTACCAAAAAATGGCGGATAATTGGTAAAATTACAATTTCTGTTTTTTAAATTTTTTTTAATTTCATAATAACTAATTGAGTTTTGATGGTAGGAACTTGAAAATTTTTTTAAGTATTAACATAGGTAGTATACAAGTGAAGTAAAATTTTTGAATGAATTATTAGTATAGTACATTGTAATATATTGAGTTTCGCTCAGAATCTTATTTCTAATGCAATATCATTGCATTCAAATCTTAAGTATAATAAACCACTAATTTCTCCGGGGACCGAAGGGATGAAGGAGGAACGGCCACAATCGACATTCTCACTTTTTTTCATTAGATTTGAATAGAACTATTTTTGTTAAGCTACCTTGATATTTAATCTGACTGATTCACAGCCATCTCTATTTTAAACAAAATACTATTTTCTAATTTTTTAAATTTTTAAATTCTAGTTCCTTTATTTAAAAAGTCATACTTTCAACTGAAAATATGGAAAATATATGGGGTAAAGGTAAATCAAAAATAGAACTAAATTAAAATTATATTTATTTTATTAATTCATAGATATCTGTAAATAAGAAATATGTATCAATTTACAACTAACTTGTATAACTAACATGTTTATTTCAATAATTTATCTTATAAATTGTTCAAAATCATTAAATTCTAAACACAATTATAAGCAATGCTTTAGTTTATTTTCACTAGCTGCTGTAATTTGTTCTGGTTTTAGTCATTTTCATTTTTCCAGAATTTGCTGTTTTATTATGCATGTGTATACTGAAAGAGCTAAAACTCTAAAAGTAGTGCAAAATTTACGATTGTACTTATATACCTCTAAGGCTCTAACACTGAAAAAATTACCATCCCTGATCTACATCATCCGGGCGAAATATTTCATGCTATCCAAATTTGTACAATAATTTTTTATTTGTAAATTAAATTGGTGGTAAGTCAGTCAATATTCAAGATAAAAGTATCTTTATTGAAACTATCTTTATTTAAGTATCAAAATGACTAAATATTTCTATTTAAATGTAATGAAAAAAATGAGTGTTGCGAATTAAAAAAAATTAAATATTTAGTGTTACTATTTAAGTGAAACACATTGTAAATATGTATTGAAAACATTCATAATTAAAATTTTTTGTAAATACATAAATTATTTGGGAAAGTTCAAGCCAAAATCTGTCATCGTGTATCAAATTAATGATCTGGCTTTGATGATAATAATTATTAAATTAGTATTTAATATTTATAATTAATGACAATAATATGTATATGTACTTAATTTTTTGTTATTAAAAAAAAAATGTGGAAAGATCGATTTGGGATGTTCCTTGTTTGTCCCTTCGGTCGTCGGAGAAATTAGTGGTTTATTATAATTAAGATTTGAATGCAATGATATTGCATTAGAAAATACGATTCTAAACAAAACTCAATGTAATAAAATATAATATATTGATAGGTTGTTCCATAAGTTTACCACGTGTGTAAACTACCTATAAGAAAACTAAAAAAAAATTTTAAGTATCTTCATAATTGCATTAGTTATCATGAAAAATCTAAAATCAATTTCATTAAAATTTAAAATTACGATTTCCGTAAATTTTAACGTTTTTCCATTATTTTTTGGTAGTTTTTCTTCTCCAAAGGAAAACTTTTGATAAATTTGAAAAATGAATTTAATAAAATACCAATTAGACGCAATTTGCTACTGAAAGCATGTCCTACTTATGGTAATCGGCTCATTATTTCTACCCAAAAAAGTGCATTCAGACATAAAAAAAAAAGTATTAAATTATACAAAAATATTCAAATTTTAGGAGCTTATAAAAAAAAATTGTCAACTACGATTTTGAAAATAAATTAACATTAAGTAGTATTTGAGTAGGCTTTTATAAAATTTTCAGATCGTTAAACACAAAATTGCAGGAAATGTTAAACATTTTTGGAAATAAGTTCAAAGCTTTATACTTGGTAAAAAAATCAACCAATCCGTTCCAAAATTTTACCACACTTGTATAATACCTAACCTTATTTAATACTTAAAAAAATTCCTACATCTCTACAATCAAAACTCAATTAGTTATTACGAAATAAAAAAATTGTAAATAACAGAAACCATAATTTTGCCGATTTTCCGCCATTTTTTGGTAGTTTTTCTTCTTCCAAAGAAAACTTTTGAAAAATTCGAAAAATGTGCTAAATAAAGTACCAACTAGACGCAATTTTCTACCGAAATCATACCCTATTTGTGGTAGTCGGACCAATATTTCTACCCAAAATCGTGCTTTTAGACATAAAAAAAAAAAACATCTTTGTAAAACCAATACATTCTTCGCTTCGCTCAGAATCTAAAATAATTATTGTGTTAGTTAAATATTCTATTTTAGTTATGTATTAGTTACAACATTAACATACATTTTGCTCTTAGCTTTACCTTTTTAACCATATTATAATGTTAATTGTATATTGTTTTCATTAGAACTTAATATATTCTTTTAAAAATTAAATTTGTAAGCAGTAATTAGGTACCTATTTAAAATATTTAAACAAAATTTTAAAAATAGTAATATATATAGTATACATACATTTCTATTTTCTTAGAACAAAAAATAATTAATAACAACATTAATACAACAAATGAGTTTTTTAACTTTAATATTGATAATAGTAAATCATAAATAGATTAAATATATATTATATTATATTCTGCACCAGTACCATAATTAAATTTACATTTAAATACTAGTTATATGATTTGTATTAATTTAAATAGGTACCTAGTTTATTTTTTTTAAAACAAATTAAATAAAGGCACACAGTACAATATATTTTAAATTTATATAATTTATAAGAACATGTAAATTTGTTATACATATTTATCATATAACAATTAACTATTCTTATGAACAATTTGTACCTACATAATTACATACTTGGGAATTGAATAACTAATAAATTAAATAACAGCACAGAAAAAATCAAAACAATAAAGTAATTATATTTTATTCATAAGGGACTAAAGATAATATACTTTTTGTTTGTTGAACATATTATAAAATACATGTTTTTGTCTGGTTTTTAATTACAAAGCAGATTAGATAGTGGATAGGAATTAATTAATTATATATTTTTTTGATTAAATTTAAAATTGTTTATGTATATTATTTATTCATCTCTGTAGGTGGGATCAAAATATTCCTAGGTACCTCATGCATGTCGCAAAAGATAACTTGAATATGTCAGGTCAACAGTATAAAATATAGGGTGTAAGGGTATAAAATATGTTCAAAATGTATGAGAAGCCTGAAGCTGAACACAGGCGGTTTATTCCATTTCTGAGACAATAGGAAACAGGTAACCGCATAGTTGGTGAGGGGTATGGCCAAAGAAATGGTGTGATGGGTACCAGAAGGACAGCGAGTGTAGTAGCTGATGTACTAGTTGAGTGCACAGGCCTATTCAATGCTTGTGATGTCAACAATGTAGGGACAGCACATCCAGTCTCTGGTTTGAAACCATACCAACTCACGGATGCGTCATACAAAGTGACAAGTAGGAACATTAACAGATAGAAATAAAGAGTTAGTCAATATATTGAAAAGAAGATGGAAATGAATGTAGAAGGTAAGGAAGGTGAGAAAGACTGAAGAAGATTTAGATAGATGGAATAGAGAGATATTAAGATAGCTAGTATAAATGGACAAGATGTAGAAGATTGGGATCTATAGATTTGTAGGACCAGAGTAATCAACCCCATCTAGGTGGGACTGTAATGCAATGTCGAAGATAAGTTTGTGAATGTTAATCAATAAAATGGGCTTTTTATCAAAATAAAATATTGCACTTTCTGAAACATAGTAAAATTATTAATTAACTTGCCTTTTCATGCCTAACACTAAAATTACTATTGTGTAATTATTTCACAGTTTGGCTAACTACTTTTTAGAAAAATACATATATTTTAGTAATTAATAAATTAATTTATATTTCTTTAAAGTTAAAAAAACTGTTATAATATTATAAATATTACGAAAAGTTTAGTTTCACTATGTAGATATTAGACACTTAATTGACATCACATTTCCAAAATATTAAATTGCATTATTTTTCATCTATTAAAATATTAATAAGTAATAACAATTATTTAATTAATTAATTTTATAGTAATAATAAAATTTTTTACTAGTATGTTAATTTTAATTATAAACATTGATTTTTTAGATGTTATCTCTGCTAACAGAAGACCATTAAATTCTCAGACACAAAGCTACATACCCAATATTGGTCTACCACCAGCTGCTAAGCGAGCCCAGGGTGAATTGAAGTTTGATGACACTGAACGCCCAATCGCTTTAAATGATCCAGAAACTATGTTTGCTGTCAACCCGAATCTATTTCTTTATGTCAGGAGAGTTTATTGTAAGTATTATAATCTTCTTTAAAATATTTATAACATCTAATATGTGATAAAATTGTGTATTTTCAATAGTGGATTGTTGTGTAAAACGCGAAACATGGTGTATGAGTACTGAAGGCCTTGCATGTGTTGGTCAAGACGAGGTAGTAATTTTGTTAGAAACACTTCCTAACGAAAAACATCCACCCCGTGATATATTTTTGTTTGTAAATAATCTGTATAAAAATGCTTCAATAGGTTTGTATTACAATATATAATTTTAACTAACTGTTTATAACAAGTTCATGTATTATTTTAGGTGTAACTGTTAGTGATATGTCATTCACTGCACCTGTTAATTCTACTTTGTTGGATTCTAATAACCACGGTGGATTTTTATTTGTAAGACAAACATACCAATGTGTGCAAAAATTGCGTTTACCATCACCTCCTTATTTGTTCGCCTTACTTGTTCATCAGTAAGTTATTTTCTCTATTTAATTTTATACAAATAATTATAGCAACTCATATTATTAAATTGAAAAATTTTATTTTAGATATGAAACTCCCTGGGCCAAGATGTTCCCTATTCGTTTGATGTTACGGCTAGGAGCAGAATATCGTTATTATCCTTGTATGTTAGTTTCCATTAGAAATAGACCATCTTTGTATACAGAGATTGGTCAAACAGTTATTAAACTATTAGTAGTAAGTGTTTTATAAATTTTTTCACTTATACTTATTAAGCCATATGAATAAAAAAAATTGATACTTTAATAATTATTTAAATACACTGTTTTGTTTTATTTTATTAAGGATTTTAGACAATATTCTTACGGTTTACCAACTGTTAAAGGCTGCTATGTACATATGGATGAAAAACAAATTATGGTGCTATTACCACGAAACAGATATGATCAAGTATATATTTTTAGAAAGCTACATTTTTATATTATTATTATTATATATATTATTAATTTGATATTACTTAATTTATACACTTTTATTTTAAGGTTTCAAAATTGATGTTAGCATCAAATCGAGGTCTTTTAGCATTTGGTGCCAACTTTAGTGCAGTTGCTGACTCTCATTTAGTATGTGTTCAATCAACTAAAGATGATGGAAACTACAATACACAAGCTATTAATATACACAATAAGCCTAGGCTAAGTAAGTGACTTAATGTTTTATTACTCTTATACTTTATGTATACTTATTTGATCTATGGGTTATAGTAACAGGCGCCAGTTTTATTGCACTGAATGGTGATTTAGAGGATGAAGCGGGTACAAGATGGCGCATAGTAGAAGATGGAGTCATGGTTGAAATGTCATCACAAAAAATTATGTTACTGCGTGATGCCCTTCGCTCAATGAAAGATTTTGAAATAAATTGTGGAACTAACGATGAGCAAACAGTGATATTCCAATGGACAGAAGATGATGTTAATTTTAACATTGGGTGAGAATAAAAAATGAACATTATCCATTCAGAGGAACATTAAAATACTTGTTTTGTTATATAGAGTTAAAAGTTGTATTGACAGCAGACCGTTGGATGGTGTATTTTCTATTAGAGTGCACAATGGAGTTGATTATTCAGGAAAATGTCGTTTTATTCGATGGACTGAAGTATTCGTCATACAAGTATGTAAATTTGTATAATTTTTGTATATTAATTCTTTAATTACTTTTAAACTGTTACTGAATTAAACAATTCCTCAATTAGAGTACAATATATGTTAGTGTGATCGCGATTTTTGATAACACTTAATATTTTGGCTGGATAACTTTGTATTGAAAAACAATCTTTGGGGATCTAGGGGATACTGAAATACACTATTTGTGAAATTTTCAAATTTTTAACAATTTCAAAATGCACATTTGCAATACAACTTGTTTTTTTAAATTATACCACCCATTTTTAGCATCATATTTTTTTAGTCGATTTGACGAATTACAAGACCATTTGCATTTTCTGCAGCATTACAGTTGCTACATGTAATATTACTAATGCTAGGTTTTTTGCAAACAAATGTATGATATTCACTACAGAAAATTATTGTGCTGCAATGTCATACCCTATCATTTTGTAGAACAATCATACACTAATAAAATATCATAAATATTCCGTAACGTTGCTATCATCTAGTCAATTGATTAAATGGAGTTACAGGTTATAGAAGTACATTGATAGCAACCACATTGATAAAAATTGCACAAAAATGCTTAAAAAAAAACTTTTCTGTGAACTCTGTTTTTAATGAATCATTCACATTTTTTATCTTTATAAAACTGCATATATTCAGTAACAGTATGAAAACTATATAAATCCGGACTATAGTTATAACAAAAGAGTCACAATATATTATATATACTATATAATGTATATCTATCATCTATACATATATATAAACCATAATTATTTTTGTACTTGGGCCTCGAATGATCAAGATCCGGCACTGATTGCTAATTTAATTTAATTGCATTTTGTATGTACCTGAAGCCAAATAAGTCTATAAAATCTGTTAGTAATTCAGTAATTATAGTATTCTAATCATACAATCCTAATAAAAATAAAAATATTCTGACGATACATTATCCTCATGTTTGGGGCCCATTAATGTTTAATTGTTAATTATTATATTATGATACAATAATATCAGAAATACTTTTTTAAATTAATTTGTCTTTACAAAAATACTGGTTCACCTGGCAAATAAATGGATTGTGGGATTACATACTAATTTAATAATACAATGATTTTATTAATTTAGTGTGAAGAAACATCAGATCGTGTTGATGAACCGTTGGACACCAGTAGAACTGCTGAATCCATATCCAAAGCTACGTGCACTGCTTTGGTGCCACTCTTAGACTTATTAGCTGCAGCTTCATTAACTACGCTTGCTTTACGCATTGTCATTAATCCAGATTCAGTAATATTTTTGTAATATTTTATAAGTTTTAAGTATGTGCATTTAGAGTTTTAATCACTATTTACAGGTGGGATACGAAGCTGGTAGTGGACAAAATAAACTTCCACCATTGTATATGCAAAGTTTGGATGAACATCTTGTTCCGGTTGTGAATGCCATAGCAATAAAAGCTCAGCAATCATCAGTAATTTTAGAACTGGTATTCAGAGTTATGGAACATTAATGAATTTTCATAATGTAACCTTATTTTATTTAATTTGTTTGAGTTGAATTATAATTTAAAATTTGTTGACCATTTTACCATTTTCTAACCTACCAAACATATAATCATATAAATATTTTTTTTATTGCCATTTATTATATACATTTAATGGACCTCGCAAGAAAGTTTGAAATAATATTTCAAGAATTTTATTATTTTAGCATATTAATTTACTGAAACCACAATGATAAAATACAAACATTAACTAGTAAATTTCAAAATAATTTCTTGTTGAGTTTTCCTAACTTTTGTGATGTGTATCTAAAACATGTTATTTTATGATTGTCATTATAAATTCATATTATACTAAATAAGAATATTTAACTAAAATGTTAATTGTTATCAAAATTTATTTAATTTATAGAGATAAAAAAATTATTATTTCTGAGTTAAATTAATTAATTATTTTAAAATATATCAATAAAACAATGTATTGTATATAAAGTATTTGTGTCTAATATTTTTAATAAGTATTTACTTATTTTTTATTTACCTTATTAATTTTTTTTATCCTTAGTATTATATTTTACAAAATAAAAATTATGTATTTCCATATTAGTTGATCAATTAATTGAAAATAATTTGTTACATACCAAAAATTGTTTTTAAAATTTGTATCTTGTTATTTTATCTTTTTAACAGTGATAATTTTGGAAGTTATTTCATCTCATTATCTCACTAACACAAACAATATTTTATTTGAATAACCCCTTTTTAAATAAACTCTTTGCAATTCACAAATAAATAAGAAGGCAATTAAACAGTTGCTTAATGAATAATATAATTTAAATTTATAAAACAAAACAAAACAATTTAGTACCCAATAATACTAAAATATTATAGTGATTTTATCAAAACTGTTATAAACTTTTTTGTCATTAATAATTAACATAATTATTAGTTTTATAAAATTCTACATAAAGCAAAGATTTCCGCAGGAATTTGTCCATGGAATTATTTTATTTATGAAACTCTTAGTTTGACTATTTAATTGTGTTAATTTATGGTTTGTAAATAAATCCGAAAAAGCTTAAGAGAAAGGCTTCGTACTTGCCCTCTTGCAAAAGTCCTTGATATATAGTTCCATAGAATACATGGGAAATATATAACTATATTTTGATCAATGATATTTTGTAATAATTTATTTTCTTGATTCTACATAACATTCCCCAAAATATATATATGAAATTTCTAATTTTAGATTCTGAGCGGAGCGAGAAATGTATTGTTTCCACAAAGTTTTTTTTTATTATGTATGAATACATTTTTTCGATTTCCATAATTTTCAATTTTTTTATTTTGCGATAACTAATTGAGTTTTGATCGTACGGAATTTTTTTCGAGTATTATTAATAGTAATATTTACGTTTAGTAAAATTTTAGAACAGATTAGTTGATTTTTCGGCTAAATATAGAGCTTTGAATTTTCTCTAAAATGTTTAATATTACCAGCAAACGGTTTGAAATTTTTGTAGAAACCTAATCATAAACTACTTACAAAATCTATTTACAAAATATTTTGAAAAATGTGACTGACAATTTTTGTCATGAAATGATAATTCCTTATATTTTGATCGTAGGAATTTTAAATTTAATTTGATTATATACATGTGTAATTTACCCTCATGGTAAAATCTTGGAATGGATTATCAGTATAATATATGGAGATTCGCTCAGAATCGTATTTTCTAATGCAATATAATTGCATTCAAATCTTAATAATTATAATAAACCACTAATTTCACCAAGGACCGAAGATGCGTGTGAAGTTAGCACTCTCTTATCAGTAGAATAAAATAAGGTTACCATAATCCCGTACTATAAGTTGCATACACAATCAAATTATAAGGCGTAACTATATATTATTAATATTGTACAAATATAATTTATAATTATAACATTTGTAACCATAGAATGAAGAAATCAATATCAACACAAAACAACAGAAACAAAGAAATCAAAAATGTTTTTTTATTATAATTATTAAAATATAAACTTTTATCTATAGTAATGAAAATAAATATATATAATAATATAAAATATAAAATATAATAAATATATTTATAAATGTATAAAAATATTTATGAAAATAAATAAATATAATATATATTATAATATATAATATTAATATTAATATAATATATAATATATATATATATATATATATATATAATAATATAAATAAATATAAAATTTATATAATATATAAATAAATTAGGTATAGTTATAAGTAAAAAGTATATCGTTTTTAATAAATGTCTATTTGCCTGTATGACGTATAGCGGTCGGTAGTTACACAGTTCGAAGTGAAAATTGACCATGAACTCCTCTCTCGATTTTTTCCGGAGGACTATTAAATCAAAGATAATTAAACGCACTATAACATATCAAAATTTTGGAAAGGGCAAGCCATACGATTAATCATAATGAGAGAAAAACGACGAGAAAGTTTGCTGATTGCTATTATTATTGGGTTATTGGGTATGACGTATATGCAATCGGTAGTTTTAACCCCAGGGATCCGGATCTCATGAACCCTAGCTGTAGATATATGTCACTGTGTTCACATATGGCGCACATCTCTCAAAATACGCATCATCGCACTGCTGGGGTGTCTATATCTATTAAAAATATTGTAGGTACCTAATCGAAATACATGCGATGCTGCATAATATTATATTCGGTACCTAACTATTTATCTATATTTAATCATGTTTTTTTATGTTTTTAATACTTTGAATATTTTATTTATTAATAGCCTATATTGAAGTGACTTCTAATAATTATTAGATATTATTTGTATTTTAATCTATGTAATTTATATTTTGTACATATATACGCATTGAAGCATATAGGCATTGATTTTATAATATACAGATATGCCATTCCATTGTTAATATTGGAAGCGGGTACATGCATTCAAACACTAGGTATCGCTGATGTCGATTGCATTCAAGAGGGGTCTACCTAGGATGGGTATGTTCGGCGGGTGATCGAGGGGTTGGGTATTTTATTTACGAGCTTTTATTACAAATCAATTAATCATTGTTATTAATATTGTTAAATCTTTATAATAATATAGATTGCCATACAAATATATATGTATTTATAATTTAAAATACTACATCCGTGTTTGAGCTTATAACCCGCATTTACATTTTATACCCGACAATTTTCGTTTCATATGATATAATCGATATAGTTTGATACTTATACAAAATGTTATCTAGCATTCTGGCGTATAATATTATGTTAGATTGTCAGCAAAATCATTAACACTATAATAGTGTATAATTATTATAAGTTTAAAAATACTGATTATAACTTAAAATTTTCCATTTTCCTATCAGTTATATATTTATTAGCAAAGATCTCCAGTCTCCACGACTAATAATTACGCATTCGCATGATACTCTCCATTTGAACTGTTCCATGTCGTAAAAGGTTGATTTTTTAATAACGTTCCTCTTTGTTGTTTTTTTTTTCAACGCGGATTTATTTATTCCAAAATTAATAATGTCCGATAATATATGCCAGTATTTCAATTGTAATAAAACAAAAAAAAAATTTCCTAATCTAAAAATGTTTAGATTTCCAAGAGAAGATAATAGACTTGAAATTTGGATCATAAACACAGGTTAGAAAATTTAAAGAATATATATTATGTCTATTTTATGTATATTAGAGGACCATGAAACAAAAAAATAAGTGTATTATATTATATTATATTATATTATATTATTACTATTATATTCTATATAGACAAATAACTAAACGCATTTTACATGTTTACACGTTTTTGTGAGCGTATTATTTTTATGAAATATTTAAAAATTATTACCTCACACAATTTTAGACTCTGCAGTCTTAATTTATATAATACAAATTAATTAAATAAATTTAAATTTTCTAAAATGAAGATCTAACTTTTATTCAATAAATTCAATTTTAATAAATATTTATTTGATTTATTGAAATATGTTAAAATTATATATTATTATAATATATACTGTATTATATATTATTAGTTATATAATATGAATAAATTAAACTTTAATTATAAATGTGCTGTAATAAAATATATAAATATATTAATATACCATACATTTTATGTTTTATTGGCGTAATAATATTATGATTTATGTGTATTATGTATATTGTCAGTGATGACACGATGCGGGCTGATTCCTTTATTATAGCAATGTATATCGTCTATTGTTTATACAAATAGATTTCATAAAAATGAAATAAAATTGTATTCCAATATAATAATGACAACTCTCGGATTTTAATAACACTAAAAATATTGTTGCCTATAACTCCTATAACGTGGCTAATCTGTATATTATAAAATCAATGATATAGGTATAGTTATTAAAGCAACAGTAGTAAAAGGTAAAATAATTATTCAATAATTCAATTTATAAATAACTCTAATAGGAAAACCCAACATTTAGGTATAGAGTTATAGAAAAAATACTAAAGTTGATAGAACGATTTTTTTTTTAGACAATTAAAGTGTTAAATGAACATAAATTAAATTATGTAATAATTAGGTGGGATTGTTCTATTCTATAATGTCATTTGATTGGTTTTTACGCGATTTCATTGACCAACCAAAACGGATGACAGTGAAAATGAGCAGAAATGATGCGCAGAAAATCTGAGTTCGAGTAGTCCTCAGTCGACGAAGAATTGCACTTAGTACTCAGTTCGTCGTCAAGACTTTGATTGGTCTGTTAATGTTTAATATCGTTTTTTTATGTTTCCGCGGTTTTAATATTAATTTGTTGCAAATTTTTAATTCATTTTCATAATATTACTTACTTTGTCTTATTTATTTATTTTCATTGTTTTCCATTAAAATTTAATTAATTTATTTGTAACAATGTCTACTTTTAGAAGAGTAAGTTAATTAAATTATCTAAATGTTTTATTTTAATATCTATGGGACTAATATACCTGCGTGTTATCGTAAACCTAATATTTATTTATTTTTATTATTCAGAATATTTTTAAGCATATATGAATTTTTAAAATTATTTTAGGGATTATTTTTTCAAAACCAAGACGTTCCTGACGTAACTTCACCTGCTATGAGTTAAGATAGAAGTACAGTACACTAGACTTTCATAGCTTTTTTTCTTCGCCTAATCAGTCGTTAAGTCCAATGAAAAATTCTGGTATAATTTAATTTTCAAAATTTTAAAAAATGTTTTATTTAATTTATTTATCTATAGATAAAATAGGTATGTATACTATCATACCTATTGGTAAAGCTATATAGATAGGTATATACTACTATCCTTTTGTATCCTTGTAGTATCCTACTATTATATCAATTTTATCATATCTTTAAATTGCAGGTGACTTGTTCAGTCCGATTTCAGAGTATTTTGCCTTTAATAAACCTCAAAATTCAACCATAGGTCGACAATCTATTCCTAATTATTCTACACCGATAAGACAATACTTGGCTCAAGTGAGTTAATTATTTTTATTTTTTAAATATTAAATGTAAATCTATGGCAACCGTATTTTAATTAATCTCTGACACATAATTTTGTAAGCAATTTGTTGTTTCTATATGATTATGTCTCAAAGTTTTATAATATAATATAATGAAATATATTATTTCGCGTTCTCTATAATTTTTACTAAAATTTAGTTATTAAAACCACTCCGTTTACTACATAATCTAATGAAAAAAATTATAATTATAATTACTTGCATATTTAGACAATAGTTATATCCAGCTTAAAATGTTTACTTTAATGTCGAATACATTATATTATATACCAGTTTTTTTTACTATTTTGTATATTATTGATTGTAGGACTCTGGTAGTTAAACACAATTTTAAACATTTTTTATTACTATTGATTAGTTAAAAAGAAAAATATAACTCTAGAAATAGATAAGTGCTGTAATAGTGTATTAAATATAAAAAATTGTCTATGATGTAATATAATATATAATATTAATTTAATTACTATAACAAAATTAAATTTAATAGCCATTTATGACCCATGATAATCATCAAAAATTTCAAGTGGAATTGGCACACAGGAAGGCATAAACAAATGTTGTGGTATAACATCTAATTCCAGTAATATATCATTCATTTTATTATAATATAATAATTATACTTTTAAAATTAATTTTTATTTAGTTAAATTATAATCACAGTTTTATTAAAAATAATATTTATTAAATTCTGCTTAACTATAGATCTAAATGATACAGTAGGTAATATATTGAACAAAATGGATATTTTTATTGAAGAGCAAAACATCCAGAGATTAATCTTAAATCGACTATTATTAAAGATGGATAATTTGGAAAAGACCTTAAAAAGTGAAAATGAACACTTTTCAAATAATTTTGAAAAGTTAGATGATTCTTTCATAGCACATTTTCCATTAAGTGATTCTACAATATTTGCTACGGTTGAAATCAAAATTAAAAATGACCCGAGTTTCTTAAAAAAATTGGTAGGGTAACTTTATAATTTATATTGTATATTATACTATGCACAAATATTTTCAAAATTTTCAGGAATATTTTATTAAGTCCATAGAGGGTTGTGATCCTAAGGATCACATAAAAAGATCTTTAAATAAATTATTTACAAACGAATATTCTACAAATTGCACTTGGACTGGTCGTGGTAAAGAGATATTTACCAAAATTGGTGATTCTGAGTTAATACAAATTTTAAAAAGTGAGAGTCTAATTAGATGTAAATGTTTCAACAATTATTGAAGGATAATTTTATATTTATAGGAACTGTAAAAGTGTCTGGAATAATATTAATTACTGATGCAGATTTTGAAAAGATTGTGTCAGATTGGTTTCAATATGCAAAATAAATATTGTATATTGTTAGGTTCAAAATATAAAAATATAACATGAACATTAAACTTGTTTCTTTAGTTATAGTTTTAATTATAAATCATTTATTTATGAAATAATGTAGCATATTTCATAGTTTATAATATACTTTTTTATTCAAATAAATTGTAGGTATTAAGTCGCAAGAAAAAATGAATTGGAAAAATAACATCACGTCATTACAAAAAAATTATTTACGAACAAAAGAAAAGGATACATCTGAAATTTGGTAGAATAAAAATAAGCCATTTGATTTTTCAACAAATTCTAATATATCAAGTAATACCAATTATTACCAAACATTATCTAATAGTAATGACAACTTAATAATGCTAAAAACAAATAGCTCTTTAGTAATTTTACCATACAAAAATATTGTGTATAAAGAAGTTGCCGAATGTCTTAATGAAAATAATAATGATTACAATCTCAATTAAATAATATTATAAATGATAATTTTGATAATAAATTTCCTATTAAAACTAATTTAAAACATAAATTATAGTCTTAGGTATTACATTATAAGGTACCACACAATAGTGTAAATAGTATTTTAATTATAATGAGATCTGCAGGGTTAAATGTACCTAAAGATGTATGCACCTTGATGAAAACTCCTATAAATCATACAATTATTTCCATGGATTCTGAAGGGTCCTATATTCACTTTAATTGAAAATATGTTGTTATTAGTTTTGAATAAATATGTCAAAGATATAGATTTCACAGTAACTTTAAAATTAGGCATTAATATTGATGGCTTACCAATTTCTAAAAGTTCCAAAAGTCAGGTATGGCCAATTCTTATATTTATAATTAATTGTAAAATATTAAATTAACTTGTATTTCCTATTAGAATATACCATGAAACTAAAAAACCTCCAAGTATTGAAGAATATTTTTATTCATTTATCACAGACCTTACATTATTGATAGATAGAGGTTTAATAATAAGTGGAAATGCAATTAAATTTGAGATAGGACATTTTACTAACGATGCACCTGCTAAAACATTTATCTTAAATTGTAAATCACATAATGATTATTTTGGATGTACATCATGTATTCAAGAAGGTACATAAAAAAAAGACGAGTAGTATATTTAGAAATTGACTCTCCACTTAGAACTGATGAGTCATTTCGCAACAATAACTGATGAAGACTTTCATAAGGGGGATAGTCCACTAGAGCTATTACCAATAAACATCAAAATGTAGTCTGTTTAGATTACATGCATAATGTGTGTATTGGAGTCACTAAACGGTTAGTTGAATTTTGGGTTAAGGGGAAAAAAGATATCCGTCTAACTGACAATTGCCGACTTCAAATTTCAACAGACTTAATTAATCTTAGAATATATGTACCATCTGAATTTACAATTATAATTTTATATATATGTATAATTCGAGAAGACTTTTTGTCTTTTATTCCTGTTGAGGACGTTACCGGAAAAGGGCTTGCAAATACGCTGCTGATCAAGATAAATGACATTGGAATAAACCTGGTTAATATAGGTCGTTTTATAGGGCAAATTGTAATTGCTTTATAATTTATAATAATTATAAATATTTTAAAAAATTTTCAAAAACCCCTCCCGAAATTTTTTTCTTGTTTGAGTATGTAATTACTACAAATTGTCTATTAAGATAATCATATTAATATTTATTCAATAATTTAAATATACCATTGATTAAAATATTAAATATAAATATTTAATATTCAATCAATGATTGAATTATTAATAATTAAACTTTAAATTATTATCTTATTTATTTTAAATTTTATATGGGTAGTTGTGGAATATTTTTTTTTACAGAATATGGTAATTAATTTAATATATAATTTAGAAATATGAAAAAAATGAATATTATAATATTTAAAAATTTTAAACTATAATATTTATATATATATATATATATATATATATATATATATATATATGTATAAGTTTTAAACCTGATATAATTTGAATCTATATTTATATAAAAAAAAAAAATGTTTTACATATCATTTTATATTTTCTGTCATTAATTATTAAAATTGAATTTGACCAATTATCCAAGTAATCAAGTCCATAGTCATTACTCATTAGGTACCTTACTCATTAAACATTATCAACATTCACTAATGATCTCTCAATTAGGGAAAATTAAAAATGATACCCAAGACTCAACCTAACTTTTATACATTAATAGCTCAATTTGTTTAAAGTAATGTACATAAACTGCTCAAGTTTATAAACAGCATAAGCTGTTAGGTCAACTTAGGTATAAAATATAAAATATTTAATTATGTTGGAAAAAAAACTTATTTTAAATCAACAGGCAACATTTGAATAGGTGTTACATAATACATTATGTATATGAATGAATATATTTATTTAAGTATGAAGTAAGATATAAGAATATTGTATTCATATATAGTTATCAAACTTGTACTTATATTACAGATATAGGCAAATATTAAATGAGGGATTTTGGAGACATAAGCCCTCCCCTGAAGATTTTATCCTTTCTAGTTTCTACCATAGGTACTTATTAATTAATTTGCTAAACAATAATTTATTCTTATGAATATTATTTTATCAACATTCATCAACATAATTCAATAAATATATATCTTAATTAATTAAAATGTAAAAGATACTCAATCGTGTAATATAAATATATAATACCTACTTTGCTATTCGATTTAAATAAGGAAAATCGGCTATGGCGATAAAAATAATATTGCATGTACAGTTATTAGATATTGTACAAATAGGTAGGTAACATTATTAATTTATTATTCGGACAAATTAATAAACAAAATTTCTAAAAAAAGTGTATGATAAAAAAAATGTATCATGTACTATTGTTATATATATATGGACATGTGGCTCATAGGCGTGTTTACGAATTTGTAAAGGAGTTCAGATTTTTTTTTGAGTTTTCATGAAGGTTTTCTCCCTCTTCTTGTTTAATAATATAAAAAAATGAATATCAAAATACTATTTTTATTTTTGTTTGTCTCTGACATGGCCACACAATATCTTAAACAAGAATTTAGTACAGATGAGGGGGAATTAGGAAAGGCTAGTCGAAAATTGAAACATAATCTGACTTCTGACGTCTGGTAGTTTAATTATAGTAATAATAGTAAGTAATATATCTCTTAAGGCATAATATTTTTTACAAATATATCCATGTAAAAATGACTAGAAGACAGGATTGTCATAAGGGATAGGGAAACTTCCTCTATACAGTTATATATTATAGGTAGAGAGGGGGCTTTTAGGTTTTTGGGCTTTTTGGCTTTAGGGCTAAGATTTCTCAAATTTTTTGTTAGCTACCGTAAAAATTGTTTGAGTTTTACATATATCTATATTCTTTACAAATGTTATATTGATATAACAATATTGATTTTTTTTTTGCTTAAATTGATCTTAAACATTTTAAACCTCCTGAAATTATATTAGATTTCCACTTATGCTTATGGCTATACAGTATACCTTATCAACTAGAAAATTACAATAAGATAACATACCTACACGATTACCACTGATTACATATTTTCAATGGCGGATTAATGTCATGAATGTCCCCGGACAACACTACAACAGAGGCCCAAACGAAACAAATACACTATACTGATTTTCATTATTTTTACTTTGATTATTATTTTTTGAAAGATAATAATCATTAATTATAAATACTAGTATTTATAATTTATGATAATAATATAACTGGTTTGATATAGAACCTAATGTTTTAATACTAAATATTAATATAATAACTAATCAGATAATATTCTACAACTTATATGGAAAATTGATAGATTAATTTCTATTGATTAATTATTTATAGTTTATACATATATTAAACAGAAATTGAAACAAGTGAACTTCCATTACAACACAAAACATTAAATACCTAATTAAAGGCTAAACAGTAAACACACATCACACAGTGAATTTTGATTGAAGGGGGGCCTAAATGGCTATTTATTCGCCCTAGTATATTGTATATACATTATACAATCAATGATGATACGGATATCTATACATCATACAAAATATGGTAGGTACCGCCGAACTAGAAAAAAAGACAATCATTATTGTCAAAGTATACATTTTTTTTATTATAACTCAAGGCAATTCGTTGCGTGTTCATTGCTCAGAATCTAAAGTTCAATAAATAGGTTATTTTTTATTTCTGAACTTAATATTGCTTAGAGTATAATAAATTAATAATGGATACATTTTAACAAATATTAAAATATAGATTATAAGTATAGGTATTAGACATAATCAGTCATTACTTATTAGTCAATATATTATATACAATAATAAATTCACTCATTACTTTAGAAAGTAAAATTAATAAAAATATATATATATATAATATAATATCATGAACACATAATTAACAAAGTCCAGTTCAACTATACAATTCAGTAGATATTGGATATCTAAAGATGATTTATAGAATACGTTACCAAAGATGTTTTTTATATAATGGAACATATAAAAAATAACTTGAATTTCAAAATATACTGTTATTGTTTTCCCTGCAATACGAGTAAATAAATAATGCCTACACACTTGTATTTTGATTCATAATTTGGGGTATATATTATAATATCGATGAGTTATGAGGTTAATTATCTGAGAATTAAAATTCATTAAGCTTAAACTTTTTGGGAATATCTAATAGTTTTTTTTATATTTTTTAAAGTTTAAAAAGGTAATATTTTCACTTTTGGTACAACAATAAAAATATGTTATCAACATAATAAGTACCTACTACAAAATTATCATACCCAAGGACATGATATTTAAGAATAAGGTCTAAAAGCTCATTTAGATATTTATATATTTATATATTTTGTAAAAAATGATTTAAAATTAAATATATACGTACCTAATATATTATTATTATTTATTTTAAATTACAGGTAAGCCCAAAACTAAATATATTACACCTATATATAAATATATAGAAAATATACAAGATTTAAAATTTAATTTAGACAATAAAATAACTTTATAATAAGAATTGTTACTAAATTGTAAAACATTACCTAATTAATAAAAATAATGAGCTTAATAATCATAGCTTATTAAGCTTATTTTGTAATTAATAAAAAAAAACTTATATTTATTATACAGTTATATGTTTAATTATACTCTTCTTTTTTTATGGATCACTTCACTTTGTATATTATAATATATAGTTTTTATATAATTATTCAATAACCTGTTACCATTGTTATAAGTACCTACCTTACACAAACAGTGCTTGAATTTTTTTTTTGGGGGGGGGGTCGTGGGAGGACGAAATACCTCTTCTTTTTTAAAAAAAATTTAGCGTACCCCTTCTAATATATCGAAATTCCCGTTGGTTATATTGAATTTAATAATTTCAAGGGATATAACTTTTTCTTAAGTCTCATGGTCCCCTTATTTTATTTTTCAAATTCAAGCACAGAACCTTATACATTCATTTGATTACTTAATATTTAATTATGGACAAATACTATTTATGTACCTACAACAAAGCTTATTATATCTAAAGCTAAAAGTATATAATATTATATATATATTTATATATTACGGCCACAGTACTAGTTATTGTGAATATTGCGTCAAAACTATAAATTCGATGCTCCAGGCGAATTACGTATTTGCGTCCAAGGTGTAAAAATGTTTAGGTATTATTTTTGTCAAACAATGCTGTATTTGTGTATATAAATATAGTATATTTTATTTATTATTCTGTAATTCGTACATGTTATTTGAGTATATGTTTATCGTGATGTAATTAATTTCTGTGCGTTTATGTACAACTATAGTTTATATTAAAATGGCCATAAATTAAAGAATATTTTTTTGAATTATTCAAATCTAGTTAAAGTCTATTTTCATATTGAGCGTTTGTTCTCTAATAAAATTTTCTTTAATAATTATTTTTCGATTTATTTCTTCCCATTAATTATTATTATTTTTTATACGTATCGGATTAAATATTCTTTAACACGTCAATAAATCTGTAAATATTTAAATGACTAGCGTAAAATAAATTATTTAATTTGGAATATCGTTAAGAAAAAACATTTTTGACATTCATAATAACTCAATATTATATATGCTATATTAGCACAGATTATATGAAAGATATTAGTATTTATATAAACGTAAAATCAATACGATATTCACGTATTCAGTATAATTATTACTACCGTCAAATTATAATGTGGACGTAATTTATTGAACTCCAAATCAAAATTTTTTTTAGATGCAATTCACCGAACGTCTGAATTTACTAATGGCTGATATTTATCTATACTCTATAATAATAAAAAGAAGAATTCTCATTAGGTTTTAAAATGTTAATCCAAGAAAAACGCAGAAAAAGATGTTTAATAATATTAAACCATCATATTAGCTTAAATTATAAGGAATAATAATTTTGTTGTATTGTAAATTTGTCTATTAATTCGTATATTAAAATTAGAAAAATGCTAACATTTAATAATACAAAATTCTAATCATCTTTTAATTATACTTTATTCTTATTGTAGGCTGTATGCCATAACCCCGTGAGTGCAAAATACAATATTAATCTCTAATTATTAGTAATACCTATACTGTTATGTAAAGTTGTATATTAAAAACAATTATTATAAATAAACTTAAATTATTTTCGGTTATAAAAAATAGTCAACTTTTATCTAAACAATATACCTACTGTTTCTTAATTCTCGGCTTGGTCAAAAATGTCGATATTTTAATCGATCTTTTTTAAATTTGACGAAGAAAGTAAAGGTATCATTTTGGATAATTTTCAGATACCTAGCTGATATATTAAAACTAAGTAATATACCATAACCTTATAACGTTCTTAAGAGGCCGCAAAAGTAGTCAAACCAAGTAACTAAAATATGTGTTCGTATTTCATCGGTAATGACTCAAATAATAGTCATAGGACGACAATTTTTTTTTGTTAAAGAGGAAAACATTATTAATGTTCAGTCAGTCCAGTCTTGCCAACAAATAATTTTAAATGCTTACTACTATACCTATACGTGTATTAGGCGAAATCCATACTTAAGTACATTCATTATTTAAAACCGTGATCCATACAATAAAGTTTGGCTTATTAAGTAAAATTTAGTGTGTTAGTGCTATTATGGATAAAAATTTTATTTTGGTAGAAAAGTGTACATTTTCTATGTTATTAAACGTGTAAGGGGGGTTTGAATCCCCTTAATCACCCTTCCTCTCGTAGTAAAGAGATAGAGAATTCTAAAAAGATAAGGTATGGTACTTGAAAACAGCAAAGACGTTACAAGTTGTATAATATAATACATAGACATAATATGTATAATATATTATAAGGACGGATTTATATGCCATAGACCACAGGTGTGGCGTCGTTTTTTTTAACAAAATAAAAAAAAGCAATAAAATTTGAACATTGAGGGTAGCTGTATCTTTCTTTGCACAGAGCGTCGCATCATAAATTTAATTTAAGTTAATTTAAAGCCTGTCATGCATAGACATAAGCAATGCTACAAGATTCACACTACACCGCGGTGTCGTTAATCGTTATTCAGAGTCGAAATTAATGTTACCAAAATACCAACGTATGGATCTTTGACTTCTTAAACTCGTTTATTATTAACCAAATAGATTAATTATATATTAAAATATATTTAATGTATATGTTAACCAGGTATTGAATTATAGGGGAAGGGTGCAGGGGGACTAAGTACCTAAACTAATTTTTCAGAAATTTTATTTGTACAGTGGTCTTCAGTTTTTCACGTCATATAATAGAGTAAAAAGGGATTGGGGGATTTTCATCTTCTTTTTTGTGGGTATCATGCAGTGATGGATTTAAATGGAGGATTTACCCTCCATTGATCTAATACTTCAGTTAATAAACTACTATATTTTTAGAAAAATATAGGCTTTTATTATTATTATGTATTTAATATTTTAATATTATTTTAAAAAACTTTGGGCCTCCCTCTCTCTGAAACAAAATCCTAGATACGTCACTCGTATCATGCACCCCTGCTGAATACAACACGATATGACACGATTCCAATCCGGTGTGGTTGCCGATGGAACCAGATTATAGGTAGAGTATGGATTTTTTTTTATTGCGTTTCTACACCTTCTTACTAAAATCATTGATTATAGAATAGTCTATTCTATAATTAATGCTAATTTCTAATATAATTTATCATTTTTTATAAATAAAAATACAAATTAATTTACTTATAATTTATATGTATTGGTAATTTTTTTTTAATATTTCACTTCGTAATGACAATTTGTTATTTCAATAAATCATTATATTCAATTTTGGTTGATATTGCTGCACGATTAATTTTCATTTTATTATTTTCAAACCAATATATTATATAGATTTTAGATTATGAGAAAAGCAAGGAATGTATCGATTTTAGAATGAGGTTTTTTTATGCCTTCAGAAGACACATTTTGGGTAGAAATAATGATCTGATTAACACAAGCAAGGTATAATTTCGGTTGAAAATTGCATCAACTTGATACTTTATATTTAGTTCAGTTTTCGAATTTCTTAAAATGTTTCCTTCAGAGAAGAAAAACTACCAAAAAAATGACGGAAAAACGGCAAAGTTCACCGAAATCGTAATTTTGACGAAATTAATTTTAGATTTTCTTGATAACTAAATTTTTTTAGTATTCTTATAGGTAGGGTTAGACACACGTCATGGGTTACACACGTGGTATACTTTTGGAATAGATTATCAGTATAATATTTTGAGTTTCACTCAGAATTGTGTTTTCGAATGCAATATCTTATATCACTAATTAATTATAATAAATCACTAATTTCTCCGAGGACTGAAGAGACGAAGGAGGAATGTCCAAAGTCGATCTTCCCGTTTTTTACAGTTCACTTTTGTTATAAATTTTAATAAAATATTAATTTAATTCAAAACAAAATGTGTTGTTTAGACTGGAGGCCCACCGGGAAAATCCCGAATTTCCGATATGCTTATCCGCTCCTATCCCATAGACATAATATTATACATAAATTAATGGATGAAATTTTAGTATTTTCGTAAAAATCGTATTTTACCATTGCATGTATTGATTTTTCATTTTTTAAGAATACAATATTCTTATCTTCGATGTTTTTTTAATATCAAGTTTTATTGATCATACTTTTATTTAGATTCAAAACGATAAAGTAATCATATTTTTCAGTGGTTTAACATCACTGTTAATATGTATATGAACACAACGTATTTACTTGGACCAATCAAATGATCTTCCCAACTCATAGTTCTTTCTCTTTTGTATTGTAGCATAAGTTGACTCTTCTTATAGTCTACAGTTCTCAAGTGCGGATATAAGGAGGGGGGGCATAGGAACGATGCCCCCCAAATCCAAAAAAAAAAAATGTTAACCTTATTTTAAATTATAATTTTTATTGGAGTTTAATAAAATAAGAAATACCTTTCAATAATCCTAACCATTATCAAGAAATTAAAAAGTATCGGTCTTGATTTAAAAAAATGTGTGGGTGTAGGAACTGATGGATGTAGCGTAATGGTATCAGAACTTTGTGGAGCTGTTAGTGAAATTATTAAAGTAGCACCTAACGCACCCAAATGCTCTTGTTATAATCACTCATTTAATAATTCTTTATCACAATCTTCATGCGTAAAAAGTATAAGAAATCTAATTGGAGTAATAAAGAAGTTTTATCATTTTTTTCTTCGTTAACTAAAAGAACGTTTGTTTTAAAGAAATATGTTGGACATCAAATAATTGGTTTATGCGAAACAAGATGGGTTGAGAGGCATGAAGATGTAATGAGTTTTATGTCAGATTTGCCTAACATTATGGATGTGTTGTTAGAATAACATTATGGAAAGACTTAATTACTTATGGAAAAGCTAAATCTCTAGCAACAGTGTTATGTGACAGTGAAATTATCATTTCTCTTTCGTAGTCTTTCTCATATGCTTAGTTATATACTTCTACTCAGTAAATGTTTTCAAAAAAAGAATCTTGATTTACATGAAGCAGCTAATATAATGAAAGACACACTAAATATTTTATCAGAATGTCGAGAAAATGTTTCTACCTACTTTATAGAAATTTATAAAAAAGTGTAAACATTAAGCTACAAAATAAAATGTCCATTTAAGCATTCCAAGAAAATGTTTAAGACAAATACATCGTGAAAATTATGCAACTAATAATATTGAAGAATATTACAAATTAGCTATATTCCATTATTAGATACCTAATGTTATTAATTTATTAATGATTTAGAATCACCTTTTTCGTAAAAAAACACTTAAATGCTTTAATCTGTTTTATATACTACCGGGCACGTTTTTAAATGAAAATACAACTTCATATTTATTAAATAAATCAGAAGAAAATATTATCAAAGAAATAGCAGACAGATTTTCAAACATTTCTTTCAAATGATAAAGACATGATTTTTTTTTTATTACATTGTGAGTTTAGATTATGGAAACTAAAATGGAATCGTATAAAACTTGAAGGCTTTTCGGTAACTTCCACGTGTGTTATGGAAATTTTTGCAAAATGTGACGAAGAAATATTTCCGTTAATTAATCGCCTTTTGACAGTTTTAATGACTCTGCCAATAAGCAATGCAAGTGCTGAGAAACATTTTCTACATTACGAAGACTCAAAACATGGATGCGATCAACCATGTCGGAGACCAGGTTAACCGGACTTGCTCTTTTTAATATTCATCAAAATATTAATGTAGATGTCATTAAAGTGATTGACAGGTTTTCAAAATCTAAAAGAAAATTAGAATTTTCTTTATAATTTTAAATTTGTATTAATAAAAAATATATATATACAGTGGCGCACACTCAAAAATAAATAGGGGTAGCATATTGAATGGAAAAATACCACCCACCCACCAAACCATATTCATAAACAGACCCGCGGGGGCTTTGCCACCCACCAACCAAAATATCAGGGGTAGCAGTTGCTACCCTTGAACCCTCCAGTGTGCGCCACTGTATATATATAATACTTTTACAATGTTAGCTAAAATAATACGCATCAAGTAAAAATAGTGTATACTATTTTTTTTATTGTCTAGCATTTTTAAATTATTTAAATTGTTTGTGAATATTCATATTAATTCAACCTAAGCTACTCAACTATTATTCCTATTGATAAATATTTTAGATGTCTGATTAAATTAAGAGTATCATATTCAATGTATAGAATTTTTAAAATGTTTAATTGAAAATTTAAAAATTAAATTTATTTACAGTACCCAACTGTGAAATAATATGAATCGTACTAACTATATGAATTATCCCCCTCCCCCCCATAATAAATACCTTGGATCCGTGCCTGACAGTTCTACACGTAGTCCATTTTTTATAATTATAATAGGTCTATCGTCTATGAATATTGACCATAATAACGTAATATGAAAAAAACAACAAATAAATAATACATTATATTGTAAAAACTTTAAAGCGAAAGTTACAATGTCGTCATGTTGTGAATCGGGTTTTCTAAGTCTGATTACAATATAATATATAATATATTTGTGTTGAATTGAGTAATAAACACAATTAAAAAATAAATATAATATTGTATATTTTATTTATAACAATGTCGTAAATGTTTGTACAAAATGGGCAGAGTAACAACATCTACAATACGTTTCACGAAACTAGCGACTCCGCAGTAGCGCTCCCGGTGGCCATTTTCCGTGTGCCGCAGTTTCTCAAACATGCACACAAATACACAATACGTGATAAATTGAAATACAATACACAGTGTAAATAAAAATATTTATTTTATTTGTTGTATAATATATTTTATTATATATTATATTATTTAATATAACATACTTATATATACATTTTATTAAATATTTTAACATACAATATATACATTTTATTTTAGTATTTTAACATTACAACATTACTGCAATATTATGATAACACGGGCCCGCACAATTAAATTAAAACAAACGCAACCAATATTGTCAATAGATACAATTAACAATTAACAAACAGATAAGAATTGTGATAATAAATACACATTCACTCAAATCGTAGTTATAACACTGAATATAAAGTCGTCGATAAACGATCGTGATAACACAATCAAAGTAAACATACAAACAAATTAATAATGTGGCTGTTATCGTTATCAAGAGCAATAGTGTGCAAACCATGTACATTGTGCTTATAAGATATATGGACGTGTATGCAGTTACATTTAGTGGTTGGTAAAATTTAAAAAAAACATTCCAGTGGAGACAACTGGTCAACAGCAGTTCGATGCAGATCACCACGTCATTTTTAAATTGCCGCGCTTTTTTAGACACAAGTTTATGAAACCCTAACGAAAATTTGCCACCGGTAGCGCCACTGCGGAGTCGCTAGTTTCGTGAAACGCACTGTAGTACCAAATCTCAACTGATTTTATATTGATATAAATTACTCTTAAATAGTAAAAAAATATAATTACCTTGAGATACTAAATATTATGACTATAATAATTAAGATTATATTTATAAATGTTGTTATACAAATAAATGATTCCATTAAGTATAATATTTAGCATTGATTATGAATTTGATATTATTAAAAATTAAAGGTTACAATAATATCTTAAATAACAAATTTAATCATATTGTTTTTGTAGTGGCTTATTATACTAAGTATGCAACATAATAAAATGTCATGGTAATATTATAAATAAAAATTAAATACAAAGGTTCACGACAGTCATTATAAAAGGTTGCGCGAATGGCAAAGTCATAGAAAAGTAAATACTAAAGGCAAAGTAAACATAGTAGAGTATGATAAGTAAATTTAAAGTAAATTAATTAAATTAATATCTATTTATATCTATTTCATATTTGTATAAATATAAGTAGCATCGATAAGTATAATACAAGTAGGATGGTAAGTAGGATGATTGGCGTCATTGATCAAAATTGTAATGACGCGTAGTGGCAGCACTGTGTGATCATCATGAATCAGATGTATTGTAGTGTTAGCAGTTGGCAGCAATACCTACAACAATGCAATGTCTTTGAACTACGCGTTTTATCCATGATTTCTACCAGTCGGATTGTAATAAAATATTCTATAGTGCTTATACATGATAACACTAACATTAAAGGTTAGTAGTATAAAGGTATGTCTGGCGGCTACATAATAACATGACCCTCAAACCGCTCACTGTGTTTGTCATACGGTTGGAAAAGTAACATAAATGTGAAGTACCAAATTACTGATTAGTGACGTCAACGTCTCGCCGTGATTTGTCTTTTTCTATGGCAATGACGAACGTTGTATCTCTGATACTATCGTCTATTAGACCATTTGAATTTGGTAATTTTAATTACTTTTATTAACACATTCCTACAGACCGAGTACAGCGCTTTCCATTTTTTAATAACTCGTCATCTGTGCAAATGGGAATGTGTTATGTAGTGACTAGTGACTAAGTGTATCGATGTTTGATAATAGATTAATACCTAGGTAAAGTTAATAGTTATTGTATTATTTTATATTATGTATTATTATTTAATATTTAGCTTTTAAGTTTTAACAGCTTGGACTTTCGTTGTAAAATGTAAATGTAATATTTTATTTGATTATTCATTGTTGACAACTTAATTTAATACATAACAGTTTTTTTTTTTACTACACCTATGTAAGGTTTCTCGTTTTAACGATGATTTGATTGTATCTTCCGTTTTCGTCTCTTTAATTTTCTGTAGTGAATATTATCTTTTTACTTTTAATATCAACCAGTAGTAATTACGATTTTATGGTGTAAAGTGTACATAAGTAACAATAACACGTTTTTTAAAATATTTGTTAAGCTGCTGCAATGTACTAGGTAAGTAACATTTTCACAATCAATTTTTTTTTTCTATATGATAGTTGTAATTTTACTTTTTTAGTGTTTAACTCCAATTATACTGGTTTTATAATATTGCCAGTATTACAAAATATACTGGTGTATTATAAAACATATTTCTATGTTAAAGTGATCGCATATACAGAATTTATACTTATATTATTATATAGTGGTAAGTGACATCTTAATTCTAAAGTTACATATTATGTATTTAAATAGAATATAGCCAAATATATAGATTACTGTATTTAAGCTTCCAGAAATTCGTGACTTTTCAAATGTTCTCGGTGTGATAAAAACAATTTTATATCTTCAATCTTTGTTTAAAACTTTGTTTTTCATTACATTTAAATTATTTTTAAAATATATCTTAAGTTTTTGACATAAAAATGTTAGTCACTATCATACATGGCTAGATCAAAACAAAAACATCTGCATTATAAAGTGATATTTTTTCTTTTTGATTATTTTGTGATCAAACTACTAATAATAGTAATAATCTCTTATGTAATAATACATTTTTTGGTTTTATATTAGTAGATAAGAAAATAACAAATAGTTATTGGTTTTATAAACAATATACACATTTATAACATAATATAATAAAAGTAGGTTATATATTTATTATAAAATTTAAGCAATATATATTTATATGTTAAAGTTAATATTTAAAAAAATAACATATTTTATATACCATTTTTAAGCTGGATTCCCACAGTTGGTATTTAAAAAATTGTTGTTTATCATAGATACTTATCTTATAGGGAAACAATTTACTTGTATGAAAATATATTATTAATTAATTATTATTATATAATTATTATTTATTATATATT
>CM023357.1:19006105-19050208 GCA_013282895.1 Eriosoma lanigerum
CCAGCTTAAGACTCATAATTTGATTATAGTATATTTTATGTATAGTTACTATAGTCTATAATTATTATATGCTTAGGTAAAAAGAAATGCAAAACATGATTAGCGAGTCACTTAATGCACATTGTCACGGTGTTAAGTTTGAAATAAAAAAAACAATTGGTAGATATTTGGAAATTCCAGTCTTAAACAAACATACTATTATTTTACATAAAAATAGGTTATAATTTTATTAATCCATGCATTCATAAATATTGTAATAAAAAATTAATAAAATTACTTGTATTTTGTTGTTTGTGGTTTGGGAAATCAATATTTTTGATTCATAGAACTTCACCAGCAGTTCCCATATGGGATACGTGAGATGGGGTACGCGAACAAAAATAATAGCAGTAAAAGTAATAACAGAAATTTGTTGAATATTATGTTTTATTTAAAACAATTGGATTCCAAATCCTTCTGATGAAGAATTCTTTAAAAAAGCTACATCTTTATCAATTGTAGAAAAAAAGAAATTGATAGAACTTTCATGTAAAACAACTTTAAAAAGTGAGTTTAAAAAAACACAACTTATACATTTTTGGTTAGATATTAGAAACAAATATGAGCGACTCTCTAACAGCTCTCTGAGCTGACCAAGAGAGCGTCTTCTTTTTATATTTTTATTAAAAACAAGTATAGAAATAAACTGAATACAGCTCCAGATTTACGATATATATTACAGACTTATTTACATCATTTGAACCTGATTTTAAAAACTGTGTAATTCGAAATAAAATCAAGAATCTCACTAACTTTTTTAATTTATTGAATACCTAAGTAAAATAATTCATTTCTTTTTTGTGTGTCTTATTACAAAATATAAAAATATATACATTATTAAATGATTAAATTATGTTATATTATTGTTATTTTTTATTTGAAAATTTTAAGAGTAATTATGTTAAAAAAGTTTGAAAGTTATAAAAATATATAAAAAGGGATACAATTAAGCAAAATATTTAGTTTAGGGGCGTGGAAAAATAAGCTTGATAACTGCTGAACAACATAATATTTTATAATGTGCTTGTATACAAAATTTGCATATAATTAATTTTTTGAATATTGCCTAATAATTATTGTTTTTAATCAAGTATAAAAGTAGTATAATATCTATATCAATTACTAATTAATTTATATTTGTTGATATTTTTTTCTTAAATTGTATGATGTTTACATGTTTTACAAACATTATAATTTATCAATCATATTTACAAATTAAAGGAATATTATTTTAAAAAAACAACTAAATATGATGTATTAAACTTATCAAACAACCTAATAAGTATTATTTTTGTAATAGATTAAATACCAAAATTACAAATAATGAAAGAAATTTAAATTCTATTAATTAAAAAGCAAATTTATTTTATATTTATGTATGTTTTATTCAAGATAAAATTTTACAATTCAATATGGCACTAAACGTAAAAAATGAATCATTTGAAGAATCTTCCAATATTGTGGATGTGTCATCGGATGATGAAGATATGGTATCACCCAAAATAGATATCCCTATAATCAAACATCCTGAACGTCCAGGAACACCAGATACACACTGTTCCATATGTCTTGAAGAGTTGAATAATAAATGTTATTCAGATTCATGTTGGCATATGTTTTGTTTTGAATGTTTGAAACGGTGGTCAACTGTAAGTTTTTATATTTTTAATTTGTGTATAATTCCAATCTACAATATGTATTTTATTAAATTATTAAATATATTTTCAAGCAAATTATGCAATGAAGCTTGAAAACAAATTTTTTTAGTATTTAAAGAATAATGTAGAATTTTTATTTTGAACATATGCTTTCATTTCTAACTCTGAAAATAATTAATTATTATCTTACTAGCAGTTAATTACTTACAAAAATAGTTTAATAATAAATATATTTAATTAATTATTTTTTTAGATCGAATCATCCTGTCCATTATGTAAGAAATCTTTCAAAATGATTCATCATTCATTTACTATTCAGGGATTGCATGAGACGTATGAAGTTCCTTTACAAGAAAGAGATATTATATCGTAAGAATAATTTTATTTAACATATTCAAATATTATTAACTACTATTTGTTTCTCTAGACCAAGGATATTCTTACGGCCATTTGGTGAAATATCTGATGTAAACAGGTGAGGCACTACAGCATATATAGAACTATAGCTAGACTAATCATGTTCTAAATCTGTTATAATTATTTTATCTTTTAATAAATAACAGTAATTGTTGTTTTTGTTTGGTAAAATTTTTTATTTTATTTGCTAAAAAATAGGTTATTAAATAAGAATGTTGTTAATATAAACTACTGTAATTTATTGATATACTTATATAATGTTGATGTATGTACTTTGTATTTATTTACTATATATAAAAAAACAATTATAATTTTTTCCAGACTATTCAGGATGAATTTATTTTTGGATATTGTACGCAGAAATGAAAGATTATTAAATGATATGAATCATTTAGGAAACATGGATCATAATCATAATGCAAGTCTTCGCGATTCACGAATAATAGAGGGTCTTAACATTATAAATAGTCCAAGAAGCTTTGAAATTCAAAACAATTATTTAGGCCATCGTGAGACAGTTTTTGGTATAATTATATTAATATTTATTTTATTATTATTATTTTTAATTAAAATTTTATTTCAGTGTCAGTAATGCGAACAAGAGTATATATTGAAAATGTTTGGGCTGACCCATTACCTGATTTAAGTGGCCGTTTTAGGGATTGTACCTCTGCTTTTTTTAGGTAATTTAAAGAACTAAATTAATTAATTTTTAAATAATTCATTATTTTAATATTTTCTTACTTATTATATATAATATAATTACTATTTATAATTAATTTTTAAAAAAAATAATCATTTTTACTTCAAATACTGCAGAATATAAATGGAGCATAAAAAAGGTTATCTTATCTTGTTTTTTCTCACTAATAATTTGGTACTTAATATTATATTAATATCTGTTAGGTTAGGTTAGAAAATGTTAGATTTAATTATTTTGTAGAAAATCTAGGGAAAGACTTTCATTTAGTTCAAATATCTTTTAGTGTACTGAATATAATAATTTTACATTTTATTCTTTTTTTTTTGATTTTTAATATCTAAAGTAACTATTTTTCTAAATAATTACTATCACATATACAAATAGTTTTTTGTACATTTTTTAAATCTTCATTTATTTGAGTTTATAATTTTTTTGTTAAATTCAAATAAAACATTTTTTCGCTTGATTTGTAATAAATGCTTCACATTATGCTGACCTCATGAATATTTTAATTTATTTAAAATAGAAAAACTATCAGTTACTTGCAAAGAAAATCAATTTATAAGTTCAATTTAACATATGTTTTTAAATATAAGTTTTAACTATGTAAAATATTTATAAAATAAAATTAGTAATATTTTGAAGATGAATCTGTCTTGGAAGTTAATGGGATATTCTTTCAACAATTATAAGACTTTAAATACCTTGGTTTCAATATAAATAATAGTAACTTTATGCATAATGAAATTAAACTGTCTAAAAGCGGGAAATGAATGTTATTTTGCTATGGCACATCTGTTTAAGTCAAAATTATTGTCTAAGAAAATTAAGGAGAAACTATATATACTATACTCAGACCCGCTGTGGCATATGCTTGTACCTGGGCTACAACAGCAGGAGATGAAAATAGGCTAAATATCTTTGAAAGAAAGGTGTTAAGGAAAATGTATGGTCCCGTCTATAACCATGATACTTAAGTGTGGAAGAGAAGATCAAATGAACAGGTACAACAATTATATGGAAAAGGAAGTATTGTACAATTTGTTAAAGGTGAAAGACTGGAATGGCAGATCATGTCTGGAGAGCTGATAACAGTATTGTCAAGATATTACTTATGTATAATTTGAACAAGAAAAGACCACAGCAACGGTGGTTAGATGTAGTCAAAAAAAACCTGCAGGAGTTGAGACCAGATTGGAATGGCGACCTAAATCATGCATATAATAGAGAGGAGTGGAAAAATTTAGTATTGGTAGCAAAGGACCTAAATGGTCTATAATGCTAAAAAAAAAAAAAAAAAAATTAGTAATAACTCTATCAAATATTACGTAGGACTGTCAGGTATTAATTTCTATATTGCTATATTATTTAATCTTGCTATGTAGTGTTCTAAATTTGATTACTACATTTATTTAAATTTAAAAACAGCAACTTTTTTGCTTAATCGGAAAACAGATGTCTGATTTTTAGTATTTTAAATACAAAATACACACGTTCAATGAATTTATCAGTCATGATGATATATTGATAGTTATCGGTTTTGTGTTGAAGTAAACATGACTGGTTAGGGTTAAGCAAGTTAAGCAGTCATGAAATATGCAGAGAAGAAATAATATTCTCATCCAGCTCACAACTCCGCTTTAAATACATTTATAAACATTAGTATTCATTATTTTCAAATTTTCACATACATTATCTTCTATTGTTTTTCTTAAGTAAATTTACCGGTAATTAATGTAGTAAGTTATTCATGTACTATAACTATTTTATCTAATATTACAAATACAAACAACACACTGATCATGTATATTTGTATGCATAATATTGATCAGTAAAAAAAAACTTTTCTAAACTTGTTTTATACTTAATACACTTTGAAACTATGGGCACGTATAATATTACTGTTCTTTTTTAAATAAATATTTCTAAATTTCTTCTGCTTTTACTTATTACTACATAATAAAGTTTTAGAATTCAATTTTTCGGAAAATAAAGTCAAGTACTCTTTTAATTTTATAATACAATTCATTATTGCTCATTTATTTTTTACTTTTAATTGCCTTTGACATACTATTTTTCTGTAGATTAAGTGTATTATAATTAATTTGTTTTAAAGTAAGTACAATTTTTGTGCTATCAGAAATGACTTGCTCATCTAAGATTTTGAAAAAAAAAAATTCTTAAATTATACCTAACGAAACTTAATTGTCATCTATATCATAACAAATGCAAGAGAAACTGAACAAAAAAACTTCTGTGGTCTTACAATTTTGTGATAAGAAAGCGCAATGTATATGCACACTAATCCACCAAGATTGTCGTTTAACATTTTGAATAGTTGTTGAAGAACCAAGTATTAACCGCAAAATCGTTGAGCATATTTTAACCTGTGATTTTAATATGACATAGCAATGCAAAAAATGGGCCCGAAAAACTTTCGGAAGATTAAGAACACCATTGAATGTCAGTGGCAGGAGATTGTTTATGGTGTATAAAACGTTTCTACATATTTCTATGGGTGCGAGAGCTGGTTTTTCCATATAACCACGAAATGTAGCGCCAAAGTCAACGATGACTGTCTCCAAACGTCTGTTAAGTGCATGCATATATTGATAGTTTTTAGAGCTTAAACTTTCAGGCCCTAATTTTAACCAATTACGTTCATGTCGATAATAAACAAACTAAGTGGCTATTAACACATCAGCAAGAATTGTAATTGAGCAAAGTCAATACTAATAATAGTAAATATATTTTAGATAATTGTAATTTACAATATTGTATTCAATGTTATATTTAAACATTCATTTGCCAATATTTATTTAATTATAGATTTTAAACTAAGATAATAATAATATATTGTTTTCACATACTTACGATATTATGTTACTTTAATATGTATTAAATTACCAGGCTAGTGGCTACTAATATGGTAAACACTATGGTAAAATAAATCAATTCTTTATTTTGCTCGGAATTTAGTATATTTCTTTTAAATATAAATCATTTTTTTAATGCCATTATTTATCAATATGTTTTAAACTTAATAAAAATACCATATCAATGTTATTTTTCATTCTATAATAATATTATTAAAGTGTTATACAATATTATTGTATTTGAAAAATGAATTCAATTTTGAATAATTAATTATTATTATAATAATTTTTTTTTATAACAAATTAAAAAATGGAGATTCAGTTTTCTGTACATAGATGGGTAGATTAATTATGTCATATTATTATGTCATATTTGAAACCTTTTTTAAACATTTGAAAATGTATTGTTTGATAATATGTTTTAATATTACCACTAAATACTTTTTCAGAGAAAATCCAGCGCAAACCCATAGACTCCAAAGATTTATTATAAGAGATGTTGCTGCTATAAGATCAGTTGACACAGATCTTATTGACATAGCTACACCTGAAGGAATTATAACAAATTTGATTTTACAATCAATTTTAAACTTTGATATAAGAGATGCAAACATGGCTACCATATTAGTTCCTTATCTCGGAGAACATACAACTCACTTTTGCCACGAATTATATAATTTCGCTAATAGTCCATATGACATGGTTGGCTATGATCGTAATGTGCGCTATTCTGTTCGACATAATGGTTATACACCATATTATCAATCCGAAATAAATGTAAACATTTGTTAAATATTGGCATAATAAAAATTGGTATTTTTATCATATTGTATATGCATTTATTTTCAGGCAGCATCTACATTTGGACCAACACCAGTTTCTATAGACCTAGACCTAGTTCCTGAACCATTAAATCAGAATGAAACAATTGTTTTGGATTCTGATGATGAACTTGAGGAAATTCTGCCCACATATGAAGGAGAAACAATTGTACTTAGTTCTTCTAGTGATATTGATTCAGAAGTCGAAATTATTAATGCTAGTATCGTTACTCATACTATTGAAGATTCTGATTCGTCTAGAGATCAGCCATCTACATCAACTGGAATTCGTGATTCCCAGGATCGACCAAATAATAGGTAAGGAAATGATTACTATTTAATCAATAATATAATTTTATTGTATTTGGCTTAAATAGGTATAATTTGCGGAGACGAAGACCTGCAACCCCTCTACCTAGTTTGCCTGATTTTCATATAAATAATCATGCACATAATGGACTATCATATCAATCTACTAGGCGAGGGGGAAGAATTATTGTGGATTCTTCAACGGATGATGAAGATACAATAATCAGTTCACAACCTGTTCACACAAAAAATGTTGTTTGTGGTAGAAGAAAAAGAAAAATCAAGAAAAATAAAATGAGGAAAAAGAAAAGACAAACATTGGATGAATCTCAACCAGAAACACATTTTGGACTGAGAAATCGTTCATATTCAGAATCTTCCACTTCCTCAAGTGATATTGACACAACAAGATCAAACAATAACAATTATGTATCTATCCATACTAATGTAGCCTAAAAGTAATCTTTATTTTTTGTTTATATTAATATTGTAAACATTGTTCAAACTTTATAGCAAGTATTTTGATACCTATAATCTTAACATGTAAATAATTTTAAAAAATGTATATTAATGGCATACAAGCATAACAGTGATAAAATTATTATTAAATGTATTTAATATAACTATTATAAAATATATGTACATTTTATAATTGTATCCATTCATTTTAGAAATTAAAATTGTCAGTGGACCAGACAATTAAAAGTAATTTTTTTTATGCTTAAAAATAAAACATGTAAAATAAAAAGCATTGATATTTAAAAAATATGATTGGTATAGAAATATACCATAAAATTCCCTTCCTGTAAAAAATTTAGTTTTGAAATTTAACTGCATGATAAAATTAGTGAAATTGTGTGTTAAATTATTTTTTTTTGTGTATGAAAACACTTTTGGGTAGAATTAATGGTCCGATTACCACAAATAGGGTATACTTTCAGTAGCAAATTGCATCTAGATCAGGGGTTTCGGAACCTTTTTTTATAAATGAGCCATTTTTTCAAAAAGTTATATGATTTTCAAAAACTTGCAATTAAGATAAAAAAATATGCCATAGTACAACATAGTACAAAAGAATAACAATTTACCAGTTTATGGTCATTATAGATAAAATATTTTATTTTTAGAATAAAATTTTACAGGAATATAATATATCGATTTTTAATTTATATTTTATGTGTTTTGATATAGATGCATACTACAAAGAGCCGCAGATAGTATGCTATTGAGCCGAAAGTTCCCAACCATTAGTCTAGATAGTACTTATTTAGCTCATTTCTTGAATTTCTTAAAAGATTTTCCTTGTGAGAAGAAAAACTACAAAAAAAATGACGGAAAATCAGCATAACTACGGATTCTGTTATTTAAAAAATTTTTATTTCATGATAACTAATTGAGTTTTGAGTGTAGGGAATTGAATTTTTTTTTGAGTACTCACATGTGTTCTACAATAGAAAAAACGAAATTGGAAATGATTAGTTGATTTTCTAACTAAGTATAGAGCTTTGACATTTTTTCCAAAAATATTTAATAATTCCTATAATTTTGGGTTTATTGGTTTGAAAATTTATTCGAATTCTAATCATATACTATTTAATTTTTTTACAAAGTATTTTGAAAATTCGTTACTGAAAATTTTTTTTTATAAGCATTTAAATTTTAAATAAAAAATTTTAAAAATGGCGGAAAATCAACAAAATTAGGGTTTCTGTAATTTATTTATTTTCCTATTTCGTGTTAACTAATTGAGTTTTGATCGTAGGGACTTGAAATTTGTTTCGACTATTCACATAGGTGTCCTACATAAGAGACAAAAATTTGGAAACGATTAGTTAATTTTCTGATTAAGTATAAGCCTTTGAAATTAATCCATAATATTAAGTATTACTTCATTGTTTTATTATATTACCTATCTAAATAAGATTATATTATAAACTGACAATTGCGAAAATTTCACATGAACATGTACGTACCTAACTAGGATAAAATGTTTGGGAGGGCTCATATTAATAAAATATCTAAACCATTCTCTTGTCATTGATTTAAGAATCTGAAAAAAGGTTACGTTAGATTATGTTAAACAAAGGTAAATCATTGAAAACATAGCGCATGTAAAATCCTGGAAAATAATACCACGGACCGTAGGATTCCGGAATATAAATATTCTAATCGTAATATTGCGGTTATAGATAACCGGAAAGTAAAAATTCGGAAAATATTTTTCCAGAACGTTTAATACCATAATGTCCCGGACCATAGAAATATGAAAAGTAGGTAAATAATTATTATGGAAAAAAAAATTAAAGAAATATACCGCGTGCCGCATGTGTGGAAGTTATTTTCGTTTAAATTTATATACCTGTGTTATAGTTAATTTATAGTAATTGTATTTATTTAAGGTAGTAAATTTGATAACATATCTGACTGCAGTAATACTTTTGGCTACTAAAGAGACGTTAGTGTCGTTTATTAAAGTCCGGTTTTCTACGATCCGGGACAAATACGTTCCAAGCATTTATACATTCCGGGATATTACGGTCCGAGTGTTTATGGTTTTGGTTTTTCTGGATTTCTTCATTCCTTGAAAATATGTTTAAAATACATGAGATTTCGGAATTATACGATCCGTAACATTACAGTCCGCAAAAAAGTTTTTCCGGGATTCTACGGTCCGTGCTATTATTTTCCATAACTTTACGGCCTCCCGGCTCTAAAATTTAGCAATCATAAAGTGATGATTTTTAAGAAACAAAAACCAATTGGTTACTACTATTAATAGTACAATAGTTATTTAACTATCAAATATATCATACAATACATTGTTATATGAGTGAAAGAATAATTTATTTTAACATTATAATAAAATATAAACTGTCAAGATTAAGAGAGAGCCGCAGCAAGGGGGATGCAAAATGTACCTGTGCTCCAAGCGCGCAACAATTCAAGGGTCGCAAATTAAACTGAAAACTTATAACACAAATATCATTTTAAATTTTTTTTATTTAATGAGTTATTAATCTAAATAAAATTACTAAACAACGATCATTTATTTATTTATTTTATAGTTTATAATTTTTTTTTAGTATTAATCCTAATTTAAAGTTCAAAGGGGGCGAATTTTAAAGTTTTGCTCTTGCGCAATATTTGGTTATTACGGCTCTGCTCCTAAATTTGTTACGTTAATTTGTTACGGTTTCGATTTTGTAACGGTTACAACCGGTAAACAAAACTGATTTTAAAATTCAAACCCTGCTTACAACATAATATTTATATATTTTGTGAAAATGAGTTATACATTATCATGCTGTAATTTGTATTGTTATAGAGTTACTGTTCTTTTGCCGATTTAATCTACCAATATAACTATATGGTGTATAGATTTATTATTAATACATAGGTAATGTACAGGGCCGTAGCAAAAGGTAACAGCGCCTCTGGCAATCTTGTATAATAGATTACGAATTAAAATTAAAACTCATTGATTATTATGGCTATATGTGTTGTAATATTATTAAAACAATGCTTTGTATCTTAAACTTTCTATGTGCGTAAATATAGTAATGACAATTTTTATTTGTATTTCTAAATATCATTAAATTTGCGCCTTTCGCAATACCTGACGAAAGCCCTCTTGCCAGCGCCTAGCTACGGCTCTGGTAATGCAATATCTGATTTAAGTAAGTAAATATTGTAATTAAATATTACACAAAAAAATGAATGAGAAAAGGTTAAGTATAGTAAATAGTTAAATAAAGCTTCTCTTGTCATTAGTTTAAAAATTGGATGAAAGGTTAGGTTATTAAACAAAGAGAAAACACTGAAAACATCATAATAATAATGATTATAATAAATAATTTTCTTACAAAAAACTGAAAGAACTGACAACAATTTTAGGTTCTTTTTTAAAATGTTTACATTTATGATTATGTTACTGGAAGACATGAGTTATACATATATATATATATATATATATATATGCATTTGCATATTTTATGCTTACAAATATCGTAGACGTTCGTACAATATATCATGATGAACAATTCCACGTTTAGTTAATTAAAACATTAATTTTTATATTAAATATAAGATTTATATAATATTATAATAGTAGTTATTTTTAAATTATTCTAAATAAAGCCTAAAAATTAAACATGCTTAATGCTTATAAAAAACAACGAGAGTCTTATAATACACCTAACAGAAAAGTTATAAAAACAATTTTTGCAATTGTTTAAATAACAATATAATATTATGTTATTCAAAATTTTATTTACATAGGTACTTAATTAAGTTATTATAAACATATTAAAATTGATTTAGATTAAATAAAAAAAATTTACAGTTTTTTTTTCTTTTTAAAGGACAGGATATAAAATAATTTATCAAACTTAATGTTTCCTAGTAATTAATATACCTAGTTCATAAATTAGGTCATTACAATGAACTATTTCATTAATTTAAATTTTAGTCAAAAATATTCTACTCGACAAACTTATAGGTATGGAAACGATGTTTTTTTTTAAATATTTAATACAATAAACAATATTATACAATTTAATTTAAAGATAGGAAGGTATTATAATAGGTACTATTAAATATAATTTTTTACTCAAATTTGAAACGAAAAACATTTTGCAACATTTTGTATTCGATAATTGTAATCATCTAAATATCTGTTTTAATTGGTGACTTTCAAAGACAAATATGTTAACATACGTTAACATTAACGTTAACAGTAACTTTATAGTTAATATACGCAGTGTTTCTTATGGCTTAATATTAAGATATAGAAAAAAATCAAACTTTGTATTGATGATTTTCGTATAAAATAGTATTAATAGTTTGTAAATTTACCAAAAAGATTTTGATAAAATAAAACATGTACGGAAACATATTGGTTTAACTTTATATTATCTAGATAATTAAAAATATCTTTACGAATGAATTATTTAAATGATCAATGTTAAGCGTCTTTAAAATAAAAGTAATTTTTTTTACAAATATTATATTTTCTTAATGTTAATTAATAAGTAATACCTACTTATATTGTCTGAAACGAATTTTAACAAATAAGTACCTAATTATAAATTCACTTGACAACAACCCTAATAAAAATGAGATTACTAAAATGGTTCGAGCACATATAGTAAGGATTTTATTCATAATTATTGTAAATTTTTTCTCATTCCTCCGCGAAATTAATTTTAATTGTTTAGTTTAGGTAGATATAGTTATTCATAAATTTATTATTATAAAAGTTAGTCATTTAAATAGTAGGTACATATTGTTTCGTATTTAAGTTTATTTTTAAATTATTCTTTTTGAAGTTGGTTGCTTGAGTTCATCAAAATACATTTTATAAAAATCGAAATTACTTATGGGTCACTGCTTCTAGATAAAAATCTAAGATTACAATACATGTTTATTGAAATGTATAATCCGCTATGCGGAGTAATTAACAAAACACAGTTTATATTTGGAAAAACTTAACTTAATCAACAATATTTTAAGTAGGTACATTTTTTTATGTTACTAATAAAAATATTAATTAATTTTTTTAAAAATAATGTTAACCATCCCTACAATATAGCACCGAGCACCAAAAAGAGTATTAATTGGACATTTTTTTTATAGTATATACGTAAATGGTAAACGAGTTAACGATACAAGCTATATTATTTATAAAAAATAACATATTTTGTAATATTAATATTAATTGCGAAAGTGCAACAACTAAAACGCGTATCTACTATTATAGCATTGTAGTACATATATTATTTTTATTATGGCCGAAAACAATTAACAAATTACAATTTCATATGATTAATATCTTCCTCTCTTTCAAACAAGAAATGGAGGAATGTATGTGAAACATAGAGCCAAAACAGAAACAAATAAAATACCCAAAAAGCCAGAAAGTAGGTAGTAAATATTTGAACTATTCTCAAAAATTACCTATTAATTATTATCTTGTACTGAATTGTTTATATTTTTTTATTTTAACAACTCTAATTATTTACTTTAGAATTCTAATTAAAATATATTTTGTATTAAATATTTATGCTTTTTTACATTATTATAATAACGGTATTTTTTTTCATACGGCAATTCAATTATTGTTGTAATGTGTTACAATTTTATATCAAATATTGTTAATATTAGGTACTTATTGTTAAAATAATATTAATTTTATTCTATAAAACTTTCATAAAAAACAATTTTCCTACGAAGTTTATTTTATAACGATTCAGCGTTTTTAATTCTAAATTTATCGCATACAATCAATTTAAAGTTTTTCGAAAATAAATGATATAGCATAGACATAGCGAAGACTAACAAAGAATATTATGATTACAATAAAAAATATGGTATATTTAAGAATGCAACGACAAACATATCGAAAACAACAGCAATATTTGTGTGGAGTCAACCCAATTGTATTTTATACTTATAAACGACTAACAATAATATAATTTTTTAAACAGTATTTAAAACACTATATTATACGCGTAATGATATAGGTAGGTAATATATAAACTTAATATCAATAACATATAGCGAGTGATCAAGAATTCATATTTAAAAAAAAAACGTATAGCGACAAAGGTAATTATTTATTAAACATCCCTAATGGGATTTGTCGATATTAAAAAAAAATCATCAAGATTTTCCGAATTTCATGTCTAATAAAGAATATGTGTAACTGTATAGTTTCGATAATATAACCGTATTATGTATTTTATATTATTTGGGTAAAAATAATATTCCAACTTATTTGTTGAAATAACACTTTCAATTTTCATGTTGATTTGAACACAGTCTATAGTTATTTGTGTAAATTATGTACCTAATAAATATTTAATTGAATTAAAAATCATTTTAATTTTTGCGAACGTCTTTAGCTATGTAGATTTTTTTTTTAATAAATCCGTAATTTGAATTTGATTTATATAAAATATTAGCCAAAATTCTATAATCTCCATGTATTTTTTTTAACTCGATGAATATCAGTGATCACTCTGTATACATTTTTTAAAACATGTCAATTAGAACTATTCAAATTCACTAGGTTTATTATATTCTACAACATCCGCAATGGGGTGTGAATATAATTTACAATATTTTATATTTATAGTCAAATATACGATAGAATATTAAAAAAAAAAAATGTTATTGTCTAGTTATTTTTTTCTTCTAAATATATTTTGTATTATTATAATTAAAATGCATTTGCAAGTACCTACATAATAATTTTTGACATACAAAAATATTTTTGGTATAGTATTATTATTATTATTATTATTACTATTACATAATTAAATATTTTTCAAAGGGTGTACTCATAACATATAATATATTAATATATAGGCCAAATATTATAATATTTATTATTATATTCAATTATTTTCGTAACACTTTGCAGTGACGAAATGTAAAATTCGAATATTCGCGAAAAATTGTTTTGCAAAATTGCGCATGTCGAAATATTAACAAACATTAAAATACAATAAAAGATCTTATTAAACAAAAATAATTAATATATTATTATCATACACTTGAATGTTTTTAGTTAAAAACATAGATTTTTGCTGATCAAACATTCAGCCAAAATACGACGATCACGTTATCCATATAGCAGTTACCATACTCAATAATACAAGGTATGAGGTTACCAATAGCGCGGAGCTTGAACCGCATTGTTTGATTTCGATTTCCTAAAAATAAATAAATTATAATTATATATAATAAATTAAGTTAAAATTGTAACAAATATAATAAGAATATAATAATAATAATAAAAATCAATATTTATAACAAAATCTGATCCTGGACTTGGTTACTCAGAAAAAGAACAAAAAATGAAAAAAAAAAAAAAGGAAAGGACAAATATAGATTCACTGTTTTTGATAGGAAAGATTTGTGGATAATTTTTTATCCAGTTGTAGACAGTTAAATTGGAAAATGGGGATGGAGAAATAAATTTGATATAGAAATATTAGATAATGAATAATTATATTATGTTGATATCAAATGTTATCAAAAGAGGATGACTATGATGTGATGTACTCGTCATGTTTGGAGGAACCAAAACCTATTACTAAGTTCAGTAATTGAGCAGTATCCTATAGAGAAAAAACCTTTGGGAAGATTAAGGCTGTTCCGGTAAGATGTAATAAAAAAGGATGTTGAACAGTTATTAGGATTGAATAGAAAAGCATAGAGGTTTAACTGTGAGTTAAGGTCAGAGACGGTTTTAAAGGCTCATTTAACCCATAAAGAAGTAAAAGAAGAAACTCACTTCTGGATGGTAATTAATGCATTTTCCGGTGCGTCTCCGGAACATATTATTTTGATCTTGACACGTATATACGGTTTGTCCTGTTTCGTCTGTAGGTTGTCGGACTTCTTGGGGTTCGATGCTCAGTTGTTTGCTACCACACGGGCACAGAGTGTCTACCACCAACAGTATTAAGTTGCTGTGTGGGATTTTTTGCACGCTAAATGGTCTATACAACAAGAATATGTAAAACATATTTTAAATAAAATAAATTTCAAATATTCAAATAAGTGCTTAAATTCGAAAAATAAAAGGGGGGGACTATGAGACTATAAAAAAAGTAGCTTCTTTTGCAATGATTAAAAATTAAATTCAATCTAATTCATGGGGACTTTATTATTAGATTAGACATTACATTAAAATTTTTTTAAATAAAGAAGATGTACACCGTCTCCTATTCCCCCCTAATTCAAGCACTGCGTAAAATTAAAATTTATAGTCAAGATGTAAAATCTAAAATGACCATATCTGTTAGACTTTTATTTGAAATGCGTGTCCCAGTATTAAAAAATACGAGTAGATTCGAAAATTAAAAACGAATGTTTATCATAATTTTTATCTCCTATATAATTATAATTATGAAATAATTTTACTGGTTTTGGGTTTGTAATTCCTTGATATAGTTTTAATTTAAGAAAAACATATTAAGATTATTATCCTGGGATTTTGTATCTTTTTTCGATAAATTCTTCTGGTAGCAACTTATAGCAATAATAACTTGGTACCTATATATATTTTAGTCTATAACAGTAGTATTCAAATTTTGTCATGCTACGGCTCCATTTTATCGTCCAAAATATATTGACTAATCCTAAATTATTAATGATAGAAAAAAAAAATGTTAATAAATTTCATGTATGTTAATAGTAAATATACCTAGTTATTAATCATATACTATTATGTCATTAATAATTTATAAATATTGTAAATAATAATAAAACAATGAAGAAAAACTGAAATTAAATGTTTATATTATATATGGAGTATTATTTGAATGATTTTCGTTTTCATTGTCGTTTCCGTCATTATATAAACATCAAAATTATATTTCTTTGGTTTTCCTGTTCTATGCGACAGCTCTTTTGAGTTTTGACCAACTCATGTGAGATTAGGAAAATAAATAATTATTTTACTGATGGCAATTCGTTCTAAATGACAGAGATAACTTTAATTATCTTAACTTTGTGTATATTATTTATTAAAATTAATATTATCTATTATTTTTTAAATAATGTCCAATAGTTTATGAAATATATTTTTTATCTACAAATAAACGAAACAATAGTCTTTCAAAATATTTGAAACATTTTTATTCTGATGTTTTATTTTGTTTTTTTTTTTATGTATGAAAACATTTTTTCGGGTAGAAACAATGGGCTGATTACCACAAGTAGGATGAGCTTTCGGTAGCAAATCGTATCATCTTGGTACTTTATTCAGCTCATTTTTCGATTTTTTTAAGTTTTTTCCTGTGGGAAGAAAAACTGGCAAAAAATGGCAAAAAATCGGCAAAATTACGATTTTCGTAATGTTTTATTTTTTATTTCGTGATGCCTAATTGAGTTTTGATCTTAGGGACTTGAAAATTTTTTTGAGTACTAACATAGATAATATTCAAGTGTGGTTAGGTTAGACTAATTTTTATAGGCTTTTTATTATTTTTTTTTCTGATGAAAGAAATCATTTTTTTGGGGTAGAAATAATGGTCCGAATACCACAAATAGGGTACTTTTTCCGTACCGAATTTCATCTAGTTGATACTTTATTTAGAATTTTCCAAAAGTTTTTCCTTGAGAAGCGGAAAATCGGCAAAATTACGGTTTCCGTTATTTTAAATTTTTAAATTTTTTTATTACTAATTAAGGTTAGTACTACTTTATACAACTAACCGTTCGCATCCTGTAGCGTGACAATTTGTCAATTTTCCCTTGAGAGGGTTGAACGAACCACTCATATTCAACCGGTTGGGCTGCAAGACGTACAAATCCACCGCTTTACGGCACGTCCTGGTTACGCCAGGTTGGGTCCGGTTATACACCGGACCGAAGTATTCGGTGTTTTTCATGCTGGGCACGTACAATGGAGGATGCGGCAGCATGTCCTTATAGTCGTTGCCGGAGCTAACTCGATCACTGTTGCCCATCTCCGTCACGGGTATATCGCTCTGGTCAAATGTCTTTTTACCTTGGTTTGGTACAGGTTCTTCTGGCCCTTGGTCGTAATCTGAATACACCGGGTCTGCAAACAAATCGATCAAAATTAAGCATGGAATCGAAAATTGTAATCGTAGTGTATCGTATAGTACACTGTACACAGTAGTGTTAAATATTTTGAAATTATTATTTTTATAATCAATATTTGGAGTGATGGAAATCATGATTTCGGTTTAATAATAAACTTTTCAACACATTTTTAACGAGTAAAAAATGATTTTGTTTATTAGATGTTGATTGATTGATTGATGAATTATCAATCTGTCTTACTCAAATTTATAGGTATATTTGATGATTTAAATTATGATGATGATGAAAATTACCTTGTAATTTTGATAAATAATAATATCGAATACCTAAACGATTAATAAATATCAAAAAACCTTGATAGTTGCAATTGAAAATTTGGAAATATTTTGACTCGCAGCCCTAAAAATCAAAAAAAATTCAGCATATATATGCACTTAAAGTCTAAAAATTTGAATTTAAAACATACCTAAGAAAACCAAACTTTTCATTCTATTTTGTACATTTAAAAAAAAATAAAAAGTGGAAAGGTCGATTGAGGATGTTCCTCCATCATCCCTTCGGTCCTTGGAGAAATTAGTGGTTTATTATAATTATTAAGATTTGAATGCAATGATATTGTATTAGAAAATACGGTTCTGAGCGAATCTCACTATACTACAATGTATACTGATAATCCATTCCAAAATTTACAACGAGTGTAAATTACATATGTAAATATGCAAAATAAATTTCAAATCCTTACGATCAAAATTCAAGGAGTTATCATTTCATGATAAAAATTGTCAGTCAAGATTTTCAAAATATTTTTTTTAAAGATTAAGAAGTATTTTGTAAGGCTTCTTTAAAATTTTCAACTTGAAAAACAAAAAATTGTAGGTTATAATAATTTATTTTGGAAAAAAATTTAAAGCTCTATATTTGGTCAAAAAATCAATCAATCCATTTCAAAATTTTACTAAATGTAAATATTACCTATTTGAGTACTTAAATAAAGGTTAGGTTCAAGTTTTTTCAAGTTCCTACAATTAAAACTCAATTAGTTATCACGAAATGAAAAATAAAAAATTACGGAAATTGTAATTTTGCTGATTTGTTGTCAATTTTTAGTAGTTTTGAAGCATTCCCTACTTGTAGTAATCGGATAATTATTTTTATCCAAAACAATTTGTTCAACCATATAAAAAAAAACATCTTTGTAGAAACAATACATTACTCGCTCCGCTCAGAATCTAAGATATATTCTATTACATCGATACATAAAATTTATTTATTTCTTGCTCTGCTATTTTTGTGATAATTTTAAATCAATTACGCAGTCATTATATAATAATCAGTCCTCTACTCTAATTATAATTCTTTAATCTAGCTTAAAATAAGAATAGATTCTAATTTTAACAAATTTCGCTAATTCTTAATTGTGGAATTGCAAATTATTGTAAAAGACCTGTATGAATACTAATAGAATAAAAATAATTTACTTAAAATAATGACAGGAACGAGAAGAACGATTTATTAATAACAATTAATATACAATACCAATACCTTCTTCTTGAGCCTGAATCCAATAAGGAAACAAAACATGATAGAATTGTGTTTCCATTGACAACCAAGTTAAGTGAGCAAACAGCCATCTCACGAACCAGATGATCGGTTGAAAGGGCTGTAAAACATATAATTCATAAAGAAGACATATTATTTATAATTGAATTTTCGACATTTTAAAATATTTTTAGCCAAATGTAAAATGACTCATATTTCAACCTGTCATAAACTATCGACATTTGATTATTAAATTTTTAAGTTAAAAAAAAATATATATATATATTTACCTTATATTATAAGGTTAATGTTGAATTTAAAGTTTAAATACAAGTATTTAGTAATTCGTACTTGTTAGTTGTTAATTTGTTATACAAATTTGAATAAAGAGAGGAACGTTTAAAGATGTAGTGGTTTTTTACATGTTTTAAGTTCTTTATATTTTAAAATGCTTCATTATTTGTTAAATTTTTACAAAAAAAAAACACAAGAGAATATCGGAAATATTTTACTATTTAAATTTTATAAGAATTATTTAAACACTAAGTTCAACCTAAACGTTTTATAGACCTGAGACAAAAAATGCGGTTGTGGTGTTTTTCATAGTTATTGCATTCAGTTTAATAAATGTATTGACTATTATATTTTATCATGAAATCCCAGTATGAAAATAGAGACAATATCGACTACATAATATAATGTGATAATAATATATTGTTATATTACTCGAAGGGCAGGCGCAGAATCGGTACCAGGTTCGATTCCATTATGACATGCTCCTTGATTATCTATCACGGTGATTTTCTTGTAAATACCGTCTTGGACTAAAGAGTCCATAATCGTCCCATCGGTCTGTCCGAAGAATTGTCCGGTGTGGTGCGATTGTTCAGATATAATGATGAAACCATTGTTATCTAATACGTAACAGTCTAAATCGTCTGAAGCACATGTTTTCTTGCATCCAGTCATACCAGTACACTATACATATATTTATAATTGAATAATATGGTGATACAAATAAAAATCCAGTATTCAGTAAAAATATAGTGGGAGCCAAACAATTTTGGTTAAAATGCTGAATAACATATTTGATTTGATTTTAAGTCCAATGATTTTTAAAATCATGGCTAATCTATTATGATGGTGACATTATAAGTATTTTATAAAATATAAATGGTTTTTTAAATTTTATAAAATAAATTGTGAGAATCAGAAACCATAATATATTTAAAATTGTTCGTTATACTTAATGTCTTTGATTCTGTGACACATTTATGTGTATGTAACAAAAATGAAAAAAAAAGGGATACTTTTATGGCCCAAGTCTGAATTTGTTGTAAATTTTATAATCTTAAAATAGTAATTTGAATTAGATTAGGAATTTAAAGTTCAATATAGACTAAAGTTTTCAACACTTACGGTTGAAGTTATATTGATGAAATGTGAAGCAATTGACGAATGTTGAAATTGTATTCCGACGACAGCAGCTGCCGCTCGATGGCCTTTATTTTCGATGAACATCGCGTGGGCTGCTGTAATCAGTGGCCGATCAAGTCCGGCACCTGAAAAAAATCTGTTGGTTAAATATTTTCGTATAAAAGACAACATATACAATTGTATATCTAATAACGATTAGTTTTTAGATTTTATTATTCTTAAAAAGCATTAATACCTTGGGTATACTTTTATAAAAAATCTTAAAATTATGGTTTTATGCAAAATAAACAGATTTGTCCAATTTTTTATTTTTCCCTCATCTAGACTGTATACATTTAATACGTAAAAAACATGCAAATATAAACAATTCTTGACTCTTATGATAAATAGATATAAAAGAATATGCAAAAAATATAGTTAAAATTATACATTAGGTTCATTGACTAGATCGTAAATCATATTACATAGTTATTAATCATTTGAAAAAGTAGTAATTATTCTAATAGCGTAAAAATTACAATTAAATTATGTTTTAATATATTAATAATAAACGAAATATAACCAGAATTAAATGGTACTGAAAATACAAAGCTTTCTGGTTCGATGTTATGTTGGTCGATTGCTCTTTTGTACCACACTTCGTCAATGGCTTTTTTATTTGTTTCACTAAAATGTCTAGAAAAAAATAGAATATTTATTTAATAATATAGTTATAAATCACAATGTATTTAAATCGATGAACTTACGGTTCTGGACCTCTGTTAGTGGCTGTTCCATGATCTCGCCATCTCAACAATCCACTCCTCGTCGCAATGAATGTGAGCATTACACCAAACATGTGATGTCCTTGGCTATAGAAATGCGTGTAAACATAATCGAAAAAAAGCGCTCAAAATTAATTGGGTATGGACATTTATTATTTTACACATATTATATTTTTATCTGGAAACAGTGTTTTATAAAAGAAGCAATTCCGAAGAAGTAACGAAAATTATTTTCGAAATAATAATGAAAGGGAAAAACAATTTAAATCGCTCAACTATTAGAATAATAATATAATATATAATAATGAAATTAGATAAAATGCTATTCAATAATTTAGTATTAATCAAAAAAGAAACTTCTTCGGGAATCTTCTGTAAATTTACTTAAATCATAATTATATGTAACGTGGGAGCGAGAGACCGCTTACCGAATCCGCTGCACAATAATTTAAAATATTTTTTTTCCTGCGGAGGGGCCTCTTAATCGTATAAAAAGAAAAAGAAAATATGAAATTCAATCATTCCAATGAAGTTCATATTTTTATTTTTCAAACTAACAATCCTTAATCATGTTAGTTATTGACACACACCGAGCTAAATTATCGATCTACAGTTCAGTGCAAATATTATGTTTTTGAATGTACCACGTGTATCATCTACATTACCTGTGCAGAAGTGCCATTAGTGTGGCTATCGGGCTTTAAAAGTTTAAAATGTAGACAAGGTTAGTGCATTTTTTCAACAATTATTATAAGTGCAAATATAAAACAATAAATAATAATAATTAAAAAAAAAAACAATATTTTCTATAACTTACTGTGTAAAAATAATAATATTAATAATACATTATTATATATAATGATATACATTTATATTATTATATAGTTATATATAATTATATCATAATTTTTTTTATAAATAAAAAAATAAAATATCTACAATAAAATCATTAGTAATTTATATAAATAATAACTTAAGGAGCTCTTTCAATGATTATTAGATATTTTATTTTTAGAACAATTGATATTTTCAAAAATAAATTATCATGCTTATTAATATTTGTGCATAAGTGTATAACAAGTGTATTAATTAAATAATAATTATTGTTGTGATTAGAAATATTTAGATAATACATTGTGTGGTGATTTCGGTGCATTAAAATGCGTGTTTTGTATTAGCCGAATGTTTTTTTCATTATATTTTTACCTATTTTTTAAAGTTTGCATTTTGAGTAACGCATTTGGATTTTTACTGAAAATAAAAGGTTTGATATGTTGTAATTTTTTATTTTTATTCTGACTTTTAATTATTTCAACTATCAAGAATGTTGTAGTAATGTAATAAACACAATATTATGTCAATATTATAGATTTTAATGCTAATCATAATATGAGAAATATTTAATATTCACTTATTCACTTACTGTTTATCAGCCTTAGATATTTGACTCTGCAGCTTTTCGAGGCTATCAGTAACCAATGCATCGAACACTAAAGCTTGTAAAAGATTTTTATCACCTATAGTTAACAAATTATTATAATTAATTATAATCGAAAATGAAAATATTATTGTTATGACTTATATATAAAAAAAGTGTACACTTACAGTAATGAGAATCTTTTTCTTTTTTCCATGTATTATGAACCTGGCTCATGCCTAGATGAAAATATATGAAAATTAATATCTATCATTTTTTTGTTGTTTTTAATTCACTAAATAGTTACCAGGTTCTCTTTGTGGCATTCTAGATCTCAGTGACATCCATTTCCAACCAGGACGTTTTGTTCTGGACAAAAAATGTAACACTCTATCCTCGGGAGTTTTAAAATTATGTTTGTTACCGTAGTTATATTCACAATAAACCCTATAAAATTATTTTTTTTTATATTAATTTAAATTTTAATAAAAATATAAACTTACCAATCTGGATGAACTTTCCAATTTTTCCCTTTTAAATATTCAGTAACTAAAAAGTTTAAATATATAAATTAATTATAATTAGTAATTATGAATTTTTTGCCATACTAACTGTTAAAGTGAGTTAATTTTATTTCTTCTTCTCCCAGTAATTCGTACATTCCATAGTTTTCTGGCAAAGCTATGCCTAAACTGAAAGGGGTATCTTCGATTGGATGATAAAAATACTTATATTTCCTAGTAGATACTCGTCTCTGGAAAATAATTAGTTACATTTTGTTAAATCAGTTTAAATTTAACAATGATTTAATTATGTAGCATTTGGAGAATTAAAAATTAAGTGATACTTTTCAGAATTTAGTTTTTTTTTTGACAATAAAACGTGATATTTTGATAATATTCAATTTAAGTTAATAAAATAAAATATATTTCAAATTAAACAAAATTTTGATTTATGAATGCGTGTTAAAAAATACATTTATTTATTAAATAGTATTATATAACCAAATGGGCTCAGCTATATATAAATATATAATGGAAGACTACGTACATTACTCTTATAACTATTTATGATTTATAATAATGATTTCAACATGGTTGATTTATTATTAAAAAATAAAATGTTTTAATAAAATTACTTGGAGTAAAACTAAAACTAAACTATAATTTTAACGGTAGTTAGCTGTATAAAACGTATACATCCGACCAACGAGTATTACTATTAACAATAAGCTCATTTAAAGGTATTACGCTAAATAATTTGGGACACATGATTTGAGAATTAAGCAATGGCCAATAGAATGCAACGGCTAATTATTTAGGAGGAAAATGTATTTTATTTAAATTATATAGTTAAAAACTATAAACTTATGCAATGTTAATATTTGGCGACTACTTCTGGGATGCGGCCACTATGAAGCGGCTAATAATTTTAATTTTAAATAGAAGGTATTATTACTTACATAATATGAAAAATAAAATGTCTCATTACCTCAATAATATTATTTATAGTTTTTTTATTCGAATTAATCAAAATGTATTCTATTTGTTTGTACATTAGATAAAATAAGAAATGTTAAATTGTTGAATTTTTATTTAGGAATAAAAGTTTATTTTTTGTGGAACAGGAAAAACTTTATAATGAATATATTTTTCAAGAACATAGGTTTCGATCAAAATGATAAATTTGAATAGGAATATATTTCAGTATTAACTCCAACTAAAACATATTCACGTACAAATTCAGATAGAGTATAAATGTGGAATTTTATGAATTTTTCCACAATAATTTAATCGAAGCCTATTTTATAAAAGACAATAGCATTAATATTTAATTTGATGACATAAAAAAACATAAGAGTTAGAGAAACAAAACCATAAAAGTAAGGCTATCATTAAACTAACAGATGCACACATTTATCCAAATTCTTTTAAAAAAAATGTGCGTTAAATTAGCAGCATAATTATTATTCCATGTTAACAATGATAAGAGGTTGTATACAAACAGGACAATTTCAAATTAATACTTCCTTGAGTACAGCAGACTTTACTGAGTTTATTAATAATTTATTTGATTGTTTAATAGCAGGTCTTTATAAGTTATAATCCATATCACTGCGCATTAACTGATTTAGGAAGAACACATTTTTTTTAAAAATAAATTTTCACAAATTTATGAAAATTAAAAAAGGAAAATTAACACAACCACCTTGTTTTAAAGGTTTCGCACAGACAATCAATAGTGTATTATAATATTTTGAAGAAGAAAAAATACAATGATATTGATTTTTAATGACTAATCGTTTGAATCAGGATGCATTAGAAGAAAATCGTTTTATTATAATTTGACAAAATGGCTGTTATAATCAAAATCTAACAGCTAGAATAATTAAGAATTTAATAAAAAGTAATTGTATTTCTTCTTTATGTACATCAAAGATACAAATTGTGAGGGGACTCAAGTAGATGTTAATCCGATGCATAGGCTCACTGCTGTGGTATTAAAAGTCGCATTGACTATTGACAGTTGAAATCAGAAATACTAATATTATCTGTTATTGTAGAAAAAAGTAAAATTAATACATGTGTCAATTGATAAAACACCATCTCATAAATATAACATTAGTAGCCAAATTTCCCTATGTCGAGGGCCATCTGTCTATTATATAATCAATGTTGATAGAGATTCCAAATAATTAAACCATACTCTAGAATAGATTGAACCAGCAAGATTACAATATTTTAAAACTACTAGGATTTTTAAATTCCGAGCAATTGTGTCGTATAAAACCAAAAATATGGGAAGTTTTATTAGACATTGAATTAATATGCTGTTTCATAAATATTTGATAAAAATATACCTAAATATTTTACTTATGATTCAATTATAAGGTTAATATTATTTATATGTTATAACATAATTTGCTTACCATATTATCCAAGTGAGTTTTTACTTTTAGAGTGGTTTCACCTTCGCGTTGTTCAATCATTTCTCTTCTTAACTAAAAATGTGGTTGGTTATTTAAAATTAAAAAAAACTGTTAATTACAAATAACTATAAGCGTAGCAAGGGAGGCTATGGGGACTTTAGAGTCTCTCTTAAAAAATTCCCTGTATTAAATCCCTCCAATAATTAAATTGAATTTATTAAAAATATATAAATTAATATGTATATGAAGAATCAATGAGACTCAAGTACCTCTAATTATTTGGGCCGTACTATGCCTATGCAAATAATTATGTACTTACTTCTAGTAATAAAGTGTTATTATTAGTGTCCACGTCCGGTAACTCAATCTCACTCAGGTCAACCGTCTTATATTGAGGTCTGACCGAGTCGGATTGCTGTAAAAATATTTTATATAATCTTAATCTAGATATTGGACTATTAAGTGCTTTCAAATTATCATCAGGATTCGAAACTTATTGTATTGAAACCTATTTTTAATTTTTATTTGTAGGTAAAATGTTATGTAAATCCAAAACTAAGATATCATTTTATACTGGGGAGTAATTATTAGACTAGGTCAACAGGCGAATTTTATTCCACCAAAAACAAACTAGGAAAGTAAAAACTTCTGTTAAAAATTACTTCATGCATCAATAAGCGAATTTAAATCTCCCTAAAATTTCAGTCGCAATCCTAACTTTTAAGTTATATATTGTGCATATGTATATATATATATATATATCATATGATATAAACACATTAGTTTAATCACCTACATGTTTTGTACTTATATATATATAGATTTGCGACCACATAATAATTGTATTAAAGTGGCTTTCGCAAAAAAAACAACATCCTAATTTTTTTTTTCTGAAACTTGACACACATTTTTTTTAATTAATAAAAAATTAACAAAAACAAAATAAAATAAATTGATTACTTATTATTATAAAAACTAAACATGTGCTGACCTATGCAATATACAAAGTTAAAATTGTATACTTCATAAAACAATTTTGTAATTTATTCGAAAATTATAACTCGCTACGAGTGTCATGCAACAATATTATAAAGTTGTAAGAAACCTGTATCTGTTCTAATTCGCCTGCTAATCTAGGCTGTAATTACTCCAGGCAATTTTTAATTCCCAGTAAAATTAATCTGAGAATTAGATTCACTTGTTATGCTGGTATTCGATAAATTCAACATAATTAATTTAATTTGAATTTCTATATAATTATAATAAATATGTTATTTGTAATAGGTAATTAAAATTTAATAATTTTTGGTAAATTGTTTAGAATTTGTTACTCTTCGCGTATATTATTTCAATTATTTTGGTGCACTTATAATGTAGTAATTTTATGTGTTATTTCGAACCCTGAAGTTATCATTAAGATGTAGATTTAGTTTTTTACCGTTGGTCGGAAGTCTGGATGATAAAGGACATGCCCATTGTTGTCCAATATGAAGGAATAACCATTAGCGCCGAGCTAAGATAAAAACACAATTAAATAACGTAAAACGCATTCATAGTGAATATTGTTATTTTTATATTTTTTTTTTATATTTATTATTTACCTTATAGGCTGGTACAAGTTTTTTTAGATCGTCAATATAGACGTCCATACCAACCACACCCAATAAATTGGCAGCTCGTTCCTGTCAAAATTAAATGTATAATAGCAACTTAAATATTTCAACAAACTTAACAATTTTTTTCGGAATATGTTACTATACTTACTGAATGGTTTCTCCTGTCAAAAACTGGAGCAGATACTGTTGTCATTAGTCTACTATCTGTTGTGTCAGTTGCTTTCAAATTATCAACCTTAATAACAGGGAGAAAAAATAAGATATTAAATTTTAAAATTATTTAAAGAACTAGTTTAGTTTAGAAAATAAAACTCTACTTTGCTTGCAAGGTAGACTGGCGACCAATATACAGGATGATCTGTTTGGTACATAATTAGGGGTCTTGCCATGACTAAAACGTAGTTCAACACTTTTTCTCGAAGATTTCTTTGGTCTTCGATGTGTTCGAAATAACCTAAAATTAATAAAATTTATTACAATAATTTGTTTTTTAAAACACTAAAATCAGTAGAAATTAACTCATTTAGCAATACTAATAAAATTATTATCTTTCTTTGATAATTTTATTTTAAGTGTACGACGGTAGATTGCTTCCACGCAGTGTACCCCGGGCAACGTTTATTGGCTAAAAAAATAGCCTAAATCTACCACTGAGCACGCAGAGAACCGTTTAGCCTTGTGTTAAAAGGTGCGCAATAATATCTCTGCACCACAAGTAACCTCCCTCTCTATAGATATGACTTCAAAATGACTCTTATCAGGGCCAGCCGCTATAAAGACGACCTCAAATAACATTGTGGGATTTTCTCCAAATAAAAGTAAAATTATAACCGAAATTTGCATGCAGAACGAATGCGATGTCATATGCTTTCAAAAAACCCACCGTGATGAAAACAGTATCCGCCCGAAGATTAAGAACATGAAACTAGTAATAAAAAGATTCCATAATAAATATGGTAGCTCAATCTTCGTCAGGCAAAATTTAAAAACCCTCTTAACAGATTATACAGACTACATTGATAAAGAAATCTTAACTATAGAGTTGACAAACTGTATAATTATATTAATATATAAGCCTCTAGTTATTTGTTTTCAGTTCATCAAACTTAATAATTTCGATAACCAGAACACACAGATAATAATAGGAGATTTCAACAGCCATAGCGAATTATTGAAATAGTCAAAAATGTGTCAAGAAACCATATTTCTAGAGGCTGTAGAGTAAACTATATCCCAGGCCTATCCCCAGAAAAATTTGAAGATTATGAAACATACATAGCACTTTTCAATATAAACCCTTTCAGTGTTGAAACTTATGAAAAAGGTGAATGACTCATGCAAACAATCGCTGAGACAAAATGGATACACTGGCGGTTGCTCCTAAACGAAATGGATATGAAATACAGCAGTAAAGAAGCGTGGAAAAAAAAAACTTCAATGACTATCAAAAGACTTGACGGCGATCCCACAAAATCTCACAATACAAGGACAGTAACTACAAATCAAGTGGCTCATTAACTAACTCAATTTATCTAAACTGGTTATGAAGAAAAAAAAAGATCACTGGCATTACAACCTTCATAGACCTCAAAACGGCCTATGATACCGTAAACCACAATTTACTTCTGAAGAAATTGTACAAACTCACTAAAATCCATAAACTAGTTAAAGTTGTTGAGATACTCCACAAACGACGGTTTTTTGTAGCACTAGAGGGTAAAAAACCCAAATGGAGAACCCAAAAGTATAAGCTCCCCCAGGGCAGTGTTGGCTCAAATGCTATACAACGTCTATATAAACGACCAACCTATCCCAACGTAACTAGGTGCAAAATCCTTTATATACGTAGATGACGTGGTTCTGGCGATCCAAAGTAATTACTGTGTGGAAGTAGAATGTAAGATGAATATTTCTTTCCTAACCATGCTAACTTATTACCAGAAAAACAACCTTAAATCTAACCAAGACAAAATCCAGGTGCCTTCCATCTACTTAACAGATCCCTTCCCCTTCACTAAATACGTATGGAGGGAGGGGTAATACTAGATCATTCGTTAACTCTCTATACTCGTATACTCTCTCCAGTTCTCTTTAATGTGTACACGGCTGACATCACTGATACTGTTTCGAGAAAATTCATGTATGCGGATGATGTGGCGCTAGTAGCGCAAGCCAAGACATTCGCAGCGTTAGAACATACTTTGAATGACGATCTAATAAAAATACAAAAATATTTCCAGAAGTGGCAATTAACACTGAATCCGAGTAAGTCTGTGATAAGGGCCTACCATCTCAACAATAGGGAGGCAAACAGAGAACTACACATAGAAATAGACGGACAAAACATCGTCTCTGAAGAATGCCCTAAATACCTTGGGGTAAAATTCGATAGAACCTTAACATTCAATCAACACTTGGAAGACGTCAAAAATAAACTGAAGACACGCAATAATATTATGGCTAAATTAGCTGGTACTAGCTGGGGCTGCCACACCAGTGTGCTAAGAACTACAGCGCTCGCCTTGGTGTACAGCGTCGCCGAATATTGCGTACCTGTGTGGGCTAGAAGCGCCCATTGTAGAAAAGTTGATATTCAACTGAATCATGCTATGCGCATTATATCAGGCACAGTTAAGTCAACTCAAACAGAATGGTTGCCAATATTATCTAATATAGCCCCTCCAGATCTTAGAAGACTAGCCCATACAAAAAAGAAGCTAGAAAAAATTAACAGCCTACCTAATTTACCACTATAAAAGGACATGCTTGAGCATCCACCACTACGCTTAAAGTCCAGAGCCCCCATATGGCATACAGAAACAAACAATGAGACTACAGAGTGTCTTTGGAAAGTACGATGGAACCAAACAGAAACTCGTAACCAAGAACTGATTAAAGAACCTTCCATAAAAGTCCCTGGCTGGGATTTAAAAAGGGCACAATGGACAACACTTAATCGTATTAGAACCGGGATGGGAAGGTGCAACTACCTACTGCATAAATGGGGTATGATTGACTCACCACTGTGCGAATGTGGTGAGATACAGAATATCACGCACATCGTAGAGACGTGCCCTTTCACAAAGTTTGAAGACGGGCTGGTAAAACTGCACGAGTGTGGCCCGGTCGCAGTGAATTGGCTTGAGGAACTTGCTATGCGATTGCGATTATAACTTATAATTTTTTTTTTTTTTTTTTATCTATCTATTAATCTATTATTTATTAATAATTTTGTTATAATCTTGCTATATATTTATTAACTTATCTACCATATATGTAAGCCGATAATATGTCATATGCATAAATAAAAAATTCGTTAACTTTTAAGCAACATTGCGAAAACACGAGAAAAAAGATATACGCAAGAAACTCTCTGATTAGGATAGTATCAGACATACTATCAACATGGGGTGCCAGTCTTCATACTCTAAGAGTCTCTGGATTATCACTATGTTTCTCAGTAGGAGAATTCGTCAATCCTGCTTAGAACAGATCTACACACGTAAAGCGTCATAACTGGCTGTTTCAAGAGTAAACCAATCAGTAAAATTTTACCCCTAGTAGGTATCGCTCCTTCTGACATTCACCGGGAAGTCAAAGTTGAAAAAACGAAGCAAAAATACGATAAGCTACATACAATGTTTGGAATTCGCCCCCCAACTACTCACTCACCAGAAATTAAGGAAAAGCTTCCTAAAGTGTACATAAATTTTGGAAAGAAATTAGTACCAAGAAAGGAACGTCTTTCCTTAAAAAACTTTCCTTAGACAAGAAGACTAAGAAGTGGATAATACCGGCCGAACACTTACCTGCAGGTTACAATTTAGAGTGGCCAACGTGGCGAGCAATAAATAGACTAAGAGTAGGAGTTAGGTGGTTCAAAGTAAACCAAAAAAAGATGGAGTCTCATTCCTGATGAGAATACATACTGTGACTGTGGACAGTTTCAGACCTTGTCCCACCTAATAATAACAACCTGCATAATGGACGACATCATATTAGCAGCCAAGAAAGTGGCCAAGTTCTGTTAAGATAGTATCTGACACATAACTCTTAACATCATTATATAACACAATCAAATTAATTATTTATTCGTTATTGACTTACTAAACGTTTATCATTTATTTATTACTATTATTTATTTCTTTGATTTATTTATTTAATATTACCAACTCATAAGTGTTAATTTTAACTTCAATTTATTTAATCCAAGTCGCATTTATATACAAAGTTGCTTGATACGAAAAAAAAATATTTTAGCCACAATATTTATCTCAAAAATTACCTTTATTATTGCAAGCAATCCAGTTCATGTCAGCAGCGTTCGAATCATCTTTACCGATTAAGTACGTAAAAACTCGGATCGGCATATGTGGTTTATTGTGTTGCAGGATGTCTTTGTATGGACCAAACGGACCATCGGTAATTATCAATATAGCCTGATTGCACTGGCTTCCTTGACCTGTACGATTAAACTAAACAATATAATAAAATAATCAAAATTTAATTTACAGAAAACCAGAAATATTATAAATAATTCATTGCTTTATCTTGCTACAATAATATTCTTTACATTTTTTTTTAAATCTGATTTTTTAAATTTATTGCTATATGGAAGAATCAAGATTGTATAATAATTATGTTAAAAAATTAATTTCAAGTACAATAAAGATATAATATATTTGATATAATTTTAATTTACAAAAATCAAATTTCAAAAATATTTATTAAAAAGAAAGTTATTGACGGCGAAATCTTGTTAATCCTCCAACTAGGTATTATTATTATATATATATATATATATATATATATATATGTATAAATATATTTTCCCAACTATTTATCTCCTCCCCACAACACAAACTATATTGAAGTTTCCCAATTAATTAATTCAAAGGTACTTTGTGTAGGATGTCGAATGCACGGGCTAAGGCTCCAGTGAAGTTCGAACTGCCAGCAAACTTTGATTGCGCTACGGCCGATCTTAAGTCTCTCAAGTTCTTCTCGTTGGCCTTATAGAATAAAATATAATAATAATAATAAGTTATCGTTGTCGTTGTCGAATAAAATAATAATTATATAGCCTTGTAAATGTCAATATGTTAATATAATAATACGATTTGAATGTTTATGACTTTTACATATTTTTTGTATTTTATTCATTGGTACACTTGTCTGACCTTGTTAGTAATTTATTTTATAATATAATGTGAAGCTGTTATTTATTATAATAATACACATGATATTTTATATACTTAAAGATAAAAAAAATGTGTTCATATTTCGATTATTATTATGGAAGATTTTTGTAAACCTTATTTTAAAATTTAGTATTTATATCATTTGTCGTCAATCAAATTTTACAAAATTAAATGAATACAATATTTATTTTATGGAATAATTGCATAATTGATAAAAATTATTATATGATATAAATCATAATATATAAATATTTGTATCGTTTTTAGGTCATGATAATTTTATGATTTTAATTAATAATAATAACATAGCTGATTGAGATAAATAAAAAAAAAAATTAACGTACATTTTTTTACCATTAATAAAAATCCAACTAAAAATGTATATAATAAAATAAATAAGTGGTATACAGGTTTATAATTTGAATACAGATGTACATAAATTAACTAATCTGTAATATTAATATACGACCACAAGTCGAAATAAACAGATATTTATTTAGTCAATACTTATGTATTAAATTAATATTTTAATTATTTAAGTTAAAACAATATGAAATCAAACAAAAAAAAAAAGGCTTAAAAAGTAAAGTTAAATTACGTTTTTCAATTCGCTAATGTCTAGTCTTAATAATAATCGGAATAACAATGATAGTATACCTGCACGATGACTTCTTTGAAGCACGGCACGATTTCATAATTTGACGACTCAAGAGATAAGACGTTGACGAAGTCATTGGCACCAAGTGTGTCGAGTGCTGCCAAAGCGGTAGCTCTTACGAGACTTAGTTTGTAGTCTGACAATGTGACAGAGAAATCTGCTATGATCACTATGTCTTTGGCACTGGTCGCAGCCTCTACAAACCATGGGTTTAGTCGATAATCGAATAATGCGGATGGTGATAATCCCGAATACGAAGGCCATCTCAAGGCTACAACAAAAAAAGTTAATTTTTTGAATTGACAAAAGTTTTTAAGGAATACTTAATTATGATAAATAAAATTAATTCGAATGAAATAGGTTAATTAGAAATTCACTATAAATATAAATGAATAACCAACAAAAAATAAATAAACTAATCAATGAATATATATTCAGTACCAACTAGACGCAATTTGCTACAGAAAGCATACCCTATTTAAAGTAATCGGAACATTATTTCTACTCAAGAAACTGCCTTATTACATAAAAAAAAACATCTTTGTAAAACCTCCTCACTTAATTCCTCGCTTTACTTAGAATCTAAAAGCGGAATGTAAATTTAAGATGTTCCTCCTTCGTCCCTTTGATCCTCAGAGAAATAGTGGTTTATTATAATTATGAAAATTTTATTGCAATGATATTGCATTATAAAATACGATTCTGAGCGAATATTACAATATATTATACTGATAATCCATTCCAAAATTTTACCACGAGTGTAAATTACTTATGTAAATATTCAAAATAAATTTCAAGTCCCTACGATCAAAATTCAAGGAGTTATTATTTAATGATAAAAATTGTCAGTTACGGATTTTAAAGTAAAATTATTAAATAGTCATTTTAGGAGCTTATACAAAAAAATTGTCAACTATGATTATAAAAATATTTTGTAAAAAGATTAAGTTACATGATTAGACTTCTATAAAAATTTCAAACTGATAAACCCAAAATTGTAGGTAATATTAAACTATTTGGAAAAAAGTTCAATGCTCTATATTTAGCCAAAAAATCAACCACTCTGTTCCAAAATTATATCACACTTATAAATTACTTATGTTAGTATTAAAAAAAATTTTCATGTCCCTATGTTCAAAACTCATTTAATTATCACGAAATAAAAAAAAACTAAAAATTACAGAAATCGTAACAAGTAATAAAAGTTATGTTATAATCCATTGCCTAAATAATAATTTGAAATAACTACATTCAAAATTTTTAATATTTCGTGGAGATATTCAAATTAGTAAATAGATCTGGAACACTACCCTTTAATTATATATTATATATAAATAATTTAACGATTCTACAAATTTGTATAGTCTGTATAGTAAAATATGAAATTTTTTAATTATGTAATTTATTATTGGTCGTATGTATCATTTTTATTAAAATTATAAAGTCAAAATCAAATAAGTAGAAAAAACAGAAACCAATAAAAAACGTAGTCATAATAAGCTATTAAAAAAGTACATTTAGAAAATTACCTAAATTATTTCTTCAATGAAAAAATATCAAAAAAGTAAAATAAAAGTTTTAATATTGAAAATTTTGATAAATGATCGTAACTATATGTTCTACGAAAGTTTATAACAATTAAAAACAAAAAAAATCATAGCATAATTTACGATATTGTTTTATTAAAAATTAAAATTAGTTAGATATTATATCGTTTATAGCGATAGCTATAAAGTAAAAAAATAATTTTTAATTAGTTTTGTTATAGTTTTACATAATTTTAAATTAACCAATTTTTAGATTCTTAGGAAAACGAAGAATGTATTGGTTTTACAATGATTTTTTTTTTTTTTTTTGTATAAAGACATATTTTAGGGTAGAAATAATGGTCCGATTATCACAAATCGATTACCAGAGTATACTTTTGGTAGTAAATTGCATCTAGTTGGTACTTTGTTTAACTCATTTTTTTAATTTCTCAAAAAAAATGACAGAAAATTGGAAAAATTACCATTTCTGTTACCTATTTAAAATTGTTTTTATTTCGTGATTACTAATTAAGTTGTGATCGAAAAAAATGAATTAAAATTCTAAAATTAGAATATTTTTGTATAATTGAATATTATATCATTTTTTTTTTATGACTGAAAGCACTTTATTGGGTAGAAATAATGGCCCAATTATCATAAATAGGGTATGTTTTCGATAGTAAATTTCATCTACTTGTTATTTTATTTAGCTCATTTTTCGAATTACTCAAAAGTTTATTCTAGGGAGAAGAAAAACTACCAATCGTAATTTTGATGAAATTGATTTTAAATTTTTCATGATAATTATTTGCTATTTTCAACGTAGGCACTTTTGAGTTTTCTCATAGGTAAGTAACCGTAAACTTATTAACGTTCTATCAGTATAATATTTCGCTCAGAATCGTATTTTCTAACGCAAAATCATTGCATTCAAATTTTAATTATAATAAACTACTAATTTGTCCAAGGACCGAAGGGATGAAGAAGGATCATCCAAAATCAACATTCCCACTTTTTTATTTTTACTTTAACTTTTTGATGCAATGTCAATGTAATGGTAACAACATTTCAAGACGAAAAAATGACGTTTTTTTTTCAATATTTATATACATTTCGAAAAAACGCTAGACACATATGTAGCTAAATTGCCTATCCAGAATGCCGGATTACACTTACTTGGAAATCGTCTGAGTGTCCCTTTTGTGCTACCGAAATACTGCCACGACAGTACAGGATCCATTTCGTAATTACTTACAAATATTGGATCCAAATTATCAGTCCACTGCATGTCTCGTAACATAGTTTCGTCGACGGAATCTATAAATAAAAATATAATTTTTTTTTTTAATATTATTAAAACATTGAGGACGATTGTCTTAAACCAGATTCGCAATAAAATATTATATTTAAGCCAAGTCAAGATTTTGTAAAACATGAATAAACATTTATAATTTACAAAAATATAATAAATATATTACACGAGTATAATTATATCCTATTTGTTTTTATCAATATTTTTTTATCAGATTAAAGATTTATTATTAAATTGTTAGAATTTTTTGTGAGAAACTTAATTACCTAATAAATTACAAAATAAAAATGCATTTATAATGAATTTAGTTGTTATAAAATTGTAAGTTATAAATTAAATATTACTTAAATTCTATAGATTGCATAATAATATATATATATATATCAAATTTGTATAAATTGTAGGAATAATAATGAAAACAAAATAGTTATTAATTATTAATAATTTTAATATTCATTCTATTGGGATTTAATCATTTAGATCATTTATTTACATAGAGCACCAAATAAATGAAATACACTAATATATTTTAGTTGTATATTATTATTATTAAACTTTCTAATAAATTAAGTATTACAATTAAATACTTTATATTTATTGTATTTAATTTATAGAAAAAGTACATAGTTAAGTACAAAGTTCATAATTATGCTCTCATTAACTTAACACTACATATACATTTTGAACCAACTGAAATAGTAGTTATTTAACTTGAAAATGTATTATCATATATTACCTGGGTCCACATATGAACTCTGTAAAAGAACACAATTCACAGTTGTGTTAAATGCACATTGATCATATCTGTCTACTGATTCCAAGCTCTTGTAATCTCCAAATTCATCGTTTACATAACGTTCATTCTTTACAGAAGTTTCTTGATGAGACAGAGCAGATTGTTCACCTGCTTCCATTAGCCTCTAAAAAAAATCCAATATATATATAATTAATAAATGAATGCGTTTAATAAATTAATTGATAAAACAATAAATTAGGTATACGTTATTATTTAATTAAGTTCAATAATAATAAAATAATAATACAATTAGTTATGATGTTTTAACTTTTCTCGGGTACATTGGTCAGTACTTAATAGATTGTTCGATTTCAATCCGAAAGTTAATATATCTCTGCTGATTCAGACTTAAACGTAGTTAAATATATGCTTTTGTGGTGTGTGAAAATATTTCTGGCACGCAGAATAAAAATAACGGTTTGAAAATGAAAAAAGTTGCTAAATGGAGTAAAACTTTCGAGACAGAAATAAATCGAAAAACCCTGTAAAACAATAGTCAAAAGTTGGTTGGTAAGTATTTTTTTAAACTTCATATGGTGGTAACGGTTTATTAGATTTGTTTAAAGTACGTTGAACTTCATCTGCTGACCTGCTTACATTATAGAAAATATGTGACTTAATATAAAAAGTAATTACCTGAAACTTTTTTTTTCAATTATTATAAATAAAAACTAATTATTTAAACTTAATTTATACTTAATAACAGTGGAATTGGAAATATTCTTTTAAAATTTATGTTAAAAAATTGTACTTAAATATAGGATTTGAAAATTACATGATATATATATTAATATTATATATTTTAAATAATGTGAAAGTACATATTTTTGAAATAAATATTGTCCGTTAACAAACAATACATACGTTAAATTAAATAATTCATTATAAAACTTTATTATACAACATAATTCAAATGTAAGCTTAATTAGATTACTTGAAAGTCATAAATTCATAAATTATTAGCCAAAAATAACTATCACTCGTAATATATTTTAAAACATACATACAAATTTTTAAAATTTTTAAATTTGTAGTTACTATAATTGATATGCCATAATTTGGCTACAAAAAGAATACTGATAATATAAGTGATAACTGATATTATATTAATAATGTGGTTATCAATATTAAATAATTAAACTAAATCAATCATTATCAATGTATTCTATTTGTGAGTATAATATACCTATAAATGTGTAATTACTAACCAGTAAACACTAAGCACTATCAACTATATTAATATCTGAATTTTGATTTATAAATAATGGATGCGTCTATAAATTGTAGGTAGGTATATAAACAAAACCAATATATTTTTCAATATTTCAATAAAATCTTTCAAAAAGAATGAAATTTTCAATTATGTTCCCTACTCATGATATATTATATTCAACTATGTACCTATTATTACGCTTAATATCTTATTATGGAATAAATAACCATAATTGATCGAAATATTTTAGAATTTGAATAAGAATAATTTGATTGAATTATATCTTTATTTTTGACAATTTAAATGTGTATTAATTATTTTTTTAATATAATGTACAAAAATAGTGTAATAAACATTTGATTTAATTTGATTTAAGTAAAATTTTCGAATAATTCTTTACATTACTCAACCATTTTTGAAATATTTAACCTTAAGAAATATTTTGTAAGAAGCTTTTATGAAATTTTAATGGAAACTACCACAGTTGACTGATGATTTTTCGAGATGACTTAAATTAAATTAAAATATTTACTTTAACCATCATCGTTACTGGATGATGATGACAGGCATCGACCAGTAAAGTTTTTGTTAAGGTTTTGATAGCCCAAATCACGTTTACGACAGTTAGTATGATTACTAGTATATAATATATTTATCTATATATATACATATTTACAATATCATAAATGTTGACAGTTATTTACCAAGTTCAATTTTTATAAAATATTGTATTTAATTATGGATTAAAACGATATTAAATTATCTGTTTTGAACATCCACAAAGAATAAAATCGGATATAAAATTGTTTGGAATCAAGATTTAATTTTAAAAAAACTTTAAAAGATAATTCTTAGTAAATAATTAATTCTTAATAAAATTACGTATACTTTAAATTTGAAATAAACCTTAAAGTTGTAATTTTCTAATGATTTAAGTATAATGTGTATAATTCATATATTATTTTCAATATATTTATTGCATTTTTAAACATAACAAACTTAAACAAAACATATTTTATAATTGTCAAAGTAATAGATTATAATTTACTTATTGCTTTGACCTTAAATTTTAAAAAATGAGTTCTTAATATATTTATGTAGGTACTAAATTAGTAATAACATAATGAAATAGTTGATGTGCTAAATTTCAATTACCAACAATCGTTTAGTTTTCGAATTCGTTACACAAAATCATTTTCGAAACATCTATTAGCATAAAGACGATATCAGTTATATGTATACACATAACGTTATAATCTTCGTTAAATTCATATTCTGGCCTGGTTTTTTAAAGAAATTATGGGCGGATACAATATAATATATACAATGATAAAGGATACGATTGCTTCAGATGACGACATCGTTTTAATTGCAATTATTATTAGAAGAAGACTGTTTTGACAGGATATTAAGTTAATAAAACGAGCATATAGCGTATTATACAAATAATAATGGCGTCGGTGGTAAGTGGTATAACGACTTATGCAAATTAAATGGCGAAGAAACGAGAGATTTCAGGTCTGAAATGAGGAGGCTTTATATCATCCGTCAGATGGCATAGGGCAGCGCGTGGAGAACTTAGTCATTAGCTCTACAGGGGTGTTAAAACAGCGCGATTCTCCTTTTCAGCCACAAACGCTGTTAATTAAATTCCTCGTCAATTCCGCGTTCGTGTGCGAGTGTCCTTTCCTCATCCTCCATTTAGGTATCTCACGTCTGGTGCCAAAACAATTCGACAAAGCAACGATCGAGGTCGTCGAAAGAGAAAGATAAAAATGGAGATAAATACAGAAGGTAGGAGAGAAAGATAAAAGGGGTAATATTAAGCTTATATATTATTATTGTTACGACCATCCTTCGGCAACACTACCCTCTAATTACACTCTACCATCAAAACCATCGCCCAAACTAAGTTAATTAACGTTTATCGATATAATAATAATACTAATATAATGTGCATATATAGACACGCCGCCATATCGAGATTTTTCAATATTATTATTACTATAATATACAGTAAGTTAAAAAGCATAAAAAATCATAATATTATCATTGCTCTACGAATATTTCTGATTTTTTTGATTTTTCATATATATTTTAAATCATTTAAATCATTCTTTAAATATGCGTATTTAAAAAAAATTTTACATAAATATCTAATACATTTTTTAATGCTATTTTCATACTACTTGAACACGCTATATATACGTATTAATTGGACTAAAATTTTGTCGTTGTCACAAGTGCAATAATATGTGATTATGTTTGATAAACCACACACTGTGAGAATTAAAGGTTGTGCATTTCACTCCGGTGTAAAACGGATGGTAATATATATATAATATTGTTATTTACAGTTTCATGTTATCGCTCTTTGCAATTCGAGTTCTATTGTGAGCTTTTAATGACATATAACATATAAATAATAAAACTTGAGAATTTACTTGTTAAGAAAAACATAAAGTATTTAAGTATTTATAGTTGTATAAAATATAAAAACCTATAGTAGTATAGTTAGTCCATAAGATACATAAAAAACAATATCTAAAGAATTTGATGCATCAGTTTTTTCTATACAAATATACTATAAAAACATAACTATAATTATTTGTAAAAATAATTAACTTTTATTGATTTTATTTTGAAATAAATTTAAATTAAAATTAAATTGAAATTATTTAAAATTAAACATGAATTTGACTATACTAACCAAAACGGAATTCATTTTGATGTCCATCATATTTTTTACTTCTGTCGCCAGATCACGTATAAGCAAAAGTCCATCTTTTCTTCGGACTTTGGATTCTCGATCTTTATATTTCTATTGCAAAATAATATAAAGTCAAAATTAAAGATCTATTTTCTACTTTTTTGGGTTAGTTAGAGTAAATAATATATAATTAAACGATCAATTTGAATATTAATATTATAAAATATTAATAAAATTATTAACTAAAGCATTAAAGAGTATTATAATTGTAAGTAAATAAAGTATAAAGAGACACTAAACAGTCATAATTAATATAAAATAATTAAATAATTAAATAATGAATGCAAATAAAAACAAAAAATATACTATTATTTGTCATTTGACGGGTAAATAAGATTACAATATAAAATGTAATTAAATTAATAATTATTTTTATATTATAAATTATGACAGGTTATAGTAAAAAAAAAATAGAGTAAACAATTTAATTTTCTAATAACTTAAAATATCAAAAGGAGTATTAATCAAGTACTACTTATAAATTACTAAAATTGACTTAAACTCATACTTATACTCAAAATGTATTACCATTATTCATATAAAGTATGAGTCACGGTTTGCAATAAAATTCTATAAATTCTTTAAGCACTAAAATCCTAATAATATTTATTTATTGTGTTTCAACTTACTCTCTGTATTTCATTCATATTGGTTATTTGTCTTCCAAACTCCCATAAGTCCACACCGAATTTTAATGCCCAATTTTTTACTCTGAAAAATAAATTTGATAAATAAAATAGGTTGGTATTTGAATTTTTAATATTTTTAAATATTATGAAATATATTTTACGTTTTTTAACTTTACGTTAAAAATAAAGACTCCCTAAACGAATCAATTTTTGAAAAGTATTATGAAATACATAAAAAATATCAAAACTACATAGTTGAAGAAAATACATAGAAATTCGAAATTTTAACTAAGATAGAAACTTCTAAATAATTATTACTCAAATTATTAGTATACTTAATTGTATTTTTTTTATTTGAAATCTATAAAAAGTGTATTATTTTTAATTAATAATTTTTTATGCTTTTTACAACTTTTAACAAACAAAATTTTAATATATTTATATTTTATATCGTTTGCACTTATTTAACTCATTATTTTGTTTTGTCGTTTTTAAGTTTACTATTATTATTTATTACTATTCCTGTTTTAACCTGGATACCATTTCAGGTTTATCTTTCGGTCTACCAGACTGTAAATTATTGTTCGTGGAAGAAGAAAGTAGGGAAGCATCGAGACATATTTGTAGGTCACACGTTACGTATACTTGATGCTAGTTAAAAGGAATCTTCTATAACAGGGATGTGAAAGTCAAATATACTTGAGAGCCAATTTTTATAACTCTTGTGAGCCACAATAAATATGATGTATTCTATACATATTTTTATCACTTAGTATTATTATTATTATTATTGTCATCATTGACAAACTTAAAGTGAATATTATTTAAAAATAATAATACGAGCTAGATAATAACAACATCATCCCTGTTCTATAATAATGTACTTATAAAACCTATATTATATAATTATATTAGTTACATTTTTATATTTTTTTAAATATTAATATTATTTTTGTTTAAATAGTAAATGGATGAATATTTTTATAGACTTTATCTTATAATATTATCATATTTAACATACAATAAAAATGTATTGAAATGTTATTTACCTACTTGATTTTTTAGAATAATGAATTTAATAATTTGGAAAATTAAAACGAGATAAGTTGGTGGCATGAAAGAATATACTGTATGCGGTATGTTATTTAGTTCTATGGCATCTATTTTTCACCAACTTAATTGCGTCTAAAAATTGTTTATTACTTAGTTATGGTGGAAAATAAATGCCATTTCGGGTGGAACCATATATCAAATGCTAGTTAAATTATTGGGATTTTAAAAATGTTTCTATTAAAATTAATTTTAAATTCCTAAATCGTTGATGAATACATATTTAAATATATTAAAAACCAACAAAAATTGTCCAAAAAGGTGTATACATTAATAATAAAACTATACATTGATTGATGAATACCGAAACTTACAAAAATGATTGTGCCTTCTAAGTAGGGACGAATATGTATTATTATTATTTTACGCTTATTTTTGAATTAAAAAACAAATAAAATAAAACTATTTCGAGTGTAACGTTTATTTTTCAAAGACGTTGATCTGGAATAGACGATAACAAAAACATGGTATAACATTATAGGTTCTAATTTTAATGAAGACGTTAAACAAACATTTTTATCCTGATTATTTAAAATTTTAACATACCTACATTGGTAAATTTTGTTATTCGTTTCATAAAAATGAAAAAACAAAAACATTAATAAACAAATTAAAGACAAACACAAAAAAGAAACATTTTGACGAAAATAGTATATATTATGTGTACATAATTTAAATAATACATATACATAAAATGATTTGATAAAGTACTTCTATTAATACAACTACAATACTAATTTTGTACTAAGCACTAACGTAATTTTTTTCAAAAATATAGTTATAAATTTATAATACGAGTATATTAAGATTAAAAAATAGAATAAATTTTCTAAAAATTATATTAAATTATTAAATATTTATTATAAATTCTAATATATAATATATTATTTTTCTACGTAGATATCTGGAGAAACTTTAATAAAATATTCTTTTTATCTAGATACAGAAAATCTTAGTTAAGTTAAAATTTATTCAGATGTTTCCGATGTGGTTTGTGGGTAATTGGCAAAAAAAAAACGACGTAGGTCAAAAGGCTCGTTTCAATAATATGTGTTTAGTATATATAATGAGGAGAGGGTTACCAAAACACAATAAAACATGCGACTATGAAGCATTAATCACACTGGAACTCAGTGAAGGCGGTGCCGGAAAAATGCAATAGTGATACGATACTAAGGGGCGGTTCAAATACACGACTGAACGGTGGAAAGCATCCTCTGCTGTGACCTATTCGTTCGTATATACAGAGTGATCTTCAAAAATCTTTTATTACGATATTATTATTTAAAACAAATTCAGTTATCGTATATATGATATATTTTTTCAAGCAATATTATTGTAGATGTAATGTTCTATGTTTTTCGTAATATTTTTAACAATTTTAATGATTTTATTAGGAATAACTTTTTTTTAGTATTATATTTTCGAAATGGAATCGACTTTTCTTCTCCTGAAAATTTTGATAAACAATCAATATCTAGGTTTTGACTGGATTTTAGTAATTTAGTAGTAAACTAACGCCTAAGTTTATAAATACGCAGTATTCAATATTGATATTGATTGTATTTATACATATTATGTTTAATGTGTTTTGCAAGTGAACATGAGAAGAGATATCACGATTAATTCGGGATAATATATTGATCCTGTATATATTATAATCTCGAGTGTTTTCTCATACGCTATACTATTACTATCTACTACTACTACGTCTACTAAAATTACTACAACCACTACTACTACTACTACTACTACTACTACTACTACTACTACTACTAC